>NW_020769424.1:1895361-1929910 GCF_900518735.1 Pseudonaja textilis | reverse complement strand
GAATAGAATAGAATAGAATAGAATAGAATAGAATAGAATAGAATAGAATAGAATAGAATAGAGAGTTGGGATAGACTGGAGTGGAGTAGAGTTGAGTAGAATAGAATATAGAATAGAATAGAATAGAATGGAATGGAATGGAATGGAATGGAATGGAATAGAATAGAATAGAATAGAATAGAATAGAGAGTTGGGATAGAGTGGAGTGGAGTAGAATAGAATAGAATATAGAATAGAGTAGAGTAGAGTAGAGTAGAGTAGAGTAGAACAGAACAGAACAGAACAGAACAGAATAGAATAGAATAGAATAGAATAGAATAGAATAGAATTCTTTATTGACCAAGTTTGATTGGACACACAGGGAATTTGTTTTGGTGCAAATGCTCTCAGTGTCCATAAAAAGAAAAAAAATGCATTTGTCAAGAATCATAGATATAACACTTAATAGTAGTCAAAGGGTACAAATAAGCAATCAAATCATACTAGGAAACATAATAATAAGCGATCAAATCAAGTTATACTAGTAAACAGTTTTAAACAGTCATAAGGATACAAGCAACAAACTTACATTCATGCAGTCATAAGTGGGAGGAGATGGGTGAAAGGAAGGATGAGAAAATGAATAGTAATAGTAATGCAGACTTAGTAGACAATGTTGAGGGAATTATTTGTTTAGCAGAGTGATGGCGTTCGGGAAAAAACTATTCCTGTTCTGGCGCGCAGTGCTCTATATCGTGTCGTTTTGAGGGTAGGAGTGGAAACTGTTTATGTCCAGGATGTGAGGGGTAAAACTAATCAAGGAGAGAAGCAACCTGGAATTGAGGAGAAACTTCCTAACAGTGAGGACCATTAACCAATGGAACCGAAGTTGCCTTCAGAAGTTGTGGGTCACTGGAGGTTTTTAAGAAGAGTCTGGACAATCAGACACTTGTCTGAAATGAGATAGCGTTTCCTGCTTGAGTAAGGGGTTAAAAGAGAAGACCTCCCTTCTGGCTCTATTCTGATTGGTTGCTTGGGTGCCAAGTTAAGACAATTTCCTAAACCAGTGTCAATGAGGCGCAATTGTCACCTTCATCTAATACACTCATCTGGAAGAAGCAACCTATTCTGCCAAGGGAGAAGTTGCCTTCTAATAGCGTACTGAGGAACAAACTTTTCAAACCCTAGTTTAGCCTCCTGCTTGAGCAGAGGACTAGAACAGGGGTCAGCAACCTTTTGGACCTCAGAGACCACCAAACTCAGAATTTTAAATCCCATGGACCAGAGACTCTGGGAAAATCCCCCCCAAAGTCTGCAGGAAAATCCTCTCAGTGGGGGGGGGGAGAGAGAGAGAGAGAGAGAGACTTTTGACTGCATGCAAGGAAAGCAGCAGAAGCCGCAGAAGTCTTTCCTTCTCTCCCCCAAACTCCTTCAGAAATGAGACTTGTCATGCCGGCACGGCCTCTTGGAGCAGGAGGCCTTGCAGGGTCCCAAAGATTCGTTTCTGGTGGAGTTTGGGGAAGAGAAAGAAAGACTTTTGGCTGCTTTCCTTGCATGCAGCCAAAAGCAGAAGAAAGGAAAAAGTGGAGAGAAACAGCCCAGTGGCCAGGCCAGGCGCGTGTGGGGCATATGGGGCAAGTTTCCCTTTCCCCCCTCCTCTCACTACCTCGTGTTGTTCGCAATGCAAGCGACGCAAGCCTTGTGTTCCCACGCAGCCTGGATTAATCGCTTTGGGGGGGAGGACATTTGTCTGCGGACCACCAAAATTTTCTCATGGACCACCAGTGGTCCCCGGCCCACTGGTTGGTGACCACTGGATTAGATCGACCCCGAGGCTGGGCTTGTACAACATCCGAAAGTGCTAAAAGGAAGAAACAAAACCGAGCGAAAGCGAACCAGCCCCAGATGTGGTCTAAAACCAACTTTTTAAAATGCACAATCTTTTTTTTCTCGCTTGCCTGGGAAGGCAGCGCAGGGGATGGTTTGGCTTCTCCATTTCACACGCAGCAATCGTGCCGCATGTATCGCTTGACAAGGAATAATCTTTTGCTGAGTTTGATCCCAAGCCTGTTTGGGGTTTAATAAAAGAACGTCATGGTCCTTCTTTTCTTCCGCTGGTGCCCTTCAGAAGGGGATCCTGTTTGGAGGGAAGAGGAGGGAAAAAGAGACGACTGGACGGTGGCTGATCAAAGAAGACGGGAAAGGTTATTATTCTTGGAATGAGTCAAATCTCAAAAGGGATATTGCCAAGGGCAAATGGCAATGGCTTGACTTACCATCATAATGGAGCCTGTGAATTATAGTCCTAAATTCTGACAGTTCTGGAATAGAAGGGACCTTGGAGGTCTTCTAGACCAACCCCCTTGTTTAGGCAGGAAACCCTATACCCGTGATGGCGAACCTATGGCACACATGCCAGAAGTGGCACGCAGAGCCATTTCTACCGGCAAGTGAGCCGTCGCCCAGGAATGATTTACCGCACATGCGCGCACACTCCCCCAACAGCCAGCTGATTGTTGGGTGTAGGAGTTGCACACACATCTGCTGGGGGACAGGGAATCATGCACACATGCACAGAGGTGCGCGATGCACACATGGGGAGTTGCGTGTGCATGCACAGGGGGGCGGGAGGGTCACGTGTGCATTGGATTATGGGTGCAGGCACACATGTGTGCGCTTTGGACACGCGACGATGAAAAGGTTAGCTATCACTGCCCTATAGCATTTCAGACAAATGGTCGTCCAATCTTTTCTTAAAACTTCCAGTGTTGGAGCATTCACAGCTTCTGGAGGCAAGTTGTTCCACTGATTAATTGTTCTAACTATCAGGAAATTTCTCCTTAGTTCTAAGTTGCTTCTCTCCATGATTAGTTTCCACCAGGGTTGGGATTCATCCGGTATGGACTGGTTTGGATGAACCGGTAGTTCCGGCAATGATTTGGCGAAGTGCATGCTCACTGAACCAGTTGAATCCCATCACTGGTTTCCACCCATTGCTTCTTGTCCTGCCTTCAGGTGCTACGGAGGATAGGTTGACTCCCTCTTTTTTGTGGCAGCCCCTCAGATAAATAACAGACAAATAAATAACAGATAATCAGAGTTGCAAGGGACCTTGGAGGTCATCTAGTCCAACCCCCCACCTGTTCTGACCCACGCCCTTTTCCGACAAATCAAGCACAACCCAAAAGGAACAAAAACCTTGTAATGCTTTCTCAAAATAATTGGCTGTGATAAGCACAAGCCTTGCCAAATTGTGCGAGACTTGCCAAAAGATAACAGACAAGAAATAATTTGTAATACAAAAATGTTCAAATACAAACTCAGGATACTGGAATGTCCACGAGGCTGGAGTTTCAAAACGTCTTTGCCTTCTGCAAAGTGTGTTCCTTTCAGAGCTGGCTTTTATCTTCTTGAAGGAGGGGGCATTCCTTGCAGCCTTACTCCCGAGTTGCCCGTGCTGCTTCAGCGGCTCTTTCCTACGAGCAACCCTGCGCGCATGCGCACTTGGCACAGGTTCCTCGGGAACCTCCTCATCGCTGCCGTCAGCCTCCACAATCTCTGAGGGCAGCAGTCCGCTCCCCAATGGTCCTGCCCCTCATCTGATTCCTCACTCTCCTCAGCCGTCTGCATTTATAATTTATTTATTTATTTTTATTTGTCAATGGCTTACAAGATAAAAGGTATAAGTAAAAACATAGTTATGAATACATGGATACATATAAGAAAAATAAATATATATATATAAAAGAAACAATAGGACAGGGTGGTAGACACATTGGTGTGCTTATGCACGCCCCCTACAGACCTCTTAGGAAAGGGGTGAGGTCAATAGTAGACAGTCTAAGGTTAAAGATTTTGGGGTTTGGGGAAGAAACCACAGAGTCAGGTAGACTATTCCAGACATTGACCACTCTGTTGCTGAAGTCGTATTTCCTGCAATCAAGTTTGGTGCGATTAACCTTGAATTTTTATCTATTGTTTGCTCTAGTGTTGTTATGGTTGAAGCTGAAGTATTCATTGATAGGTAGGACATTGCAGTGTATGATTTTTTTATACTATACTTAGATCAGACCGAAGGCTGTGTAGTTCTAGATTTTCTAGGTCTAGAATTTAAAGTCTGGTGGCATAAGGTATTCTGCAACGAGTAGTGGAATGGAGAACTCTTCTTGTGAAATATTTCTGGACTTTCTCAACTGTGTTAATATCGGATACATAATGTGGGTTCCAGACGGATGAGCTGTATTCGAGTATTGGTCTAGCAAATGTTTTGTATGGTCTAGTTATTAGTGTAATATTACCAGAGAAAAAGCTACATAAGATTAGGTTAACAACTCTTAACGCCTTTCTGGCTATGTAGTTACAATGGGCTCTAGCACTTAGATCATTAGAGATGAGTACTCCAAGGTCCTTGACAGAGCTTGGATCATCAACAAGGTCTTGACTATTCAGCCTGTATTTTATTTTCTGATTTTTTTTGCCAATATGTAAGACAGAGCATTTATTTGTTGAGATTTGAAGTTGCCATTTGATTGACCGTTCTGATACATAGTCAAGGTCTTTTTGAAGGGTAGTAGTATTGTCTGTGGTGTTGAATAGCTTTACATCATCAGCAAAGAGAACGCAGTTGGTGTTAATATGATCACCTAGGTCATTTATGTAGATTGGATGGTTTAAACTGAATTTAAATTGAATTTAAATTGATGGTCTAAATTGAATTGGATGGTTTAAATGTGAGATGGGTCCAAATTCGAACCAATCAGCTTCCATGCTGAAAAGGAGGTTTAAATATGCGTTTCCCCAGTTTTCTGTACCATTTAACCTCACGCTGTTTCTCACTAACAGGCTAGATGGACTTCATTGGAACTATTTTGAAGGCAGAACTTGCAAATATTTACTGTGAAGGGAAAGCCATCCAAATTTCAACACTATCTCACAGACAGGTTCACACTGAGATGTCGATCTAGAACAGGGTGTGAACGATGGCCTCTTTATGACTTGTGGACTTCAACTCCCAGAATTCCTGAGCTAGCTGGCTCAGGAAATGTGGGAGTAGCAGTCCACAAGTCATAAAGGGGCCATCATGCCCAGTGGTGGGATTCAATTTTTTTTACTATCTGTTCTGTGGGCATGGCTTGGTGGGCGTGGCTTGTGGGTGTGGCAGGGGAAGGATACTGCAAAATCTCCATTCCCACCCCACACCACTAACCTGCTTTCCAGCTCCGTTTTCCTGTGCAGGGCAACCAAAGACGACCCAGCCAATCAGCTGGGACTCAGGAGGCGGAGAATAGATGGGGGCGGGGCCAGTCAGAGGTGGGATTTGCCAGTTCTCCGAACTACTCAAGATTTCCACTATCGGTTCTCCAGAACTGGTCAGAACCAACTGAATACCATCTCTGCTCAGTCTGGCTGGCTCAGGAATTCTGGGAATTAAAGTCCATAAGTCATAAAGGGGCCATCGTTCCCAGTGGTGGGATTCAATTTTTTTTAACTAACTGTTCTGTGGCACGGCTTGGTGGCCGTGGCTTATGGACATGGCAGGGAAAGGATACTGCAAAATCCCCATTCCCTCCCCACCCCACTAGCCTGCTTTCCAGCTCCATTCTCCTGTGCAGGGCAACCAAAAAAGACCCAGCCAATCAACTGGGACTCAGGAGGCAGGGAATAGATGGGGGCGGGGCCAGTCAGAGGTGGGATTTGCTGGTTCTCCGAACTACTCAAAATTTCCGCTACCGGTTCTTCAGAACTGGTCAGAACCTGCTGAATACCCACCTCTGATCGTTCCCCATCTCTGATCTAGAGGCACGCCGGGAGTTTCTACCTGAACCTTCTTAATGACCTCTGGTTTCTTCTCTTCCACAGGTCAATGTAGAAGACACCATCGAAATGCTACCCAAGTCCCGGCGAGCGCTGACCATTCAAGAAATTGCAGCCCTCGCTCGATCTTCCTTGCATGGTAAGATGTGGGAGACGCCAGCCACATTCTCACAACCCTCTGAGTTTTAACTTTAGCAAGGTTTGGCTTAGGGCTCAGTGGAGGCCGTTATTTAGTGCTCCTTGCAAGTCCAGGATGTCAACTCATCAAACATTCCTAGGCCTGTTTGTGGTTGCCATAAAAAAAAAAAAAGCGACGGGGTGGAGGAGAGAGAAGCAAATCTGGAAGAGCAGTGCAGCAGTTTGAAAGCGAAGGTACATTCCAACTCTTTATCTTTAAAAGATTGTAACTAAAATACCAGAGCTTTTGCCCGCGAATATATTTAATTGGAGAACGTGATTGATGACACCCAGCCCTTGAAGGTGCTCAATTGGAGAATCTGATTTATGAGACACCCAGGAGGGGGAAACAGGGTCACAGGTGATTGTAAATTATGTAGGCCAGAGTTGGCTTCATACAGGGCAGTGCCAGTATGTCGTCTCTAATGAATCCTTTGAAGTTTTTTGAAGTTTGGCTCGAGGATCATGATTTAATTAGAGCAATTGCTGGAACCCTGACACAGGAAATGGGACTTAGAAAGTGTTTGGCTAAGATTTGATGATTGAAGGGAAAATGAAATAGCAGGTCAAAAAAGATGTCGAATCGTCTGGATTGTGCAAAAGATGCTTAAGAAATGCCATAGAGGTTGCGCTTAGACGAATTTCAGATTCGGTCTGAATATCGGCTTATTTTGTCACTGTGTAGTGAAAAGGGTACCTGTCATCCATCCAACTGACAAAGGCAACAAAAGCAGGCACTTTCAGGAACTTTAAAATCCCCAAAGCAAAACTTTATTGAGTACATTATTTCAACACTGAAGAAAGCAAAACCAACTCTGAATTTTCCCGTGCAAGCCTGTGTAGCTAAGAAACAGATTTCACCTCTCCTCCCATGGAACGAGTCACATGGTCCAGTTAGGAAGTGTTCTTTTGCTTTGATAACAGTCCATGCCTTGGCGGCCACCTGCAAAAGTGTCCTTGGCTCTCAAGGTTGAAGTCTGCAATCTCTGCTTTCAATCTCACCCTTCCCTTTCCCCAGTTCTTTGATAAGTTGAAAAACAATAATAGTCACAAAAAACTTAAGCGTTTTTCAATTTTAACAGGTACAAGTAATCCTCAACTTACGACCACAATGAGCCCAAAATTTCTGTTGCTAAGTGAGGTTTTAGCTAAGTAAATGTTGCCTTTTTACAACCTTTTTACAACCTTTTACAACCTTTCTTGCCACAGTTGCTAAGTGAATCACTGCAGTTGTAGCAGACGACCAAGCTGTGACCAAGGGAAGAGTAAAATGTGTCATCGGTTATGCGTCTCTGCGAGCCTACAAGAGATCTAAGTCCAGCCCACCTTAAATACCTTTCTATTCTTAACTCCCACTAATTTCCCTTGACTGTTAGTAGTTCAGATTCTTGTAGAGACCTTAAGCTTGCAATTGTCAGGATTCCAGCAATCGCCCTAATTAAATCATGATTCTCAAGCCAAACTTCAAAAAACTTCAAAGGATTTATTAGAGGTGACGTACTGGCACTGCCCTGTATGAAGCCAACTCTGGCATAGGTAATTTACAGTCACTTGTGACCCTGTTTCCCCGCTCCCCCCTGGGTGTGTCATAAACCAGATTCTCCAATTGAGCATGTTCACTGGCTGGGTGTCATAACAGATAACAGATGATCAGAGTTGGAAGGGACCTTGTAGGTCATCTAGTCCAACCCCCTGCCCAAGCATGAGATCCTACACCATTTCTGACAAATGGCAGTCCAATCTCTTCTTGAAGGTCTCAAGTGATGGCGCTCCCACAATGTGATCATTCACATTCTCTAATTAAATATATTTGCAGGCAAAATCTCTGGTATTTTAGTTACAATCTTTTAAAGATAAGAGTTGGAACGTACTTTCGCTTTCCCCCCCTTTTTATGGCAACTACTAAAACAGGCATAGGAATATTTTACGAGTTGACAGCAATATCTTTATGCAGCTAATCGTCAACTTATGACTGCAGTTGAGCCCAAAATTCATGTTGCTAAGAGAGTAATTTGTCAAGTGAATTTTGCTGCATTTCTCTTGCCATATTTGGGTTTATTTTGTAAAAAGTTTTTTTATTTTTTTCACATTTCAAAAACATCTTTTTTTTAGTGAACAGCATGATTCTATTTCCATACAAACATGACCTTGATTACATATTCATCTTTCACATTTAGTTTCATATCCTATCATTTCTTTACATATTTCCTATTAATTTTCTGAAATACTTTTCTCAAACTTATTTTATATATTTTCTATTCATTTCTCAACCCATTTCTTTTAACTTTAAATAATTCTCATATCTTTATATTTATTGTGCTTTATATACTTTTATCTGTCAGGTTTGCAATTGCATCGCATATTCTTATTTCGTCATTTCAAAAACTCCTTCTCAATTCAAACATTTCAAAAAAGTTTCCCCCACATTTACCAATTAGAGTGTACCACCCCTGTACCTTATATATCATTTGGTTAACTCCTCTTTAATTCCCAATAATCATTTAACTTTAATTATCACCTTAAAAATTAATAACAATAAACTCCTAGCAACTACGTAACACATATACATTTTAAGTCAGTTTCCACAACTTGCCATATTTGTTAAGTGAATCACTGCAGTTGTTCAATGAATAACCCAGTTGTTAAGTGAATCTGGTTTCTCCATTCACTTGGTCACATGACCCAGGGACCCTGCAACCATCATAAATGTGAGTTTAGTTGTTCAAGCATCCGAATGTAAAGCACGTGACCATGAGGATGCTGTAATGGTCATAAGTGTAAAGAATGGTCATAAATCACTTTTTTTCAGTGCTGTTGTAACTTCAAATGGTCACTAAGTGAACTGTTGTGAGTTGAGGGTTATTTGTACTCCTTTGAACTGCTGGAATCTGCTGATTACCCCACAGTTTGACAGTTAAATTAGTAAGTTAGTACTAAGTTAAGTTAGCGACAATGTTGTTAAGAGAAGCTAGCTTCCCCATTGACTTTGCTTGTCCAAGTTTGCAAACGGGCATGTGCTGACCCGGGGTGTGGCACAAAAGCAACAAAGTCACAAAAGTAGGTAAAGTCCCTTTAATACCTCCAACTTGGCCCCCAATGTCCTGTTATCGGCTGGAGAAAAAATCTCTCCCAAGAACAGTTTTTAAAGAGAAGAAATTCCATCTGAATCCAAAGTACATTTAAATTATAAATAAAAACCAACACAAACCACGCTGCAGCAATTAACGAGACAGGGCAGGATAAGGAATTGCAGACTTCAAAAGATAACGAAACACACACAGTTAGGAGGATGCCAGAACTCAGATAAGACGTGACAAACAAAGATAATGCACTCTTTGCTTCCAGCAAGGTGCTGTGCATAAATGTCCTTTTTAAATCCTGTTTTCCCAGCTGTAGCTAATGAAGGGAATCAGGGCCTTTTTCTCCCCCCAAACCCACGTTGCTCCCTTATCCATTCCTAGGATGGATAAGGGGGTGGGCCTGGGTCTTCCTCTGAATACCCAGCCGGACTGTGCCCTTCCCCAGTTTCTTCCACAGCCACCGAAGCCACACTCCCACATCCTGTCAGCTGCTTGGCCTCCCCCTCGGAATCAGATTCCAACAGGGGTATGACAGGGCATCACCTCACCCTTGGACACTGCAACTGTCATTAATATGAGTTAGTTACCAAGCAGCCAAATTTTGATCACATGACTATGGGGATGCCACAATGGCCGTAAGTGTGAAAAATATTTACGTCACTTTTTTCAGTGGCATTGTAACTTCAGTGGAGCAACTTGCCTCCAGAACTTGTGAATGCTCCAACACTGGAAGTTTTTAAAAAGATGTTGGATAACCATTTGTCTGAAGTGGTGCAGTGTTTCCTGCCTAGGTAGTGTGGCTTTTCACTGCCTGCTTCCTGGCGACGACAGGGTCTGAACTCAGAGCCCTGGGCCTCTCATGGTAAATAAATAAACACACGGCACACAGTGTTTACTTGGGATGAAAGACCCTTTAATAATGGTGGGTACTCCTTTTATAGGCTACATGCATACGTCATAGCAGAACAAAGAAGCTTTCTACATAATTATGCTAATGCACACCTATACCATAGCTGGTATCTTATGCCCCTACTTCTTAGCTCCCCCCAGTTACTCTTAACTTTCGTTTCTCCCATATTACTCTCATTTCTCCGTTTCTCCAGCTAGTACTTTTCCACACAGTACCTTATCACATGGCTACATTCCATTGTCCATCCATCACTCTTACAAGGTCGAGCATTGCCACGTTTATCGTACCAGTCAGTACCAGTATATTGCAACAGGTAGGGGGTTGGACTAGAAGACCTCCAAGGTCTCTTCCAACTCTGTTGTTCTGTTCTATTCAAACAGTCAGTAAATGAACTGAGGAGATTGTAGATTGAGGAGTATTATATTTGTATGTACTTGAATTGGAATTGGCATCCTTCGGTCTCAAGAGACGATGGTATCGTGCTATAAAATGGGTAACTGCCACTTCCTGTGTTGTTCAATGCTTTTATGCAAAGCTGCAGTGTCCCCTCCAGACCACAAGGCCTGGATAATTTAACATGGAGGATAAACTGTTACCCAAGCAGCAGATCTGAGCTGTAAATTTAATTTTACGAAGCTTCTCCTCTGATAATACTGATTTGCAAACTAGGGCATTCAAAACCTTTGCTAGACCGATACTTGAATTCAACTCTGCTGTCTGGAATCTGCACTGTGTATCTGACATAAATACAACTGAGCGAGTCCAGAAGTATTTTACCAGAAGAGTATTACATTCCTCTGTTTGCAACAGCAGACTTGAGATTCTAGGCTTAGACAAACTTGAACTACGCCGGCTAAGATTGGACTTAAAATCATAAGTTACAACGTCTTACAAGTTAATGAATATTTCAGCTTTAACCACAACAACACAAGAGCACGCAACAGATATAAACTTAATGTAAATCACTCCAAACTTGATTGCAGGAAGTATGATTTTAGCAACAGAGTGGTCAATGTCTGGAACTCACTACCTGACTCTGTTGTTACATCCTCAAACCCCCACTCCTTTAACCACAAACTATCCACTATTGACCTCACCCCATTCCTAAGAGGTCCGTAAGGGACGTGCATAAGTGCACAATCATGCCTACCGTCCCTGTCCTATTGGTCTGCAATTCTTAGTTCCTATTTCTTCTATTTAAACTTATGTTTATTCTTAATTCTATTGTATTGTAAGCTTTTGACGAAATAAATAAAAAGACCCCCCCCCCCTTTCCACATCATAGAATACATGCATACATTGTATGTACTAATTGTTTCAATTGAACTGTGTCCTTTTACAAATCATCAGATTTTTTTCCATGCTAACTTATTTTTTTCTTTTTCTATTTCAACATATAACGCTTTTTTCAATTCCTACACTTACCTGTTGTTGGATGCCTTATTTCCATGAGGTTATACATGGGGCAGAATGGTTTTTTTTTTCCCCTCACCAATCAACTTTTTCTTTGAACTTTCTCTTCTTTTTTTTTTTTACAAACTATAAAAGGAAGTGCAAAATGGGGTAAAATTCACTTAGTCTCACTTAACAACAGGAATGTTGGGCTCAATCATGGTCGTAAGTCAAGGACTTCCTGTCATCCTTTGTTACCTCAGCCTGAAAAAGTTCTTATCTCGCAGGTAGAAAATTACAGCGACTCGGGTGTTACGGGAGAAAAATTCAACATTCCGTTCTTACAAGATTGTGATCCAACGTAAAAAGCAAAATTAAGTAACATAAAATACATCAATAACCCATATTATTTGGCAAGTATAACAAGACTAGCACTGATGACGTTACCTAGTTTGGGTAATGAAATGTCTGCAAGAAAGCAACAAGCTCAGAGAGCACCAACGGTCCCTCAAGTATAACAAGGCCCATGTTGCTTTGCCCTGAGAATGACAGCCAATTTAGGGTCGTGACTGAAGGACTAGAAACCATAAGTTTTAGTTTTGCCTTAGGCATTAAGCCAGTTGGATGACTTTGGGCCCATCACTCTCTCTCTCTCTCTCAGGTCTGGAAAGAAGACAGCAAGGGCAAGCAATTTTTGAAAATCTTGCTAAGAAAACAGAATATATTTGTCCATAAAGCTGCCAAGAATCCAGGCAGACTCGAATAGCAAAATGAACAGGACCCTAAAAAGGGCACTGGAAAATATTCTGAAATGAAAGAGATTTTTGCCAAGGTGTTTTGTCTGTGAGTGAGTGAGTGTGTGTGTGTGTGTGTGTGTGAAAAAGTCCAGATAGCTTTATGGTTGATGCCCTTATTTATAAAGCTTATTATGTTGTGTTTATTTTTTAGCAATCTTAAGAAATGTTAAGTACGTATATGTATTTGTTTCAGCCTGCTATTGTTGCTTTTGTTTCTCTCACCGCAGTTTTTCGATCCTCTCCCTGTTTGTAGGTTCAGGATTCCAATCCACGGTGCCTCTAAAAAGCAGTGCTTTCCAAATTTGGCAACTTAGAGATGGGTGGACTTCAACTCCCAGAATTCCCTGGCTGGCTGGGAAAACAGTGTGCTCTAAAACCTCTTCCTCCGCAGCCTATTTAATTAACCAGCTTTTCTCCTTTCCAGTAAATGCTCTCTGCCCCCATTGCAAGTATGAAAACATTTGAAATATGAACGCACGCAGAGACAAAAGCATATTTTAATTAACCAAAGTCATGTCAGTCACACAGAAGGGATGAAGGAAGTTCAGAACAAGTTGTGAATCACGCATTTAGCTCTTTTAGAAGAACCAGTGTTCCTTAGAACAGGGGTCTCCAACCTTGTCAACTTTAAGACAAGGCATAGCCGGCTGAGGAATTCTGGGAGTTGAAGTCCACAAGTCTTAAAGTTGACAAGGTTGGAGACCTCTGCCTTAGAACGTGAAATATATTAATTATCAGAATTCCAAGTGCCTTAATTCATGGTCTCCGGGATCCTTCACAGGTTGGGAAGCATCCTAAAAGGGGAAAGAGACACACCCTCTCAGTAACTCGAGGGCCTCTCCAGCTAACGCTGTCCGTCCGTTTGGTTGCAGGTATTTCCCAGGTGGTGAAGGACCATGTGACCAAGCCCACCGCCATGGCGCAAGGCAGAGTGGCCCACCTGATCGAGTGGAAGGGGTGGTGCAAACCTATCGATTCTCCTGCGACTTTGGAAAGCACCTTCAACTCCTATTCGGATCTCAGTGAAGGAGAGCAGGAGGCCAGGTTTGCTGCAGGTGGGACTGCGAGGGAGGGGAGACCAGGTGGGGGGGGGGGCAGCTCTCTCAGGGAAGTCCCTCAGGCTAGATCAGTGTTTCTCAATTAAGATGTGTGGACTTCAACTCCCAGAATTCCACAGCCAGCTTGTATGGACTTGAATAGAGTAGAGTAGAGTAGAGTAGAATAGAATAGAATAGAATAGAATAGAATAGAATAGAATAGAATAGAATAGAATAGAATAGAATACTTTATTGGCCTAGTGTGATTGGACACACAAGGAATTTGACTTGGTGCAAATGCTCTCAGTATACTTAAAAGAAAAGATACATTCATCAAGAGTCAGGAATCATCAGGTACAACGCTTAATAATAGTCATAGGGTATAATAGGCAATCAAATCATACTAGGAAACAGTCAATAAAAATCATTAGGATACAAGCGACAAAGTTACAGTCATACAGCCACAAGTGGGAGGGGATGGGCGATAAGGAGTGATGAGAAGATTAATAGTAATAGTAGTGCAGGCTTTGTAAATAGTTGAACAGTGTTGAGGGAATTATTTGTTTAGCAGAGTGATGGCTTTCGGGGGGAAATTGTTCTTGTGTCTAGTTGATATGGTCTGCTGTGCCCTATAGCGTCGTTTTGAGGGAAGGAGTTGAAACAATTTATGTCCGGGATGTGAGGGGTCTGTAAATTTTTTCACAGCCCTCTTTTTGACTCGTGCAGTATACAGGTCCTTGATTGAAGGCAGGTTGATAGTAATTGTTTTTTCTGCAGTCCTACTTATCTTCTTAGGTCTGTGTCTGTTCTGTTGGGTTGCAGAACCAAACCAGACAGTTATTGAGGTGCAATGACAGACTCAATCATTCCTCTGTAGAACTGGATCAGCAGCTCCTTGGGCAGTTGGAGCTGTCTGAGTTGGCGCAGAAAGAACATTCTGTGATGTTCTTTTTTTGATGACGCTTTTGATGTTAGGTATCCGTCCATTTTAGGTCTTGTGATATGATAGAACCTAGAAATTTGAAGGTCTCTACTGTTGATACTGTGTTGTCTAGTATTGTAAGAGGTGGTAGTATGGGAGGGTTTCTTCTAAAATCTACCACCATTTCTACGGTTTTGAGTGTGTTCAGTTCCAGATTGTTCTGGTTACACCACGAGGCGAGTTGTACAACCTCTTGTCTGTATGCAGATTCGTCATTGTCTCGAATGAGACCAATCACTGTTGTTGTCATCAGCAAACTTCAGTATTTTAACAGATGGATCGTTTGAGATGCAGTCATTGGTATAAAGGGAGAAGAGAAGTGGAGAAAGCACACAGCCTTGGGGGAGCCCTGTGCTGATTGTACAGGTATCGGATGTGATTACGCCTAGCTTCACCGGCTGCTTCCTGTCTGTTAAGAAGCTTATGATCCACTTACAGGTGTGTTCAGGTAACTCCCATAATTTCACAACCAGCATGCATGGATTTCAAGTCCCAGAATTCCACAGCCAGCACGCATGGACTTCAACTCCCAGAATTCCACAGTCAGCATGTATGGATTTCAGTTCCCAGAAATTCACAGCCAACATGTTAGTTGGGGAATTCTGGGAGTTGAAGTCCACTGTTGCCAAGGTTGAGAAATACTGGTCTAGACTACGGCAAAAATATAATGCCAGATCTCAGCCGCAAGAGCCAAGGCTAATACTATCTGGAAGCAAAGAGTTCTTTCTCCCTCTCCCTCCCTCCCTCCCTCCCTCCCTCCCTCCCTCCCTCTCTCTCTCTCTCTATTCTGCCATCCAGTGCTTTGTGTTCCTTTTCCACCAAATCTAGGTTAGGGTCTCCTGCTTGGGCGGGGAGTTGGACTATATGACCTACAAGGTCCCTTCTAACTCTGGTAATCTAACCTAATCTAATATAGGCACCATACTTTCCAGTGTTTGAGAGAGAGGATCACACATGCACAGCTGCGTATTTTTTGTATGTAGTATTGGAATAAATATCCATCTGGTTCAATTCCAAGCTGGGAGAAAGACACTGGAAACATGGAGGCTGACTGGAAAGATGGTTTAATGAAGAAGAACCGTCAAGCACATGGTCCTGGTGCGGCTGACCACATGGAGTTGAGAGAGATATATTTATACCCTCTCTTGGGCCTTGCTCTTGAGCGTCCTGTTACTGTGCAAGAACATGTATTCTATTGGTTGCTGTAGGGGGTCACAGCTAACTTTGTAGGCTGTCTGAGTCCTAGGCTTGGTTGAAGCCTGCTGGGTGATGCAACGTCCTTAGACTGTGTAGTGTGGTGAGCTCTGCTGCTAGATAGACTAATCCAGTGATGGGATTCAACATTTGTTACTACCGGTTCTGTGGGCATGGCTTGGCGGGCGTGGTGTGGCTTGGTGGGTGTGGCAGAGGAAGGATACAGTAAAATCTCCATTCCCTCCCCACTTTTGGGGGAAGCTTACTGCAAAATCCCCATTCCCTCCCCACCCCACTAACCTGCTTTCCAGCTCTGTTCTCCTGTGCAGGGCAACCAAAGAAGACCCAGCCAATCAACTGGGACTCAGGAGGCAGAGAATAGATGGGGGCGGGGCCAGTCAGAGGTGGGATTTGCTGGTTCTCCAAACTATTCAAAATTTCCGCTATCGGTTCTCCAGAACTGGTCAGAACCTGCTGAATACCACCTCTGGGCCAATCCTATTATATCCTGGAGGGTCATGACGTAATCCCATCGCCCTGGAGCTGGAGGCATTTTGTCTTCAATATAGGCTGGCCCAGTTTTTCTTAATGGGCACTAAATTTCTGCTGGGGGAAAGGCAGCTGCTCTCTGTCTTTAAAACATGTTTCCTCTTTAATCATCCAGGGAAATACCACATTCCACCTTTTTAATATTTCTCAAAATATTTCATTCTTCTAGGAGAGGGGTATTACGCACATGATGGCTCAGTGGCTGAGACGCTGAGCTTGTCGATCAGAAAGCTGGGCAGTTCGGCGGTTCGAACCCCCAGCGCCGTGTAATGGAGTGAGCTCCCGTTCCTTGTCCCAGCTTCTCCCAACCTTGCAATTCAAAAGCATGTAAAAATGCAAGTAGAAAATTAGGGACCACTTTGGGGGAAGGTAACAGCGTTCCGTGTGCCTTCGGTGTTTAGTCATGCCGGCCACATGACCACAGAGACGTCTTCGGACAGCGCTGGCTCTTTGGCTTTGTCATGGAGATGAGCAGCGCCCCCTAGAGCCAGAAATGACTAGCATGTATGTGCGAGGGGAACCTTCACCTTTAGGACAGAGGTGGGTGCTAACTTTCTACAGTAGTAAACCCTATTTAGTTGCTGGTTTGTGGTGCATCTGGGGAAAGGCCCATCTCTACTAAGCAGCTGCACAGTAGTGGGAGGCAGATGGTGTAATTTACGGGCACACGGGTTGTGTTTCCTCTGACATTCTTACTCATGGTGAAGTTGCTTATTCAATTAAGCCAATTTTCTGTATGCTCACGCGATACAGTATTCGGATCTATTACTTAATTGGGGAATATGCAGCTATTGAACGGCCTTGTTCCTGGAACTTCTCCGCTTTCAGATCTTCTGGAGAAGTTCAAGAGGCCATTTGATGACCTCATCAGGAGGGACTCATCCCATTTTTAGTGTTCTTTTGGTGAGCGGTCTGAGGGTGGAAATTGCACATGGCAACCTTCTAAGCAGCCACTTGGCTACAATAGCCATCCTTAAAACTTTCCTTTCAACCCCTATCCAAATCAGGAGTGGGATTTTACAGGTTCGGATGAACCGGATGTTACATTGGCATCTGGTTCGCCAAATCGGGATTTGAACCAATCGGCTGGCTCCGTCCACCCCATCCCGCCCCCCCCAAGAGTCTCCACACAACCCATTTTTGATGCAGATAAGCGGAGGCTCTGGGGTGGTGGGGGAAATGGCCATACCGGAAGTACCGGAAGTCACAAAATGGCCCTGTTTCTGGCTTCCAGAGGGCCTCCAGAGCCTGGGCGAGGCCATTTTCGCCCTCCCAGAGGCCTGAGGGAAGCCGTAATTAAATCATGATTCTCGAGCCAAACTTCAAAAAACTTCAAAGGATTTATTAGAGGTGACGTACTGGCACTGCCCTGTATGAAGCCAACTCTGGCATAGGTAATTTACAGTCACTTGTGACCCTGTTTCCCCGCTCCCCCCTGGGTGTGTCATAAACCAGATTCTTCAGTTGAGCATGTTCACAGGCTGGGTGTCATAACAGATAACAGATAATCAGAGTTGGAAGGGACCTGGTAGGTCATCTAGTCCAACCCCCTGCCCAAGCAGGAGATCCTACACCATTTCTGACAAATGGCAGTTCAATCTCCTCTTGAAGGTCTCAAGTGATGGCGCTCCCACAATGTCATCATTCACATTCTCTAATTAAATATATGATGCAGATAAGCGGAGGCTCAGCGGGGGCGGGAAATGGCCATACCGGAAGTACCAGAAGTCACGAAATGGGCCTGTTTCTGGCTTCCAGAGGGCGAAGCCTACGGACCCTTGGGAAGGCGAAAAACAGTCCTCCTGGAAATTCTGATAGGCCACACCCACCATGGCCACGCCCACTCAGCAACTGGGCAGCGAACCGGTTGCGGGTATTTTTGAATCCCACCTCTGCTCCAAGTGGTATAAAACTCATACTTCAAAAATACATCGATTTTGGTGCCTGTTGTTTTGAGAAGCGGGGGTGTAACCTCCCTGGAGCCCACATACGCTTTGTAAATTGCTCAGCTTAGCTTGACAAAGTTGGCTGATGCCAAGGGAAAGAACTACTGGTAGATAGAACCAAAACGAAGGAGAAATGAATTCCAGGCTGGTGTTTGGAGATCAAAGTCATGATTGTTTAATTGGATTTTGACTGGATATTTTATAAATGTTTCCCAGTGCTCATTTGCTACCTTAATCAGATCCTAGTAGAAGTAAGTGTACGGAGTGAGTTCATTAAGATTTAATTAGTTCATTAAGACTGATTCCTAGCTAGGGCTTGTTTGAGTGGTTCTGAAGAATAACACGGGAGCTTGCTTGCAAATAGAAATAAATATGCATAGGAAAACCTTAGGTGAAATCACAGACTCAAATGCTAGCGTTTCACACAAGCAGACCTGTTTATTTCCATTCAGACAATGCAGGGTAGTTAACTTTTTGCTGGAATCCAAAGTCTTCCATTTCAACCTAGCTGAAACCTTGGTGCATGTGACTTCATTCACATCAGGGTGTGATGACCCAAGGCCATGAATCCTCCCTTATTAGCTCCAACTTTGCCCCTAATGTCCTGGTTGCCTTCTGGCTGGAGAAAAACTCTCCCAGGAACAGTCTTTGACTGCAGAGAATCAAGTCCCAAACGTGGTCAGCAAAAACTGTAACTATAAGTCCAATCAAGCCAAACTGAGATAATTAATTGGCAGGGGAGGAGCAAGAATTCCAGACTTGAAGGCACGTCAAAACTCAACATGGTTGGGAAGATGCCAGGAACATAGATAAGCAAAGACAACACCAGATCAACTCACGTTTGCTCCCAACAGCTACCGCACGCACCCTACATGTCTCTTCAACTTTCTTCCCAGGTGTGGCTAATGAAGGGAATCAGGGCCCTTTCCTCCCCCGTAAGCCACGCAACCCACGTTGCTCTCTTCTCCATTCCTCCCTGCATGCCCAAGGATGAAGAGGGGTGGGCCCAGGTCTTCCTCTGAATTCCCTCTCCCTTCTTCTATATGTCCCCTGCTCTGCTCAGCCAGACTTTGCCCTTCCCCAGTTTCCTCCACAGCTAACGGAGCCACACTCCCACTCGCTGTCAGCTGTTCGACATGACACAGGGGTGGGAAACTATGATTGTCATGTCCCCAGCATATAATTTGTGTGTATAGCAAGAACAGAACAATGGCCCTTTTATGACTTGTGGACTTCAATTCCCAGAATCCCTGGGCCAGCCAAGGCCACAAGTCATAAAGGGGACATAGTTCTCCATCTTGAATACTGGTAATGCTTGAGGACAGAGAGACTCATAGACCAACACAAGATCTGGGAGGATTATAGATTAGAAACAGGTTGTTTGTACTATGAGGTCATTGTGACAGGTTGTATTGTTTTGTTGTTGTAATGTGTTTTGCTTTTTCTGTAAATTCCCAGATAGATGGACAATATATTCCATGTCTCTCTGCCCCACCATGGGGGCCAGACAAAATCACGTTTGGATAAGGTGTATTAGCACCAGTCTTTCTTTAACCCTGGTTTGGAAAAAGGCTGGGCTGTATACAGGTACTCTTCGACTTACAACAGTTCATTTAGTGACCGTTGAAGGTTACAACACCACTGAAAAGTTCATGGTTGTCCCAAAGGTACTTTTTCCGGAGACAACTGGAGTTTCACGTTTTTCTTTGAAGTTTTGATTCTTATCCAAGAAGCTTTTTTTTAGCTCTGACTGGATGGTGAGGAATGGAAGGATTTATATTCCTTGCAGACAGCTAGTCATTTGAATTTTTTTAAAGGGTCGTTGAGGCCACTTGGAGTTTTGCCTCAAAGTGGTCTCAATGACTCTCTAAAACAAGGCAAACGACATATATAAATCTTTCCATTCCTCACCATCCAGTCAGAGCTGAAGAAACTTCTTGGATGAGAAGAAAAATGTCTTCAAAGGAAAACAAGAAATTCCAGTTGCCAGGTCATCTAGTCCAACCCCCCCCGCCCCGCCCAAGCGGGAGGCCCTACACCATTTCTGACAAATGGCAGTCCAATCTCTTCTTGAAAGTCTCAAGTGATGGCGCTCCCACAACTTCTGGGGGCAACTTCTGTAGCATTGGTTGATTGTTCTCACTGTCAGATAGTTTCTCCCTATTTCCAAATCTCTCCTTGTTCAGTTTCCATCCATTATTCCTTGTCTGGCCTTTCGGTGCTTTAGAAAATAGCTCGACCCCTTCCTCCTCTCTGCGGCAGCCCCTCAAATATTGGAAGACCGCTATCCTGTCTCCCCTGGTCCTTCTCTTCACTGGACTAGCCAGGCCCAGCTCCTGCAACCGTTCTTCATATGTTTTAGTCTCCAGTCCCCTAATCATCCTGGTTGCTCTTCTCTGCCCTTTTTCTAGAGTCTCAACAGGCCAAAGATGGGACACTCAGGGACTCCGCAGCCCGTTTTGGCGGGCAGAGGCACCATGGGCCAGTCCTTTAATGTTTCCAGGCCGGCTCCACGGGCCAGATTTAAGCACCCGGTGGGCCCGCGGGCCCTGAGTTCGACACCCCTGGTATAGGGTCTCCTGCTTGAGCAGGGACTTGGACTAGAAGACCCCCCCAAGGTCCCTTCCAAGCTCTGTTATTCTGAATAGGCTGGCTTGTCCTTATGTGGCCGAGCTTCACCAAGGCCAGCTTCTGAGTCACTCCGAAAACTCGGGGGAAAAGCCAGCGAAGGATTTTAACTCTCTCCAACCTGCCCTTTTTAAGATAAAAGCAGGGGAAAGAGATGTTGGCTCCATGGAATCCAAAGCCTGGATCCTGGCAAGACTCATACAATTGCTGTTTTGGGGGAGAAAAAAAATCCCGTTTTGTAAAGCAAAGGGTTACCAGGGTTTATTATGGCCACCATCCAAGCTGTGGTGTTGGCTTTAATGGCTGAATGGTTTGCTGTTTGGACAGCTTGTCAGCTGAGGGGGAGAAGGGGACAGGCAGGAACAGCCATTCCCAGGGATAAATAAGGAGAGGATGCAGAAGAAGGCAACCCAGGCGTTGTGACGGTAGACCAGGGTTTCCCCAATCTCAGCAACTTTAAAGCTGTGTGGACTTCAACTCCCAGAATTCCCCAGCCAGAGATTCACCCAACTGGCCTTCATGCCTAAGGCAGGATTAGAACTCATGGTCTCTAGTTTTGAGCCGAATGCCTTAACTACTAGACCAAACTGGCTCTAAGTGAACTTTGGTATTCTTTTCAGGTCAGCTCAGAATCTTGACATGCTGAACTTGGTTAATTTAAATATGAACTAAACATTTGAGATTTATTTATTTGCCTGCCTGCCTGCCTGTCTGTCTGTCTCTCTCTCTCTCTCTCTCTCTTTCTCTATCATCTATCTATCTCTCTCTCTCTCTATCTATCTATCTATCTATCTATCTATCATCTATCTATCTATCTAAAAGCGAAATGCCAGTCACACATCATCACAAAATCCCCAGAACCGTAAAGCTTACAAACTTGAAATTTGGCACGTATGTTCCTTTTAGCTTCTAGGTGCTCACTAAGAAAAGATTTTTCCAAATGACCATCAGAGCATTAGCATTTTGTATATTATTATTAGCACGCTCTGATGCTAAGGAATTCTACTCCCCCTCCCCACCTGAAAAGAAATCTGTTCCAATTGCAAAACACAAGCAGAGGAGGGGAGTTTCAGTTTTAGTTTCACAGCACCAAGCAGCTTTAATTCAGAAGTTGAGCTAAGCCATGCCCAGGCTCCTTGCTGCCTCCTTGCTCACACAGCAAATACTGTTTCAGTTTCCAAACAGCCCTCAACTCTCTCACACACTGACAGGACACTAACCAGATGAATACTGATGGATGCTGGTAGGCAGGCAGAGGCAGAAATTTCCCCCTCTTATTTTCCTCCCCAAAAAACTAAGCCCGACCACATAGTTTCATAGCGAAGCATGGGTATCAAGCTAGTTTATTTATAAAATCTATAGGTATGCCAGCCCAGCCCAAATGGGAGATTATGGTCTAGTCTGGTGCATTGTTTCCCAAACTTGGCAATTTTAATATGTGTGAATTTTTAACTCTTAAATTTGCCGCACTTTGAGAAACACAATCCAGGGGTCTCCAACCTTGGCAACTTTAAGCTTTGCTGGCTGAGGAGTTCTGGGAATTGAAGTCCACAGGTCTTAAAGTTGCCAGGATTGGTGATCCCTGAACTAGTCTGTTATCCAAAACCAGGTAATGGGGTAATTCAGTAGTGCTTGCTTAGTGACTGCATTCATACAGCAACAACCCTCTCACTTAAAGACCTAATGGCTATGCATACACAACACGGCAAATTTTAACCTTATTTGTTTGAATTATATGTGTGCAAATGTGCTGGCAAATCTTTGATTCTTTGTTTTAGTCAATTCTCAGTGTATTGTGTGAATCCAATTTTTTTTTTTTCTACAAGGTGGCGCATGAAGGCAATCGACTCTCATATATTTTGAAACCCAGGAAATTTACAACATATTGTTAATATAACATGTTATGTACTGTTTTTATTGCTTTCATGTAAGTTATTCATTCTTGCTTGTTAATCTTGCTTGTGGTTGGACTACGCTCCAGAAAGGGAGGTGATATCAGTATTATTTGGGTTTCTTGCTTATTATGCTGTTGGCACCAAGATTGCAAAACTTCAAACCACCACTAGAGGGCAGCATTGAATTAGATTTAGGCAATTACTGCTGCCACCTGCTGGTTATCAAGAGTTTTGTATGTAGTATAAATCAGAAATGGGAAGTTGGGTTTCTTGCTTATTATGCTGTTGGCACCAAGATCTAAGTTGCAAAACTTCAGACCAGCACTAGAGGGCAGCATAGAATTGGTTTTAGGCACCTACTATTGCCACCTGCTGGTAATCGAGAGTTTTACACATAGTGTAAATCAGAAATGGGAAGTTGGGCTTCTTGTTTATTATTGCTGTTGGCATCAAGATCTAGGTTGCAAAACTCCAGACCATCGCTTGAGGGCAGCATAGAGTTAGTTTTTTGGCAACAACAGCTGCCACCTACTGGAGGTCTGGAGTTTTGCACGCAGCGTAAAACAGAAATAGGACGGATGGTCACTGTGTGAACAGAGCAGGAGATTTAGCAGCCCAGATCTGGTAGCTGTTTTATAAGGTACTAAGATTTATGGATTTAGCTCCGTCCAGAATGGCTGTAAAGAGTTACAGAAATACCATTGGCGGTTGCAAAGTGTCAACCAGCTTCATGCCCCAAAGCTTAGGAAAAGCTCCTGGTGATATATTTCCATTTGCAGAGCCTTTTTCACCAAGTCACCTCAAACCAAGGTCCTTCCTGAGAAACTCAGGTCCTGTTGGCAGACTGTCCAATGACATGCCAGGACAATACCGATTTATTTACCTTCAGGCTGTTCTGAGTCAGCTGCTCTGTCTAGAGTCCCGGGGAAAGAGCTGGGGACGCTCACCTTGCCAAATGCAGTATATTTGTTGTCTTTTATTGTTATTTGGTGCTTTCCCGGGGCAGCTCCGTCTCTCTTCTGCTCCGCCTTTTCCTTCCCAGCCTGTCAAGTAGCAAATGAAGATTGATGCGTGGAGCTGATTCCCCAGTTACTCTCTTAATTAAAGGGAGCTAGTTTCTCAACTCGGTTGTCCTTCATTAGGTGCCTGGGAGGGGGGGAGGGGACAGAGAGACAGAGGAACAATTTACTCAAGGCAAGAGAGAGTAAAAGGAAGCCAGAGGCCAAGGGAAACGGTGTCAGGCAAATTTTCTGCATCCAGGAAACGTTTAAAGGAAGCTGTGGAAGGCTGAAGAGGGCGGCATCATCCCAACAACGGCCAAGATGGTGGCTGGTGGCTGATGACTGAAAGATAGGAAGAATGAATGCAGGAATTGGGAACGTCAAGTCTAGTGAAAAGAAGGACAAGAGGTCACGATAGCACAGAGGTGGGCAACTATGGCCCCTTTATGACTTGTGGACTTCAACTCCCAAAATTCCTGAGCTAGCATGGCTTGGTCAGGAATTCTGGGAGTTGAAGTCCATAATTCATAAAAGGGCCATAGTTGCCCACCCCTGCGATAGCAGATGTAGTGTATTGAAATAGAGACTTCTAGGGTGATGTTCCTATTGGTTAGCAGAAGCAACGATACGTTTGGTTAGTAACGTTAGTATCTGATTGGCCGCCTATAGCAGTGGGAAGTTTAACTAAATGTCATTGCGAGCCGTGGAGCAGCCGCTATAAAAAGGGGCTGCTGCGGTTCGACTGCAGTTGAAGTTACTGTTATTATTAAAGAGCTGAATTCAACTCCGGTCTGCGAGTCTCTTTACCGGCGACAGAACAGCAGTGTTCCAATATTTGAGGGGCTACCACAGTGAGGAAAGGGGGTCAACCCAATATTGGTTGCTACAGTATAGCACAAAGATGATAAGGGGACTGGAGGCTAAAACCAGAGGTGGGTATTCAGCAGGTTCTGACCAGTTCTGGAGAACCACTAGTGGACATTTTGAGTAGTTCGGAGAATCGGCAAATCCCACCTCTGACTGGCCCCACCCCCATCTCTTCTCTGCCTCCTGAGTCCCAGCTGATTGGCTGGGTCTTCTTTGGTTTCCCTGCATGGGAGAACAGAGCTGGAAAGCAGGTTAGTGGGATGGGGAGGGAATGGGATTTTGCACTATCCTTCCCCTGCTACGCCCGCCACACCACGCCATGTCACGCCACACCCCCAGAACTGGTAGTTGAAAAAAAAAATGTATCTCACCACTGGCTAAAACATATAAAAAACAGTTGCAGGAATTGGGTATGTCTAGTCTAATGAAAAGAAGGACTAGGGGAGACATGATAACAGTTTTCCAATATCTGAGGGGCTGCCACAGAGAAGACGGAGTCAAGCTATTCTCCAAAGCACCTGAAGGCAGGACAAGAAGCCATGGGTGGAAACTCATCAAGGAGAGAAGCAACCTAGAACTAAGGAGGAATTTCCTGTCAGTTAGAACAATTAACCAGTGGAACGATTTTCTCTAGAAGTTGTGGGTGCTCCAACACTGGACTCTATTAAGAAGAGAGTGGACAATCATATATCTGAAATGGTATAGGCCAGCTTTCCTGGTTGAGGAATTCTGGGAGTTGAAGTCCACAAGTCTTAATGTTGCCAAGTTTGGAGATCCCTGTTTGAGAGGAACATGGCTTTTTAAAGGTGGGTTAGATGGTTCACTGGTGAGGACCTCATCACATACAAGGAGTGAAAGAGGTCATCTGCCTCGGTTCTGTGATATCATGAGTGGTGCATGGCCTCATTGTGGCTTTTAACAAACTCTTGTGTCTCCAAAGCACTGAAAGGCTGCAGTTCCCTTCCATTAACACCACCATTATTGGTGGCCTCCAAAGATGGCTTCATCTTGATTTAGACCCTAACCCTAACCCTCGAGCACAGAGATGTTATTAAAAACGTCTTGATAAAAGTCACATCTTTTGAAAACCAGCTGTTGTGCAAGTGCAATAAAACCTTTTATTGCTTTTGCATAGAAAGGTATCCAAAATTTTACCTTTTCAATATACAGTTTCGAAGCTTTTTAATTTTCCCACTATTATTTTTTAAAATTAAAATGAAACTGCAAGTATGGAATTAAAGGATTAGGCTTAGGACATATCGGGACTTTTTCCCCCCTTTGCTAAACTGGGCGGGGCCAGCACGTGACGCTTCCAGCCAGCCGTCTGCGAGTTTGAGACCCCTGGCTTAGACCCAAGATGAAAAGCAGACATGTCGCACCATCCCTTTATCTGACAACCATGTTTTGTAACCACAGCATGGCAGCTTAATACCGCGACACCCTCGACCCAAGCAACACGCATCTCCGTGAGCGTTACGGTCCCAAATATTTTAACTTTTCAACACCTCTATTTTAACTTTTCAACACACACACACACACACACACACACACACACACACCCTCCAATCTTTGACTTAACTTATTCCAAAGAGGCTCTGGATGCTCCCCAGCTCTCTCCTACTCCATTACTTGCCCAGAAAACTATCCTTAACATTCCTCAAATGCCAGCTCTTATCACGCCGGCTGGCCTAGAGGCCTCTTGCTTGAAGAAGATAAAACTTTTGCCTTTCTGGGAGAAGTTGTGGGAGAACGGAACGTATTTTCTCAGGCTCTTACGCCCTTGCCTGGTTGGTTGGTTGATTTTATTTCTCCTGTGTTTTTTATTGTTTTTATAAATAATTCAAGATGGGGAATATATCCAACATACCTTCCTCCTTATATTTTCCTCATAATAGCAATCCTATGAGGTGAGTTGTGTTGAGAGACAGGGATTGAACCTACCTTCCTTCCTCATCTCCCTCCCTCCCTCCCTCCTTTCCATCTTCTTTCTTTCCCTCCTTCCCACCTCCCTCCTTTCAACTTCCTTCCTTCCTTTCCATCCTCCCTCTCTCCTTTCCTCCCTCTCTCCCTCCCTCCCTCCCTCCTTTCCTTCCTCTTCCTCCCTTCCTGGAGAAGCAGTTAGGCTTAAATGCAGGGTCATCTTCCTTTTGAGTGACTAAAATTTAGAATTGCAGCAGGAACATCTTCAACATCTTCCACAGCTTGGCATGTTGTATGATTCAGCCTGACGTTGCTAGGCAGTTCGGAAACCACTGATAAAGGCTGGAGCCGAAAGCTGTCATTGACTCTCTCTCTCTTTCTCTCTCTCCCTTCCTCCCTTCCCCCCTCCCTCCCTCTCTCTCTCTTTCTCTCTCTCCCTCCCTCCCTCATTCTCTCTGTTTCTGTCTCTCTCTGTCTCTTTCTCTCTGTGGGTCTCTTTCTCCCTTCCTCCCTCCCTCCCTCTCTCCCTCCCTCCCTCTCTCTCTCTTTCTCTCTCTCCCTTCCTCCCTTCCTCCCTCCCTCCCTCTCTCTCTCTTTCTCTCTCTCCCTTCCTCCCTCTCTCCCTCCCTCCCTCCCTCTCTCTCTCTTTCTCTCTCTCCCTCCCTCCCTCTCTCTGTCTCTGTCTCTCTCTGTGTGTGTGTGTGTCTCCCTCCCCCCCTATCTCTGTCTCTGTCTCCTCCCTCTGTCCCTCCCTCCCCTCCCTCTTTCTAAAGTGACACCCACAGGCAGCCATGAGCTCCAAATTACTTGCCTGTGGTGCACCCCTATTTAAGGACGGGCTCAGCTGCCTAATGACAGGTCAAATCAACAGACACGTTCATGAGGTTCAATTGAAAGCCTCAGACTCCCGGGTTTCTGCCCAGGATGGGATGGGGGAGAAACCCTCAAGGAATTGAAGATCTGGTCTACCGCTAGTCGTGTCAAAAAACACCACCTACCTAGTGGTTTCTATTGGGACACGAGCAAGGGTGGGATTCAAATTTTTTAACAACTGGTTCTGTGGGCGTGGCGTAGTTGGTGGGCATGGCTTGGTGGTCATGTGACTGGCTGGGCGTGGCCAACTCAATATCACTCACATCGAGGCACACATCTCCTCGCCTGGCCTCTCATGATTGTGGGGATGCTGCAACAGCCGTAAGTGTGAAAAATGGTCATAAGTCACTTTTTTCAGTGCCACTGTAACTTTGAATGGTCACTCCACACAAGCAAAGTACCAGCAAAGGAGGGGAAAAAAACTCCAGAGACATTCCTGAGACAGGAAGTCTAGTCCTGCCAAGAACATAATAAGGGTTAACGGAGAGGCAGTTTCTGTAAGCAACACCAGAATGTTTCCTTCCTGCCTTCCTTACAGGATTAGGCCGGTAATTTCTTCTAAAAACCAGTTCTCTGAACTGCTTAGAATGTTAACCGGTTCTAGAGAATAAGTGCGAACCTGTAGAATCCCACGCCTGAACACGTGTAACAGGCAGCAATTTATATTTTCTATATATTTATACATGTCAAAAAAACGTACACCTCTACAGAAACAATACTGCAGGTAATTAGCACAGATATTTCCAAAGGGACTTCTAGGTTTAACTCTTTTATGTTCATATCAGTACTAGATGGAAAAGAGGACACCAGATGATCCCACCGCTATTCTGTACCATGAAACAAATACTTTGGGAAATCGAGAAGGTGGATCCAACAATTATAACACATAAACTCATTGTCAGGGCTTCGGTAGCTACCCCTATTTAAATCATGAGTCACCCTTGACCCTGGTTTTCCCCCACCCCCTGGGTGTATCATAATTCATATTCTCCAATGGGACACATCCATAGCCAAGAGTCAGCAATCATACTCTTCAGTTAGAATTTTGCACGGCAGAAACTTCGGTCACCTAGAAACTATCTATGGAAACATTGATGGAATGCAGTTTTGGTTTTGCAAGCTGCTGCACTTCTCCCCCTCCCTTTCTGTTGGCAACTCTAAAAGACCAGATAAATATTGTACTCATACTTAATGGAACCATGGTTTAAACCAGGGGTCTCCAACCTTGGCAACTTTAAGCCTAGAGGACTTCAACTCCCAGAATTCCCCAGCTAGCAAAGCTGGGGAGTTGAATTCTGGAAGTTGAAGTCCACCAGGCTTAAAGTTGTCAAGGTTGGAGACTCCTGGTTTAAACAATTCATTTGCAAATGAAAGCAAATATATGTGTTCCATGTTGCAGGGTCCAGTGTGGATCAGTCATTAGGATAAGGGTTTAATCTTCCAAGTTTTTGGACTTGTGCTGAAACCTATCCTCCAGGAATTTTTCTCTCCCAGAATGTGTGCTTTGGGCTATTCTATGCATAATATTTATGTGGTGCCTGGTTGTGTGTAGCTCTTTAGTTGTTGGTTGGGGTGTTGATGGCCGGTTATTGGCCGTTGTTTCCTTGTGCTGCTGTAAGGTCTGGCAGTACGCTTAAGCCAATAATGAACCAAAACAAAGACTTAAACGGAGGCTTTCAAATCAAAGAAAGCAGACTTTTATTCTTTGATCAAATTTAAAGATCTGGGGAGAAGTTCCTAGCACATCACAAGAGACATGGGAGGAAAATTCTACAAAACATAGAAAGATGCCCTGTCCTTCTTATACCTTTAAGATTCTTAGAAGTCGAGTAACTGCAGTGTAAAATTCTCTAACTTAGATTTCCATCTTTCCTGCAAAAGACAAATGTCTCTCCAGCAATGTTTGCCTTTCATCATCTCTTCTCCTATTGTCTATCTAATGGATCACAATTGACCACTTAAGGAGGCTATTAACAGCATTCTTCAAAGGTGTGGATTCCTCCGAATGGAGGTACAGTTTCATTCTCAGGGGGTGATGCTGGGGTGAAATGTATCTATCCAGGAAAACAGATGGATTCAGATTGATTTAGATAGGACAGTCATGTGTCTTAATGGGAGAGGAATGTAACTGATTGCAGGCAGGTGTTTATAACTGTTTTACAACAAGTGCAAGTTTAAGGAAATCTTTTTTACAACAGCAAGATAACAAATGCCTATAGAGTAACTCTCTACTTAATGCTATAATATATTTTACTACTCTTTATTTATTACTATCCCCTTCACTGCCAAGTCCTCGATTCCTGACTACCTGATAATCTGGCGGTAAATCAGCACTCCTATTGACTGATAAGTGGCTGGTTTCCCAGGCTTCAATCATTTCCCTGGCTGTATTTGTCCCTGCTCGTCCGACAATCTTAGTAGGGCCGAAATTGAATGCATGTCCTTGTTCACTGCAATGTGAGGCTACCCATGAATTTGGACCTCCTTGTCTGGGCTCCAGCCTGAGTCCAAAAGTGTGGAAGACTAAATGTCTGTGGTCTTGATGACAGACCCAGATTGGAACTTGCCATCTTGGTTGGTAGCTAATCTTTGAAAAACAAAAAAGATAAAAGTAAGCTATGAAAGAAAACTGCCTGAAAAGGAGGGTTTTTTGGGGGGGGGGGGGGGCTTTTAAATGCCCCCCAATATTATTCAGAAGGATAAATAATCTGAGGTGGAGATGAGAAGATTTAATTTAGGGGTGAGGGAAACCTTATGTGCAGAAGGGAAACAGGGGGTGCTCATAAAAAGAGATGGGAAAAAAAGAGGAATCTGTTTTTCTAACTAGCGTGTCCACAACTGTTGGAAGAAATATCCTTCTGGGTTCAGTTCCAAGTGAGGAAGAAAACATCGAAGCATGGTGACTGGAAACATGGTGACTGCTTGGAAAGATGGTTTAATAGTGGGCAGGACCACATGTCTTGGGTGAAGAAAAAAAGGGCAGAGATGCTGAAAGTGCCTGGATTTTATAACCTGTGTTGGGATTTGATTTTGAGCTTGTATTCTGATTGGTTGTCAGACTCCCATGGGGCCATGCAAGAGCAACTCTGTAGGCTGTCTTTTGAGTCCCAAGCTTGGTTGAGCCTTGCTGAATGATGAAAGGGCTTTGGGGTTCCTATTATGGGTCTGAAGGAGGTAGATCTTTGTTATGTAGAATAGACTGGCCCAGGCCTTAAATGGCCCTTTAGCAAAGGTGTGCGTGTGGGGAGGCTGAGTTTCTGCCTCTCTGAGTTTCTACTTCTCTTTTAGGGGAAATATTCTGCCTTTTTTTTTAGTACACCCTAAAATATTTCATTTTTCTAGAATTCTAACTTCCAACAGAACAAAGCGAACGCCTAGTAGCATTGCAGTCTGTTTCGGAGACGGCAGCTTCGATTGCCATCTCAAAAGCAATTCCAGTTCAATTTATTTAGTCATTCTTGTACGTCGCCCGCAGTTGATCTATGGCGATTAAATTTATGTTCTAAGAAGCACTCAAAATAGATAATAAAATTAAGAAAGATTTTTTTTAAAAAAATGTAATAAAGATAATACATCTTGACAGTGGATGATAATACATCTTGACAAGTTCACAGATAGCTTGGCCATTGGCAGGAATTCAAATTATGTTACCAATGCAATTGAAAGGCACCAAGCAGGAAGCTTTCAGTTAAAGGCACATAAGCCCTGCTAAGAAAAAAATATATATGCCACTTTATTGGCCTTTCTTATGATAATTATAAAATTATAACTATATAATAATTATAATTAAGTCTCCTCCAGTATTCCTATTCCTTGGGAGAGCTTTCCCACACAAAATGGCTTTTTTTCTGCAGCCCAATTTCTCTAAACCCATGATGGCAAACCTATGGCATGTGTGCCACAGGTGGCATGCAGAGCCATTTGTGCGGGCATGTGAGCCCAGGCAAACTTACTTCACTGTGTATGCGTGCACCTCCTGGCTGATTTTTGGCTCTTTTGAGGCCTTTGTCAGCCTGCCAGAGGCTTGAGGGGAAGCCTCTGCAGCCTTTGCAGGCCGAAAAATAGGCCAGTTTGGTCATTTCCGGTATTTATAGGAAGTGATGAAATGGGCCTATTTTTCATCCTGCAAAGGCTGCAGAGGCTTCCCTCAAGCCTCCGGCAGGCTGAAAAAGGCCTCAAACGGGCTGAAAATCAGCTGGGAGGCCCAGTGCACATAAGGGGGTGGTGGTAGGGATTGTACATGCATGTGCAGGGGGTGGGGGGGGGCGCACATTGCCTTCTGGGTAACAGGAGCACAGGAGCCCCAAAAGCTTAACCATCACTGCCCTAAACGTTGGAACAAGCATGTCTTTCTGATCACCGTGTCCTTTGCATTCCTAAACAAATGACTGCAAATATATATTCCTTATTTTATTGCACCAGAGGGAGTTGAAAGTCTACACCCTTTTTTCTTTTTTCCCTTCTTTTCTATATGCTTTTGTATTTTTGTATTTTATATGATAAGCTAATAAAACTGTTAAAGCAAAAAAGAAAAGTGTAGGAGAAAAGCAAGCTGGAAGGTGGGGTTAAACATGTCATCAGTTTGGAGTCATTATGTTGCCCCAAGAGATTTAGCAGTGACCAGGTGACTGGGTCAGCGACGTGGCCAGCCAGAACTTACTACCGGTTCGGCAACCCATGCCAAATCCTTGCTACCGGTTCGCCCAATCCAGTGCGAACCAGCTGAATGTCACCACTGATGTCGAGACTCTGGAAAGAGTGCAGAGAAGAGTGACAAGAATGATTAGGGGACTGGAAGTTAAAAGAATAGTTACCGGAATTGGGTATGTTTAGTCTAGTGAAAAGAAGGAATAGGGCTGACATAACAGCAGTGTTCCAATATTTGAGCGACTCCTACAAAGATGAGAGGGGGTCAGCTTATTTCCCAAAGCACCTGAAGGCAGGACAAGAAACAATGGATGGAAACCAACCAAGGAGAGAAGCAACCTAGAACTAAAGAGAAATTTCCTAATGGTGAGAGCAATCAACAAATAGAACAGCTGCCCTTCAGAAGTTGTGGGTGCTCCAACACTGGAAGTTTTCAAGAAGAGACTGGATAACCCACATTTGTCTGGAATGATATAGGGTCTCCTGCTCAAGCAAGGGGTTGGACTAGAAGACCTCCAAGGTCCTTTATAACTCTATTATTTTATGTTCTTGTTGTGGTTAGCCGGCAGCAGGTGCGGACGGCTGAGGAGAGCAAGGACTCAGAGGAGGGGCCAGGACCATTAGGGAGCGGACTGCTGCCTTCAGAGATTGTGCGGGTGGGCAGCAGCACTGAGTAGGTTCCCAAGGAGCCTGTGTCACATGTGCGTGCGCTCAGGGCTGCTTGCAGGAAAGAGCAGCTGCAGCAGCACAGGCGACTCGGGAGTAAGGCTGCAAGGTAATGGCCCCTCCTTCAAGAAGATAAAAGCCAGCTGTGAATCAGACGTTCTTTGCAGGAAGCAAAGACGTTTTGAAACTCCAGCCTCGTGGACATTGCAGTATCTTGGTTGGTATTTGAAGGCTCTTGTGTTGTAAAATATTTCTAGGTCACACCTGTCATTTTTGGCAGCCTCGCACGGTTTTGGCGAGACTTGTGCTTATCAAAGTTAGTTAGTTTGCAGCAGCCTTTTAACTGGGGATTCGTAAGAATCATTAAAAGGTTTCTGTTCCTTTTGGTTCGTGTTGGTTTTATTGGACAAGGGTTTGGGTCAGAACAGTTCTATATATGTTCTATATCATGGAACATTTTCTCCCAGGTGACTTTCCAACCTTTATCAATCAGCTGAAGGTCTGAAATCTACTAGATTAATCTGTCCCCAGCTTGCCACTCCAGTTTGGTAAAGTACAAAGCTTGGATTTCTGACTTTCGCGATGGCCCTCAGGGTTGGCACTTCTTCAGCAGTGATTCCCTACACCTTGTGTTCCACCACCTCTAAATAACAGCACTCCTTTCTCCCCAGGTGTAGCCGAACAATTTGCCATCGCTGAGGCCAAACTCAGAGCCTGGTCATCGGTGGAGGGGGACGACTCCAATGATGAGTCTTACGAAGAGGATTTTCCGGCTTCCAGTGAAACTGCCCAGGTAGCTGGTAAGTGAAGATGGATGGCATCTCTGCTTGGTTGAAAGCCAACAGGAGGCTGAACGCCCAACCAGGTAGAAAACAAAGAACTAACTGATCCACTGACTTTATTCCAAAATCCAGCTCTCAGTGCAATATTAGGTCTTAGGTGTCACACCTCATTTCATTGAGAGTCTCATCAGCTTTACGGTTGCCTTCAAAGGGCCAGTTGCATGTTAGACTGTGTATCCTATTAGTTCAGGAGTGCTCCCTTAAATCCAGGAGATTGCCAGATTAGCTGATGGCTGCAAGCCTGACCTTTATTGGTCAAGCAATTATAAGATAACAGGCATAAGTATAAACATAGTTATGAATACATGAAAGCGATACATATAAGAAAAATAAAAAGAATCAATAGGACAGGGACAGTAGGCACGTTAGTGCACTTATGTACACCCAGGGGTGGGATTCTACCAGTTCGCACCTATTCTCTAGAACCGGTTGTTAACATTCTAACCAGTTCAGAGAACCGGTTGTTAGAAGAATATAATGGCCTAATCCTGTAAGGAAGGCAGGAAGGAAACATTCTGGTGTTGCTTACAGAAACTGCCTCTCCATTAACCCTTATTACATTCTTGGCAGGACTAGACTCCCTGTCTCAGGAACTTCTCTGGAGTTTTTCCCCCCTCCTTTGCTGGTACTTTGCTTGTGTGGAATGACCATTCAAAGTTACAGTGGCACTGAAAAAAGTGACATGACCATTTTTCACACTTACAACTGTTGCAGCATCCCCACAGTCATGAGAGGCCAGGTGAGGAGATGCGTGCCTCGATGTGAGTGATATTGAGTTGGCCACACCCAGCCAATAACCTGACCACCAAGCCATGTCCACCCAATCACATGACCACCAAGCCACGCCCACCAACTAAGCCACGCCCACAGAACCGGTTGTTAAAAAATTTGAATCCCACCCCTGTCCATGCCCCCTACAGACCTCTTAGGAAAGGGGTGAGGTCAATAGTAGACAGTCGAAGGTTAAAGTTTTTGGGGTTTGGGGAAAAAAACCCACAGAGTCAGGTAGAGTATGCCAGACATTGACCACTTTGTGGCTGAAGTCGTTATGTCCTGCAATCAAGTTTGGTGCAGTTAACCTTGAGTTTGTATCTATTGTTTGCTCTTGTATTGTTATGGTTGAAAGAGGTAGGGTCTCTTTCCAGGCAACACAGATGGGCTCTTGACATTTTTGGAACCTCCTTTAAGCCCCTGCACAATGGGACTTCTGAGTTCCAGATGTTCTCATTTGCAAGGAAAATGTTTTTTTTTCTTCCTGTAGTTACTCTTAACTGAGAAAGCAGTCTCAAGGAGGGAGGAGGAGGAGGGAGGAGGGAGGAGGAAGAAGAGAAGAAAGGAGATAAGGAGGAGGGA
>NW_020769424.1:1871122-1881533 GCF_900518735.1 Pseudonaja textilis | reverse complement strand
TGCTTCCTTGGGGGTGAATCTTCCAAAATTAATGGCTGGGGCTCCCTGAAAAAAAACATTAATTCATCTTGGCTGATCTTGTGGGGCGGGGAGAAACCTAAGAAGCATCAAGCTCGGTTAGTACAGTACTTGGATTGCAGAATCCTAGATCACCACTAGAGGGTAGCAGGATGATACCAATACCATTTCCCACCACTAGGGGGTCCTTTACAATGTTGCAGCTCAAGTACAGATGCCCCAGAGGGCAGCTTGGTGTAGTCGTGAAGGCATTGGGTTAGAAACTGGGAGAGCCTGAGTTCTAAACCTGCCTTAGGCCCAAAGCCAGACCAGTTGATGACTTGGGGCCGGCCATTTTCTCCACCCTAGAAAGGAGGCAATGACAAACTACGTCCCCAAAAATCTTGCCCCAAAAGCTGCAGGCAACCCAAAGGAGATCTCTCTCCCTCTCTCGCTTTCCCTCCCTCTCTCTCCTTCGCTCTCTCATACATACATACATACATACAGACAGACAGACAGACAACACACCCCTCTTTTGGCTCCCGTCCCAGGTTCTCCTCCGTCAGTCCATTCCTCAGCCTTGGGCAGCAGCAATGTGATTGCCAGCGAGAACAAATACCAGGTCATCACCGATCTCAGCCAGTTTGAACCTCAAGATATCGTGGTGACGTCCTACAACTACTGCATTGTCATCCAAGCTGAGAAGGTAAGTAGGCGGCTTCTATCAGGACTGAGATATGCCGAGGAGATGAAAAGAAACCAGTACGCGAGGTCCTCTTCCCACGAAAACCCAATAGATGGAGCCATTCAAGTGGGGTTGGAATGTCGACACGGATGAATTGCTCTGGTCATTAAACAGCTCACTCAATTATTACAATTAACTCCAAGCAGCACGGTCACTGATGAGGCTAAGCTAACTCTGGCAGACGCCTGTGTGTCATGGGAATCCCTAAAGCAGGGTAGGCCAGTCTCAGTTGAACAAACGATGATGGTTATTATTACGGCCGTTGTGCCGTCAGTCAGAATTCAGCCTGGTTTTGACTTTATATCCACCTATCCAGGCCTAGGACCTGGGACAGGCCTATGGTGGTGTTGGGTGGTGTTAAAAGGGATCGTCCCAAGATGTAAGCTGTTCCATGTAAAACTGCCTTTTGCAATTGACTGATGGTGATTTTTGTCAATGCCGGTGGTGTTCAAGTGGTGCTCCAGATCAGTGGTGGGATTCAAAAAAAATTTCTACTGGTTCTGTGGGCGTGTCTTGGTGGGTGTGGCAGGGGAAGGATACTGAAAAATCCCCATTCCCTCCCACCCCACTAACCTGCTTTCCAGCTCCGTTCTCCTCTTCAGGGCAACCAAAGAAGACTCAGCTGATCAGCTGGGACTCAATGGGAGGCAGAGAATAGATGGAGGTGGAGCCAGAGGTGGGATTTGCCGGTTCTCCAAACTACCCAACATTTCCGCTATCGGTTCTCCAGAACCTGTCAGAACTGGCTGAGTGTCACCTCTGCCCTGGATCCTGAATTAACCCATTTTTTTTGCTTTCACACCACATTCAGTCCTAACCAACCATAAAAGGAAAACCAAAATTAACAACAACCCCCTTTGCAATGTGGAAATATAATTTCTTTCCCTGATTTAAGGAATCCATATGGATGCCACATGGCATCCATAAATCAGTTTATTTTCCAATAAGAATATATTGCTTTTGGTTAAGTCCAGCATTCATATTTTACGGTGACTCTGATTGAAATTTATGGGACTTCGACTTACACCCATAATGGAATCTTCCCGTTGTGGTCGTAAATCATGACAGTCATAAAATGGGACATCTTTCAACCAAGCTGATTTGTACAACTCTCTTTTTGCAGAAGTCATAAAGCAAATCAGCACGGTCATAAAATAAACCTTCAGTTATTACGTGAGCCCACTGTGTGCTAGGGGCAACTGGTATACCATATTTTCAGTAAAGATGTTGTAAATTGAGGTCACAGGGTGTTACACATAGTTGTAAATAGTTGTAAATGAAGGCTGGTTGCCAAGGCAGAGAAGAGCAACAAAGATGATGAGGGGACTGGAGGCTAAAACCTATTTAAAAACGGTTGCAGGAATTGGGTATATGTCTCGCTCCGTGATGGCGAACCTGTCGCATGCATGCCACAGGTGGCACGCAGAGCCATTTGTGCCGGCACATGAGCTGCAAGCAAACTTACCTCACTATGCATGCGGGCGCCTGATTTTTGACCGGTTTGAGGCCTTTTTTGGCCTCCCAGAGGCTTCAGGAAGCTGCAGGCTTTTCAGACAGAAAACAGCCCATTTTTTGTCACTTCCTGTTTTTCCGGAAATACCGGAGTGATTAAACGGGCCTAGTTTTCGGCCTGAGAAGCCTGCAGAAGCCTTCCTGAAGCTTTTGAGAGATCGAAAAAAGCCTCAAACTGGCCCAAAATCAGTTGTGAGGCGCAGTGCAGATAAGGGGCAGGAGCGGGGATTGCGCATGCATGCGTAGGGAGTGTAGGGGGCGCATTGCCTTCTGGGTGCTGGCATGCGAGCACGAGTGTGCAAGCGTGCATAGAATTTTTGGCACAGGAGCCCCAAAAGGTTAGCCTCCACTGGTCTAGTTTAATGAAAAGAAGGACTAGGGGTGACAAGATGGCAGTCTTTCAATATCTCAGGGGCTGCCCCAAAGAAGAGAGAGTCAAGCTACTCTCCAAAGCACCCGAAGGCAGGACAAGAAGCAACGGATGGAAACTCATCAAGGAGAGAAGCAACCTAGAATTAAAGAGAAATTCCCTGACAGATCGATTAACCAGTGGAACAACTCACTTCCATAAGTTGTAAATGCTCAAACACTGGAATTTTTAAAGAAGCGGACAGCCATTTGTGTGAAATGATATAGGGTCCCCTACTTGAGCAGGGGGTTGGACTAGAAGACCTCCAAGGTCCCTTCCAACTCTGTTATTCTGTTAACTTCACAACTGGGCTCGAGGTAATTTTTCAGGGTTCCGTTGCAACTTTGAACAGCTGCTAAGTAACTGGCCGTATGTATTACGTTTGCTCAAATCTTACCCATTGCCTAAGCTCACGTAAAACAAATCAGTTTTTTGGTCTCAGTGTGCCGTATGTTTTCAAACAGCGCACTTAACCTGATTACTGAACGGACTCGCGTTTTTAAAGTTTGTGCCATGCCTGAACGAAAACCCCTCGTCGAGGTGAACCGAAGTCAAGATCCCTCTATTATGCAAATGCATCTTCGTCTGATTTGAATTAAAATGCTGGCATAAACTTAGTCACAGACCGGGAAGCGAGTGGGGGGGGGGGGGGGCAGGAGAGGGAAAAGAAGGACGTGGATTGAAGGCAAGAAGAAGAGAATGTAGGAGGTTGCCATCAAAAAGGAAAGAGAGATGTCCATCTTTTTTCGTTTTAATTCTCTTTGTCTTCTGCTTATTTTCAGTGATGTACTAATCACCGAAGTCATCAACACCCAAATAGGATTCCTGTTTAGGGCAATGTTTCTCAACCCTAACCATTTTAAGATGTGTGGATTTTGACTTCCAGAATTCCAGAGTTGGCTGTGAAATTCTGGGAGTTGAAGTCCGGACATCTTAAATCTGCCAAAACTGAGAAACTTTGCTTGAGGGGGAAGGGAGAAAGGAACCTTAAAGGAACCAAAGATTAAACTGAGTTCAAGACAGTTTCTTGGGTGCTAAGGAGGGTGCAATACCATGATGCTTTCTCAAAAGGCAACTGAATTTCCTTGGTTTTTTTTTTTTCTTGAAGATGTTTCACTTCTCATCTAAGAAGCTTCTTCAGTTCTGGGTGGATTCTGAACATTCAGTCAGAACTGAAGATGCTGCTTGGATGAGAAGTGAAACGTCTTCAAGGGAAAAAAAACCAAGGAACTGGGGCGAGAAGGGTCATAAAATGAGGCAAAACTCACTTAACAACTGTCTCCTTAGCAAGAGAAATGTTGGGCACAATTGTGGTTGTAAGTCAAAGGCTACCTGTATTCTTGATGACCTTCGATCTCAACCAGTGTTTCTCAACCTTGAATGTTGGCTGGGGAATCCTGGGAGTTGAAGTCCAAACATCTTAAAAGTTGTCAAGATTGAGAAACACTGGGATATTAAAACCCACATCCTTTGATCAGATTACAGTGATACGTATGGCTTACATGCGGAATATGGATGACAGTAATTTGATAACCAGGTCAAGCAGCTTGTGGGAATGCTCCCGGTGACGAAGACCCCTTTGAAAAACTCAAGCTAAGCTCTTAAGCCAACATTAGTAGTGTCATGCCCCTGTTGGAGTCTGAATCCAAGGAGGAAGATGAATAGCTGACAGGCAGTGGAAGTGTGGCTCCATTGGCTGTGGAGGAGGACGGGGAAGGGCAAAGTCCGACTGGGCAGAGCAGGGGAGAGGTAGAACAAGGGAAAGGGGAAGACCCAGGCCCACCCCGTCTTCATCCTAGGGCACGCAGGAAGGAACAGAGAAGAGAGCAACGTGGGTTGTGTTGCTTACGGGGGAGGAATGGGCCCTGATTCCCTTCATTAGCCACACCTGGGAATGAAAGTTGAAAAGAACTGAATGCTGACTGCAGCAGCTGCTGGGAGCAAATGTGATTTTATCCTGTGTTTTCTTTGCTTATCTGTGTTCCTGGTGTCTTCCCAACCATGTGAGTTTTGCCATGCCTTCACGTCTGGAATTCTTGCTCCTGCCCTGCCAAACTAATTACCTCAGTTTGGTTTGATTGGACTTAAAGTTACAGTTTGTGTTGACCATGTTTTGGACTTGATTCCCTGCAGTCAAAAGCTGTTCCTGGGAGAGTTTTTCTCCACCCAGAAGTTAACCTGGACATTAGGGGCAAAGTTGGAGCTAATAAAGGGATTCATTGATTATCTGACTGTGTTGCCTTTGTGCCATGGCCTTGGGTCATCACAGGTAGTGCCTTAGAGGCATCCGAGTGAAAAATTCAGGAAGATATTTGCGGAAAGGGCTCACGCGCTTATATTTGCTTGCCTTGCAGATGGCCGAAGATGGCATTGTCTCCAACACCTTCACCCACAAGTGCCAGCTGCCAATAGACATGGATCCTCTGTCTGTCAGTTGTTCCCTGAACGATGCTGGCAAGTTGATCATCACGGCTAGGAGGCGCCAGCTGTCCACCTCACCTCTGTATCGTACGGAAGTGACACTCTAAATGTATCACCCAAGATAGCACATCAGCCCACACCTGAAGCTCCCTTATACATTGATTCTTAGTTTAGTTTGTGGGCATCCTTTCTCCATGCCATGCCATACCATAGCACCTCACGTGGCATTGATATGCATTCCTTCAACGTCCATTTGACAGAAATAAAACCCTATGGTAGTCCTCGGCTTACGAGTGAATTTTGGACTGCAACTTCCATCCCTAAGCGATGAATTCATTGAGTTGTTCCCGATTCTACGACCTTTTTCTTCTTTTTTTTGGCCCACGGTTGAGAAACGAACCAGTGCCGTTGTTAAATGATTTTTTTCCCCCTGGTTCAAATAGGTTATTAGTTTACCAAACTATAAAATGCAAAAATACAACTAAAAATAAGGATCGTGGGAAAATTAAAAGGAGGAAAAGTGGAAGAGAGAGAAGTGTAGGGAGAAAAAAAACAAAAAACCCACTGACTTCCGATTCCTTTCGGTGCAATAGAATAAGGTGGCAATGTAAAATCTCAACCTTTTACTTTCATATGGGAATACAGTGGAAACTTGGGTCGCGATGATAATCTGTTCCCAGGACTACGAGCGCAACCCGATTGGGTCGTGACTGGAAGCACGACTGACTTGCGCATGCTTGAGCACCAAAAAAGAAATGGTGAGAAATGGTGCGGTGGGGTGGGATTAAAAAATTTTTTAACAACCGGTTCCATGGGCATGGCTGTGGGCGTGGCTATGTGGCTGGGTGGGTGTGGCTTTTTTTCCAGCCCCTCCCCTGTTTTTGCTCCCAGAAGTCCTCCCTGGGGCCCAGGAAGGCAAAAAATAGATTCCCCCCCCCCACATGTCCCGTTTTGCCTCCTGGGCTTCGGGGCAGCTTCCTGGGCGAAGCAGTGTGACAGCGAGGGGGATCCCAACACAGCTGATCATCGGAACAGCTGATCGTCAGGAGGGAAAAAAACAAGAAATACCTTAAGGAGTAACTGGGCAGGGGAGAACGTGATGTCGGGCATGCGCGATAAGGACTGACTGGGCGGAGAGGGGCGGGGCCAGCTAGGGCCACGATTTGCCGCTTCTCCGAACTGTGCAGATTCATAACAATCGGTTCTATAGAACTGGTCCAAACTGGTAGAATCCCACCCCTGTTTCCACGCCAATTTTGTTCACACACCCCCGATTTTTGAATCGTAACCCGATTCAAAAATCAGGTGGATTGGTTGTTTGTCACCTGATTTGGTCACAAACAGAAGCGTTCGCGGCCCGAGGTTTCACCGTAGATGCTATCCATTTCTATAGAAACACACCTATGAAATCGGGAAAACCTAAAGTCAAAGTTGAATCACTGCAGTTGTTAAATGAATCGTATGTTTGTTAAGTGAACTCAGGAAACAACAACTGAATGGAAAACTGCTGGTGACCTTCTACCGCTGCACCATAGAGAGTATTTTAACATACTGCACCTCTGTATGGTTTGTCAATTGCACAGTGGCAGATAGGACAGCCCTCCAAAGGGTTAATGTCATTGCCCAGATGATCATGGGTTTCCTTCTCCCCTCTTTGGAAGAGCTTTATCACTCCTGTTGCCTTAAAAAAAGGTTCAAAACATCCTCAAAGATCCATGTCCTCCTGGGCACCTTGGGCAGACGGTACAGAACCATAAAAACAAATAGGTTGAAAAACAGCTTCTATCCCAGGGCAGTAACTCTATTGAATTCTACTGTATAAGTGCTGTTGGAAGTGAAAACCCACCCCTCTCCTAGGAAAATGAAATATTTTAGGATATTTCTCCTAAAAAAAGAGTAAACTCACCTCAGAAACAGAAGCTCACACACACACACCCTGCCACCTTCATTAATGGGCGGGCCATTAAGGCTTGGGCCAGAGTATTCTACATAACAAAGGCCTCTACCCATCTCACCACCTGGCCTGGGAAGTTTGCATCAGCCAGCACTCAGGTGAAGCCATGTGGGTCCAGACAAAGCCTACAAAGTTAGCTAAGACCCCCCCCCACTGCCCCCTGGGAGTCTTGACAGCCAATGGGATACATTTCTTGCACAGGAACAGAAGGTATAAAACTAAGGGTCTCTCAGCATTTGGACCCTTCTTTTCCTTCACCCAACACCTTGGAGCATGTGATCGTCCTTTTCACTTTGGAGCTCCAAGCCGTGGGGTCCTGTCCACCATTAAACCATCTTTCCAAAACAACCTCCATGTTTCCAGTGTCTTTTTCCTCCGCTTGGAACTGGACCCAGAAGGATCGTTCTTCCAACAGTGCAGTATCAGGGGTTTTCCATTCAATTGCATAGAATGTGAAGGATGTGTGTTTGTGTTTTACGTTTTATAGTTTTCTTATGTACACTGAAGATGGCATTTAATGTTGTTGTACGAGGTGCAATGACAATAAACTGCTACTGCTACTGAATGAGTCTTCCCCCACTGACCGATTGACCCCAGCATGCTGCAACTATCAGAAGTACATGCCAGCTGCCAAGTGCCCAAATTCCAATCGCATGAGCACAGCAACAATGAGACTGTTGTAAGTGCGAGGACTGGTTGTTAAGTCACTTTTTAAAGTGCTGTCGTGATTTTGGACATTCAACAGTCGTTGAGGACTAATTGTATGTGCAGCGAGAGACAGAAAGCCCTCCATTAAATCTCTTGTGCAAGGGCTGTGCGTCTTCCATTGTTGGGGTGTGCAAAGTAATAGCTTCTGTGAAGAAAAACAAAATGTCACGAGGTCTAGAAGCTTGAAGCTTGGGGAGGTGGGAGGGCTGCAGTACCTTTGATGGTGGATAGGTGGCAACAAAGGTAAATCTCTCCTGCTACCTGGTAGGCAGAGATGGTATTCAGCCGGTTTGGACTGGTTCAGGTGTACCACTAGCGGAAATTTTAAGTAGTTCGGAGCACCGGCAAATACCGCCTCTATTTGGCCCCGTCCACCCGCCCCCACTGTTACCTCTCCTATATTCCCTTGTATTTTAGCTCAGCTGATTCAAGTGGCAGAGCTCAGCTGACCAGCATTGACACAGAGGACGATTTTTGGGCCCTGTGCGTATGTGCGCTTTCAGAAACGGTAGAAATTTTTTGGGAAACCCACCACTACTGGTAGGGTCTGGGTTTTAGGCTGGAATCATAACATAGATGAACAGAAGGGGAAGGGACCTTGTAGTCATCTAGTCCAACCCCCTGCCCAAGCAGGAGACCATCTATGCCCATGATCAGGGGTGGGATTCTACCAGTTCGAACCTATTCGCCAGAACCGGTTGTTAACATTCTAAGCAGTTTGGAGAACCGGTTGTTAGAAGAAATTACTGGCCTAATCCTGTAAGAAAGGCAGGAAGGAAACATTCTGGTGTTGCTTACAGAAACTGCCTCTCCGTTAACCCTTATTGCATTCTTGGCAGGACTAGACTTCCTGTCTCTGGAACTTCTCTGGAGTTTTTTCCCCCTCCTTTGCTGGTCCTTTGCTTGTGTGGAGTGACCATTCAAAGTTACAATAGCACTGAAAAAAGTGACTTATGACCATTTTTCACACTTACGACTGTTGCAGCATCCCCACAGTCATGAGAGGCCAGACGAGGAGATGCGTGCCTCAATGTGAGTGATATTAAGTTGGCCACACCCAGCCAATAACACGACCACCAAGCCACGCCCACCCAGTCACATGACCACCAAGCCACACCCACCAACTAAGCCACGCCCACAGAACCAGTTGTTAACAATTTTGAATCCCACCCCTGCCTGTGATGGTGAACCTACGGCATGCATGCCCAAAGTGGCTGGCAGAGCTATGTCGCCTGGTACACGAGGCTTCGTCCATTGCTTCTGGGTTTCTGGCGCGTGCGACAATCAGAAGGCCTTCGCGTGTGCCACAGTGCCGGAATACCGAAGAGCTGGTCTTCTATTTTCTGCCATGCACACGCGCCCCGGCCATGTGTTCGTCATGTACGCATGCACATCGGAAATCAGAAGGGCGCGCACTGGAAGCCTGAAATTTATTTCCTAGCGTGCGGCAAGCCCCCCGGGCACTTCCTCTTCCAGGTTTCATCCCCAACAAGTGCATGCATACATATGCTCCCTTTTTGGCTCTCGGTGCCGAAAAGGTGCGGCATCCATGCCCTACACCATCCCCGACAAACGGCAGTCCAATCTCCCCTGGAATATACATAGTTCTCGACTTACGACCCCAGTTGTTGAGGCCAAAATTTCTGTTGCTAAGCAAAGACAGTGATGTGAGTTTTGCCCAATAATAATGGATGAAAACTGAACAAGGATTCAACCTGGAAATAAAGAGAAACTTTCTGACAGTGAGAACAACCAACCAATGGAACGGCTTTTGTCTTCGGAAGTTGTGGGAGCTTCATCACCGGAGGCTTTCGAGAAGAGACTGGACGGCCATTTGTCAGAAATGGTGTAGGGTCTCCTGCTTGGGCGGGGGGTTGGACTAGATGACCTGCAAAGTCCCTTCCAACTCTGTGAGTTCTGTTAGCCCCATTTTACAATCTTTCTTCCCATAGTTGTTAAATGAATCACTGCAGTTAAGTCAGGGTCCAAGGAACTTTGGATGCTTTTTTGGTTCCAGGCAGAAATCCAGAAAGTTTATGTATGTAAAGGAGTGGATTAGCATTTAAATTACAGTAATTAAGCTTTAAATCAAACACTTTAAAAGAGACTCATTTAAATGATTAAAAGCAAGGCTGCCCGCTGGTTTTTTTATTCTCTAGGAATTGTGCTACTGAATCTTGTGATTTCATAAGTGAGCAAAGGACTTATGTAGGCAGCGGTTTTATTCTTACCATCAACCCCTAGTTTTGTCTTCCAATACTCGCTGCAGATGATTGCTGGGTTTTGCTTTGGGACCCGCGTAGGAGGCGGAAAAAATGCCAGAGAGCTACTAAGTTCCTGCAAATGGATATGCATTTCAGGATCAGCCAAAAGCCTCAAGTGCAAAGAGAGAAAATACAGAGAGATTTTGGGAAGAGATGGAAAAGAGATGGAGACTAATTCCTTGTATGTTGAACCACACTTGGCCAATAAAGAATTTTTCTATTCTATTCTATTCTATTCTATTCTATTCTATTCTATTCTATTCTATTCTATTCTATTCTACTCTGTATTCTACTCTATTCTATAGTCTATTCTATTCTGTATTCTATTTTATTTCTATTCTAATTCTATATTCTATTCTATATTCTATTCTATTCTGTATTCTATTCTTATTCTATTTTAT
>NW_020769424.1:1851821-1862427 GCF_900518735.1 Pseudonaja textilis | reverse complement strand
TTCTCTTCTCTTCTCTTCTCTTCTCTTCTCTTCTCTTCTCTTCTCTTCTCTTCTCTTCTATTCCATTCCATTCCATTCCATTCTATTTTTACTCTCTATTTTCTATTCTATTCTATTCTCAATTTTCTATTTCTATTCTCTATTTTCTTTTCTATTCTGTTCTGTTCTGTTCTATCCTAATCCTAATCCTAATCCTATTGTTCAGTACAGATAGTCTCTGGTTCCATACAACATGCTACAGAAGACTACCACTGAGATTTGTTAATCTGGGTTTAACATTTAACATATTAAGAGAAGTGCTACAGATTGGCATACAAACTGAAAATCATGCCTGAAGGCATCTAAAACTTGAATCTCCCTTGTATTAATTTTAAAACCCCGATGACTGCACCCTACCGACTTTGGAAGATGTGACTGTTTTCAGATAATATGCTTCCTGAGGTAGCCTCTTTGGGATTTTCATAATTTTTGGAATAACAAACGAACCACACACGGGCTGGCTTTGCAGATACGAAGCCATAGAATTTTTTTTTTGTAAAAAGCAATTCTAATCAAATTTTGCAAGTTCTGTGAATTATCTGCAAGGTCTTTATCTGGCTAAGTAGGTTTGTTTGATCACAGCCAATGTGCGAATAATTTAAAGCAGATAGGTGATTAAGGGAAAGACTAACCACAGGCAAGCTTATTTCCCCAGCTCTTAGCAACAGATAAGACAAACCACCTCAAAGGCTTCTGCTTGTTAATTATTTGCTCTAATTCAAAGAGACGCAGAGATGGATGGATTGGAGATCTTTATGGGCAGCGCATTATCAGATTGTTCCCAGCACTTCTTGATTAAGGCAATTGCAACAATCTCATGCTCTATCAATGGCACGGGGCCTGTTTTACACATGGTCCAAGGTTCAGTTGCAAGCCTCTCCAAGTTCAGAAAAAATCAAGAAAGAGCCCCCCCCCCCCAGATATTAGAAAGCGACAACTGGGTTGATTTAATAAAAAGCTGACAGCCCCACTAGGTAGACTAGACTAGACCTGAGAATCAGCTCCACGGGTAGACCAAAACTATACTTTATTGAAATAATAGCACAACCTTGCAAGACTGATTGCATTGGAATATAGAACAACAGGGTCGGAAGGGACCTTAGAGGTCTTCTAGTCCAACCCCCAGCTCAAGCAGGAAATCCTGTATCGTTTCAGGCAAACGGCTGTCCAAACGTTTCTTAAAAACCTCCAGTAATGATACACCCACAACTTCTGGAGGCTTTTGTCATTCCACTAATTTAATCAGATTGATGCATTAATTAATTAAAATATTATACATCCTCTCCTTTTTATAACCCAGTAAATCAGGGAGGCCTCTGCCAGAGTTACTCGTCTTGTTGTTTTGGACTTAAAATAGGTTTTATCCCTTTGGTCTAGGCCAGGCCTTCTCAATCCTGACTGGCTCAAGTTTGACTCAGCCTTCTATCCTTCCAAGGTCGGTACAATGAGGACCCAGGTTGTTGGGGGTAAAACTGAACCCACACATGCAACCTTCTACAACGCTGTAACAAATCTGGGACTGGGACCACAAGTAACCAACAATACTAGACTTAACAACTACCTCGATCTCATCTTCTGCAATAGTTTGAATTCAATTTATGGAATACAAATTAAAGAACCCTTTTCCAACAATGACCACAACATGATTGACTTTTGTCTCAACATACGTCCACACAAAAATCATCACAATGATGTGATCCCCAATTATAACTTCAAAAAAGGCAACCATGGTCTTATAGACAACAATCTCTCATCCCTTGATTGGCAATTTCTATTCACTGGATGCAATACTGTTGAAGACCATTACAATATTTTTTTACTTGAAGTCAAAAGAGTCATCAAACTATACGTACCAATAACAACTCCCAAAACCAGGAAAAACAGATTACCCATAACAATAAGGAAGCTTCAATCCAAAAAGAGATCACTTTGGCAGAAAAACAAATCTGGTCACGTTGCCAATTTCAAAAGCCGATACAAAAATGTATGCCACCAGACAAAAACTGAATGCATCAATTATCACATTAAACAAGAGGAAAACCTTCTGTGCACCAATTCCACCCGCGTTTCTACAATTTTGTAAACAACAAACTAAAAGACTCAAGGTCCATCCCACCCCTGATAGGACCTAATGGTAAAGACTGCAACAACGACACCATTAAAGCCAACCTCTTTAACATATTCTTTGGATCAGTATTTGTAAACACCAATGGATCATGCCCAGTATTTCCTAGCTGAACCACAGAAAACTACAATGATCTAATACATATCGATTTTACAGAAGACATTGTTGAAAAAGCATTGCGCAATCTAAAACCATCTCTATCTATTGGACCGGATGGAATATGTGCTGGAAAGCAGGTTAGTGGAAGGAATGGGGATTTTGCAGTATCCTTCCCCTGCCATGCCCACCAAGCCACGTCCACAGAACCGGTAGTAAAAATATTTGAATCCCACCTGGGAAAGCCAAGGAAAATCATCAGAACCATAAAAAAGGAAAACCTTAGAATATTTTGGACATGTGATGAGACACCTGGAAAAATACAGCCTACTTCACTTAATCCTCCAGGGAAAGACTGGAGGCAAATGAGGTCCAGGCAGAAGAAGAACATCATGGCTGCACAATCTAAGGCAAGGGTCTCCAAAGCTGGCTGAGGAACTCTGGGACTTGTAGTCCACAAATCTTAAAGTTGCCAAGGTTGGAGACCCTTGATCTAAGGGACTGGTATGGACAAAACTTGTTCAGACTTTTGCAGCAATTAATTCAGCGCCAGAAAAATAAACACAGGTGGCTGATGCTTCATTTAACATCTTTATAAACATAATAAGTAGATTTTACAAACCAGGTGTAGATTTCTCCAACATGGAGCAAACTCAGACAGAAACATTATTGCAAGTAGCTCCAGCAGGCAAGCAAGCTAGTTTCATTTTCAATAGACAGACTCAGAGCTTCACATAGCTGCAGTGCTGCAGAGCTTAATACAGAGCCACGCCTAAGCTACTTCTAGTTTCAGTTTCCAAACAGTTCTCTTTGGCTGACTTAATTGCTATGGCCTATTCATTGGCTGACCTTGTTACCAAGCTCTATCCCAGTTCATGAATATACTCTTGACAAAACTCAGCAGCACTTTTTCATGCAGCCGTTGATAAAAACAGGATCGCCAATGTCCGATGACGGATAAGGCACAAGAAACAGGTAACAGATAATCAGAGTTGGAAGGGACCTTGTAGGTCATCTAGTCCAACCCCTGCTCAAGCAGGAGATACTATACCATTTCAAGAAGGAGGAAGAACCTAGCACTGGCTATCTAGTCATAAACTTGACTTATTTTTGTGAGTGTTGGCTAAGGTGGTGGCAGAAATGCTTCTCCTTTCAAAATTGGAGCATCTCAGTCAAGATGGGAGACTCCTAGAAGCTTACCTCAGTTGGAGTCATCTCGCTAACTGGATCAAATTCATCCTGCAAGAGAAACAAGGAGAAGACGGATTATTTACCATAAGCACCTATGTGGGGAAAAGGGACACAGGGTGTGACTGGGCAGTGGAAGGAGGGGAGGCCCAGCTGAAGGAGTAGAAGTCAGGAGAATCAGGAGCTGGCAAAAGAACTTGTGATGACCCAGGGTGTGGCACAAAAATAACAAAGTCAAAAAAGTAGATAAATTCCCTTTAAAACCTCCAACTTGGCCCCCAATGTCCAGTTATCCGCGGCTGGAGATCCAACTCTTTCAAAAACAGTCTACAAAGGGAAGCAATGCAGTCCGAACCCAAAGTATAGATAAATTAGAAATAAAAAAAAACCAACACAAACCACACCGGAATCCTTAACACGACAGGCCAGGATAATGAACTGCAGACTTCCAAAAGATAACGCAGCACCCACAGTTGGGAGGACGCCAAAACCCAGATAAGCCTCGACAAAGATAATGCACGCTTTGCTTCCAGCAAGGTGCTGTGTGCAAACGACCTTCTTATATTCTGTTCTCACAGCTGCAACTAATGAAAGGGGATCAGGGCCTTTTTCTCTCCAATAAGCCACGTTGTTCCCTTTTCTGTTCCTCCCTGCATGCCCTAGGATGAAGAGGGGATGGCCCTGGGTCTTCCTCTGAATGCCCAGCCGGATTGTGCCCTTCCTCCATTTCTTCCACAGCCACCAGGGCCACACTCCCACTCCCTGGCTGCTCAATCTCCTCCTCAGAATCAGATTCCAACAAGGGCATGACAGAACTACAGGAATTTGGATTCTTTATTTTCATTGTATGCATATACACAGTATAAATACAACAAAATTCACATAATACCCAGAGACCAGACCCAACACACACACACACACACACACATACACACACACACACACATGACAATCCCCAAACCCCCACCCATCAAAGTTCCCCAACCCCTGAAAACACACAAGCATCCACACAACAGACCAAGTAATACTGTCCAACAGCTCACTGGTGGTGGTCCTTAAGTTCGTTGTTAAGTGCAATTATAGCTCTGGGATTAAAAACTGTTCAGGAAACGTGTGGTCTGAGTTTTAATTGTTCTGTATCTTCTGCCAGAAGGCAACAGTTCACAAAGATTGTGAGCAGGATGGGAAGAGTCTCTTGAGAATGTTGTGCAACTTCCTCGCACAGCGAGATGCAAAGATGTCATCCAGCCTGGTAGCTGGAGCCCAACGACATTCTGGGCTTTTTAAATGATTCTCTGTAGAGCTTTTTTTGTCCTCTACAAAGCTACTCCCGTACCATGCAAGAGTGCCGTATGTCAGGACACTCTCAATGGTGCTGCGGGAGTAGGATAGAAGTAGATGCTGAGATAGATTTATCTTCCTGAGTATTCTCAGGAAGTACAGCCTCTTCTGTTCCTTCTGTGCCTGTCATCTACACCTCTCATAACTGTCTGGTTTGGTTCTGCAACCCAACAGGACAGACACAGACTTCAGAGAGTAATTAGGACTGCAGAAAAAAACAATTACTACCAGCCTGCCTCCAATCGAGGACCTGTATACTGCATGAGTCAAAAAGAGGGCTGTGAAAATATTTAGACCCCTCACATCCTGGACATAAACTGTTTCAACTCCTTCCCTCAAAACGACGCTATAGAGCACTGCACACCAAAACAACTAGACACAAGGACAATTTTTTTCCCCGAACGCCATCATTCTGCTAACCAAATAATTCCCTCAACACTGTCCAACTATTTACTAAGTCTGCACTACTATTACTGTTAATCTTCTCATCACTCCTTATCACCCATTCCCTCCCACTTGTGGCTGTATGACTATAACTTTATCACTTGTATCCTTATGATTTATATGGACTGTTTCCTAGTATGATTTGATTGCTTATTGCACCTCATGACTATCATTAAGTGTTTTACCTGATGATTCTTGACTCTTGATGAATGTATCTTTACTTTTATATACACTGAGAGCATTTGCACCAAAGACAAATTCCTTGTGTGTCCAATCACACTTGGCCAATAAAGAATTCAATTCAGTTCAGTTCAGTTCAGTTCTGTTCTGTTCTGTTCTGTTCCGTTCCGTCCTGTCCTGTCCCATCCTATTTACAAGCATGTTAGCATTCACAGTCCATGAGAGGTCCTCCAAGATATAAATGCCCGGAAATTTAAAATTTAAACAAGAGGCAAGTTGTTCCACTGGTTAATTGTCCTCACTCTTAAGAAACTTATCCTTAGTCCTAGGTTGCTTCTCTCCTGGGTTAGTTTCCATCCATGGCTTCTTGTCCTGCCTTCTGGTGCTTTGGAGAATAAATTGATCCCCTTCTCTTTGTGGCAGCCCCTCAAATACTGGAACGCTGCTCTCATGTCCCCTTAAGTCCTTCTTTTCCCTAGACTAGCCAAGTCCAAATACTGCAGCCGTTCTTTCTATGTTTTAATCTCCAAGCCTTGAACCACCTTAGTTGCTCTTCTTCGCACTTTTTCCAAAGTCTCAACATTTTTTTTTTTGGTCATGTGGTGACCAAAACTGGATGCAAGTATTCCAGGTGTGGCCTTACTAAGGCTTTATACAGCGGTATTAATACTTCACCTGAGGTTGATTCTATGCCTCTGTTCGTACAACCAAGTGTCTCATTCACTTAACAGCAAGAAGTTCCCTTAACAACCGTGGCATAAAAGGAGGAGAGGGGGATTCAGACAGGTTCGTACCGGTTTGGGTGAACCAGGTGTTAAATCTACACCTGGTTCACCGAACCGGTAGTTGAACTGACCAGCTGGGCCCGCCCAACCTGCCCCTCCGCTCCCAGGAGTCTCCATGTGGCCTGTTTTGGATGCAGGTAAATGCAGGGCCCACGTGGAGGCTCTGGTAGGGGGAAAAACAGGCCTTCTGGAAGTCCAGAAATGGGCCTGTTTCTGGCTTCCGGTGGGCCTCCAAAGCCCGGGAGAGGATGTTTTCGCCCTCCCAGAGGCCTGGGGGAAGCCTCCGGACTCTGGGGAAGGAGAAAAATGGCTCTCCTGGAAGTTTTGGATGTCTGGAAATGGGCCTGTTTCCAGCTTCTGGAGGTCCTCCAAAGCCTTGGGAAGGCTGTTTTCGCCCTCCCAGAGGCCTGTGGAACTCACTTAAGAACTGCCTTGCTTAGCAGCTGAAATTCTGATCTCATTTGTGGTTGCAAGTCGAGGCCTACACGTAAGTGGGGATTTGAACTAGTCTGTTGTGCCAGTCCCCAGCTGTTTGGTTCGTTTTATGGTTTAATGCACTGTGGAAACCCACATTGGGGATTAAATCGGTAACCAGGTTTACGTATATCATGGGAATGTAACGCCAGGACCCTCCCCCGCGCGACTCTTATCATCTCTCGACTACATAGACTTTCACCTCCTCGCTTGCGTTGGCGCCTTAGATCATACCTAGGGCCTTTGCAGCATCCAGGAGAACAGCCGTGTTACTCGATGCTTCCGTCAATAAAAGCCAGATGTTGCACTAGCATCTTTGAACAAGGGGACCGCGTCACTGTGTACATCGTAATAAAGACGGAGCTGCGAAGAGCTACGCTCCTTGAATGGATGTCTCTTTGGAAAATGCATTCCGTGAGCCCAGAAATGTCTTTCATGTCTTTCTCGCAAGAAAAAAAAGGAGGTATTTGTCGACCAAATGAAGATAAAAGGTGAAGATAGCCACAATTCACCCAGTGGGGTCGTCACTAATTCAGCCCCCTTTTGCCATCTTCTTAGAGACAGGTAGAGGATCACCAAAAATCACTTTTACGATGCAGATTTATTTTCAGGATAGAAAGATGGAAACGAGGAAAGGAAGCTAGTCATTCTTGAGGCAGGGATGAAGGCAAGAAATATTTAGGATTGGTTGTTCCAGAGGGGAAGATGGCTCTAAATAAATCAACTGGTTTGTCAAAGGAAGATAAGAGGATTGTTTTGGGTTACCGCTAACACAAAAACACAATCAAAATGAGAGCTGAAACTGTGCGGAAGGTACTCGAGGGTGGCCGTACAGGTAGTCCTTGACATACGTCCATCCCTTTAGTGACTATTTGAAGTTAGAATGGCACTGAAAAAGGGGACTTGTGACCGTGTTTCGCACTCACGACCATTGCAGCTTACGACTTACGACTGTGGCCGTGTGATTTAACATTCGGGCGCTTGGCAAAACCCTGTTATTAACTTAACCACTGCAGCGATTCACTTTGCAACAGCGGTCAAGAAAGGTCATAAAAGAGGGCAAAACTCACCGAACGAGCTTAGCGACCAAAATGTTGGGCTTCGTTGTGGTCATAAGTGAAGGACTACCTGTACGTTAGAGCAGTGTTTTTCAATTAGGGGAGCTTTAAGAGGGCTAGATTTGGATTTCTAGAATTCACAAGCCAGAATTCTGAGAGTTTAAATCCAGACATTTTGAAGTTGCCCAAGCTAAAAGGCAGTATATTAGAGGGTTTTTTTTAAAAAAAATAAATCCCAAAACAATGCAGAATTTGAGGCTCCTGTACAAATTATTACACAAAATGAGCTCAAAGAATATCAACCATGTTGTTTCAAGGATTGGATAGCTCAGTGCTTTTTGGAAGCTCAAACCAGGTGGAATTTTATCAATGTCAGGCACTTTATATATACTCTGAGTCCTATTTATAGGCCATAATTAAATGTGCATTGTGTGTGCTTCTTAATCTTAAGATAAGATATAGGCACAAGTTAATTGGCAAGTTATTATCTATAATCAGTGATTTTTCAACCTCGGAGACTTTAGGAAGTAGGCCTTGTCAAAATCAACACAACTGTGCCACGTGCAAGATTTCTTCTAAATGATAAGGATAGTACAAGTCAGCAGAGCTTTGGGTTGGCCAGGATTTGCAGACTCTTTTATTCTAAATATATTCGCACGATATTATGCAAACAAAGATCTGTAAAACCCAGAACAGGGTTTCTCAGCCGTGGCAACTTTAAGACGTGTGGACTTCAGCTCCCAGAATTCCCCAGTCAGCACAGAATTCTGGGAGTTGAAGTCCAGCCATCTTAAAGGAATTCTGGGTGTTGAAGTCCATACTTCCGTCAATACAGCCTAACGTTGAATTTAGCATCTTTAGCTAAATTGTCACTTAGCGTCACTGTCTACATCAGGGGTGTCAAATTCAAAACCCGCAGGCCGGATCTGCTCTGAGGGGCAGCCCTAGAAACAGCAAAAGACTGGCCTGTGGGGTCTCTGTTAGCAAAAATGGGGCGCAGGCAGGGCGCCCCCCCCCCTCCGCAACCGCTTTCGGCCTCCAGGGTGGTCCAGGAAGCCTACCAGGCCCAAAACGGAGCCTCCAGAGTGCTGCAAGGAGGCCGTCCTTGACTCAGAAGGTTATACAAGGGAGGAAAAGGGAGGAAAACTTTACCTTTCAGACTTGCAGGATTCTGCTACTGTAGCCTACTGTATGCCAACAATTTTGTAGTTCAATTTCCTACGGAGTCAGATTCTTGATCTAGTCTCTCTCTCAAGTAGATCAAGTAAGTATTGAAAAAACAAAAACACAGAAACGTATGCCTCCCTATTTTTATCTATCTGTCTGTCTGTCTGTCTGTCTATCTAAAAGGTGAAATACCACTCATGTATCATCACAAAATTTCCAGAACCGTAAAGCCTACAAACTTGAAATTTGGCACTCTTGGCTTCTAGGTACTCACTAAAAAAGGATTTTTTTGAAATGACTATCAGAGCATTAGTATTTCCTATGTTATTATTATTAACACGCTCTGATGCTAAGAAGTTCAACTCTCTCTCCCCACCTGAAAAGAAATCTGTTCCAAATGCAAAACACAAGCAGAGGAGAGGCTTTTCAGTTTCAGTTTCAGAGCACCAAGCAGCTTTAGTACAGAACAGTTGAGCTAAGCCACGCCCAGGCTCCTTGCTGTCTCCCTCTTGCTCACACAGCAAATACTGTTTCAGTTTCCAAACAGACCTCAACTCTCTCACACACTGATAGGACGCTAGTCAGATAAATACCAATGGATGCTGGTAGGCAGAGGCACAATTATTTTGCCCTTATTTTCCTCCCTCAAAACTAAGCCCGATCACATAGTTTTGTACTGAAGCATGGGTATCAAGATAGTAAGGTTATAAAACCATGCCTGCGGTGGTGCAGTCTTGTTTCTGCTACACCCACCATGGCCATGCCCTCACCGGGCCCTCCAAGGTCAAATCCAATCCTGATGTGGCCCTCAATGAAATTGAGTTTGACACCCCCTGGTCTACGTCATAAGAAAGGCTGAGCTGCAAAGAGCTACCCTTGTTGAATTGATTTCCCTTTTGGAAAAAATATATATTCCGTGAGCCCAGAAAGCTCTTTCGTAGGTTCCTTGCAAAACTAAAAAAAACAAAAACCTGAGACCACGTCAACCAAACCGTCTGGGGAATTCTGGCAGTTGAAGTCCACCCCTCTTAAAGTTGCCACGGTCGAGAAACACTGCTTTGGATCGAAGGTCGTAAAGAATACAAGGTTAATGCTAAACTTTGTGTAAAGGAGTTTGTATGGATAAACAGGCAGATTTATTTTTTTTTTTTAAAAAAGTTAGGCATGTGTGAATCTTACAGAAGCCAAATTGTCCTGAATTGGGGAGTCAGGTTTCATAAATCCTGTAACCTTCAGCACAGTTTAGGGCTGATCTAATTTTTAGTTCCTGTGATTTTGGGAAGGAGAGGAACGGATACGGGGCGGCCGGCCCACACTTACCACCACCGAAATACGGACGCGTTTCGACTTGTGCTTTTCGGATGCCCCCGGAATCTCCTCCTTTTAATTTTTACCAAAACAAGCGGGAGGGAGAGAGAACACAATTTCAGGAGGGAACCTGTGGCGGAGCGGGGACAAGTCTGCCATGTTAGGGAGCAAGCAGCGGCCTGGGAAGTGAAGATTTCGGGGGGGGGGCGGGGGGGTTCTGGCTCAAAGATGGAGAGAGGGAAGGCGGGGTGATTAAAAATGGGGAGCTCACCTCCACGGACTCTGCTGTTGAGGCGTTGGCGCAAAAAAGGTTCTTCAAGGTCATCCCTGCCGTCTCGCTTGTCCCAGCTGTCCAGAAAGAGAGAGAAAGAAAGGGAAAGAGAGAGAAAGGGAAAGAGAGA
>NW_020769424.1:1818418-1835692 GCF_900518735.1 Pseudonaja textilis | reverse complement strand
CTATTCTATTCTATTCTATTCTATTCTATTCTATTCTATTCTATTCTATTCTATTCTATTCTATTCTATTCCATTCCATTCCATTCCATTCTATTCTATTTCTAATTCTATTCTATTTCCTATTCTATTCCTAACCTATCCTATCTCAATCCACTCCACTCTACTCAAGACTATCTGTATTTGCCTGGAAAAGGTAGGGCTCAAATACAGGGCGATATCAAGAAAGGATGCAGCTAGAAAGTGGGTGGCAAAGAAAGGGGGAGAAGACGGCACAGAGGCCGTAACTTACCAATGACAAAGACGGGCATGAACGCCCCGCAAGGCACAGGGATGGTGGTCGCCAAAGCCGACATCCAGAACTGAAGGAAGACCAAAGGACAAACGTTGATTAGCAGGAGAGAGTGATTCTCTGTACTGGCTTCCCTGGTTTGGGGTCAGGGGGTTTAGCCTACAGTTGCTATGGCCTCCAGCCAGCAGGCCTATTGGTGGCACTGACAGTCCTTGACTTATGACCATTCATCCGGTGATTGTTCGACTTCCAACTTCCAACTGGTCTTTGCACTTAGGAATAGAATAGAATTATTTTATTGGCCAAGTGTGATTGGACACACAAGGGAATTTGCCTTTGGTGCAAATGCTCTCAGTGTACATAAAAAGAAGAAAAAATACATTTGTGTCAAGAATCATAAGATACAACACTTAATGATAGCCATAGGGTACTAAATAAGCAATAAAATCATACTAGGAAACAAATAAAACAATATAAATCGTAGAGATATAAGCAACAAGGATATAGTCATAAATGGGAGGAGATAGGTAATAGGAAAGATGAGAAGAATAATAGTGATACAGTCTTAGTAAATAGTTTGACAGAGTTGCTGGAATTAGTTGTTTAGCAGAATGATCAGAGGGGGGATTCAGCCAGTTCTGACCAGTTCCGGAGAAGCAGTAGTGGAAATTTTGAGTAGTTCGAAGAACCGGCAAATCCCACCTCTGACTGTCCCCGTCCCCATCTATTCTCTGCCTCCCAAGTCTCAGCTGATTGGCTGGGTCTTCTTTGGTTGCCCTGCACAGGAGAACGGAGCTGGAAAGCAGGTTAGTGGGGTGGGGAGGGAATGGGGATTTTGCAGTAACCTTCCCCCAGGAATGGGGATTTTGCAATATCCTTCCCCTGCCATGCCCACCAAGCCACGCCCACCAAGCCACACCCTCAGAACCAGTAGTAAAACATTTTTAATCCCACCACTGAGATTGATGACATTCGGGGAAAAACTGTCCTTGTGTCTAGTTGTTCTGGTGTGCAGTGCTCTATAGTGTCGTTTTGAGGGTAGGAGTTGAAACAGTTTGTGTCCGGGATGTGAGGGATATTTTCACAGCCCTCTTTTTGACTTGTGCAGTATACAGGCCCTTGATTGAAGGCAGGTTGGTAACAATTGTTTTTTTCTACAGTCCTGATTATCCTCTGAAGTCTGTGTCTGTCCTGTTGGGTTGCAGAACCCAACCAGACAGTTATAGAGGTGCAGATGACAGACTCAATAATTCCTCTGTAGAACCGGATCAGCAGCTCCTTGGGCAGTTTGAGCTTTCTGAGTTGGTGCAGAAAGAACATTCTTTGTTGGGCTTTTTTTTGATGACGTTTTTGATGTTAGGCGTCCATTTTAGGTCTTGAGATATGATAGGAATGACAATGAAAGGTCCGTCAATTAATGAAATGACTGCTGCAGGGACCCCACAGGATCACGATGGAGGTGCTTAGCCATCAGTTCACAGTTATGACGGTCATGGAATTCTGGGTCGCATGATCGTCCCTTGCGATCTTCCCAGCTGACGGTGAAGAATAGAGTCTCCCTTTGAGGGAGAAGGGCTGTACAGCAACGTGAAAAATAAATAGAACCAAAAAAAATTGGAATAAATAGAAATTTAAAAAATGGAGAGCTGGCAGAGAAGATTGCGAGCTGTGGTCACATGAGTTTTCCCTTACGCATTGCGGCAAAAAAGTTTGTAAAACTGGGTGCGGTCATGTGATGCCTTGCTTCACAAGCACACTGATTTAATGATGTTCCATTGCGGTCATAAATCAAGGATTACTTGTATTGGCTTCAAGACCGGGGCTGGTTGTTGTGGTTCGCCAGCAGCTGGTGCAGACGGCAGCGGAGTTGGACAATGGAGAAGGAAGGGGGACCAGGCAGGGAGTCTGGGGAAGACTTGGACGCGGGTCCTGCGTCTGATGCAGAGATGGGGCCAGGACCACCTCGGAGTGGGATGCTGACTCCGGAAACTCCGGAGTCTGGCAGTAGCGAGGCAGAGGAACCAGGGGAGCCTGTTCCCAGGGCGTGTGTGTGCAGAGCTGCCATAACGCGAGAGCAGCTGAAGCAGAAGGAGCGACTCAGGAGTAAGGCTGGGAGATGATTGCCCTGCCCATAAGGGATAAAAGTCAGACCTCAATGACGAACACTTTGCAGGAAGCAAAGTAGTGAAGGAATTTCCGAGTCCTTCTTGAATCTCTATGAACTCTGTTTTTTTTTCTTTTTTCTGGGACTTTGGTTGGTTTGTGTTATAATTAACTGGACTTCTGTTTTTTGGGCAGCATTCTATCGCACTGAAAGGTGTGCTCTTATCTGGGGGAGCTCTTTATAATTTGTTCTGGCCAGGAATGAAAGTAATTCCCAGTGTTGCATTCAAATAGGTTTTGCTTTTAAAATAAGTTTGTGTTTCATTAAGTTTGACGAAGCCTGGGTCAGACCACTGGTGCAGATTATATCTCTGAAAGGCACTGGGGTTCCAGAAAGCTAATTTATGGCATCTCTTCCTCCAAATCAAAAGGGAGATGGGAGACTTATCTGTACAGCTCCATCCTCGACTTATGACCACAATTGAGCCCAACATTTATGTTGTTAAGCAAGACAGTTGCTAAGTGAGTTTTGCCTCATTTTACCACCTTTCTTGTGAATCATTGCCATTGTTAACTTAGTTATGCGGTTGTTAAGTGAATCTGGCTTCCCCATTGGCTTTGCTTGTCAGAAGGGGATCACATGACCCTGGAATGCTGCAACCGTCATAAATAGGAACCAGTTGCCCAATGTCTGAATTTTGGTCATGTTACCATGGTGATGCTGCAATGGTCGTAAGTATGAAAAATGGTCATAAATCACTCGTTTCGGCCCTGTAGTAACTTTGATCGGTCACTAAACGAATGGTTGTAAGTTAAGGAATACCTGAACTTTGGTTTTTTTTTTTAAAAAGGGGGTTTGGAACAAGAGAAAAAAAATGGGAAGCCAGGATAGAAAAGGACTTGAACTGGGGATCGAAAAAGCAACTAGTTGAGTCATTGGCAGCTTGAAAGGAACTGAACTAATTTAGAATTTTTTTTGTTGTCCACTGAACTACTGGAACTAGTATTTACTGAATTATGATTAGCAAACATTATCAAATAACCAAAGCAACATACATTTTAATGACTTTATTCGTTATTATTTATGTCGCTTTGGTTATTTGATAATTATATAAAGATATAAATATACAAAAAAATAGACTAAGATTTAAAATGTACAGGTGGCCTAGAGGAGGAGCTCTCGCCTCACAATCAGGAGGCTGCGAGTTTGATCCTAGGTCAGTGGTGGCTAACCATTTTGGGTTCCTGTGCCAAAAATTGTGCGCACTTGCATGCCAGCAACCAGAAGGCAATGTGCGCGCGGCCCCACGCCCCCTGCGCATGCACACGCAACCCCCTCCAATGCTGCCCTCTTCCCTGCACTGTGCCTCCCAGCCAATTTTCGGCCTGTTTAAGGCCTTTTTCGGCCTCCCAGAGGCTTAAGGCTTCTGCAGGCTTTGCAGGCCGAAAAATGGGAAATACAGGAAGTGATGAAATGGGCCTATTTTTTGACCCGCAAAGGCTTTTCTCAAGTCTCTGGGAGACCAAAAAAGGCCTCAAACAGGCCAAAAATTAGCTGTGAGGCATGCACATGTGCAGTGAGGTAAGTTTGCCTGTGCCACGTATGTGGAGGCTAATAAATGGAATAGACTCTCCTGCTTGAGCAGGGGGTTGGACTATACGACCTCCAAGGTCCCTTCCAACTCTGTTATTCTATGACCTATGTAGAAATTTATTGTATATGTGAGGCATTCTACTGTCATATTATAATCTATTGCTATTGAGATAAACTATAAAATCCATCCAAATTTAATAAAGATTTCTGTCTCCGAATTCTCATTATTTTAACTTTTTCATCATTTATCTTAATGTGGCAATTGAAGTGGCCTTGTTAATCCACATCTCATGATCTAGGATTAACAGAAGAGCTCTTGACTTTGCTCCTCCCTTCTGTTTGTCTTCCAACGATCCAATCTGATGGAGATATTAATTTTCATTTATCCGTCTCCCTCCTTCCCTCCCTCCAGATACTTTCCTGCCTCCTTCGGCAATCGTTTTATGCCACTTCAATCATTACAATTTCTTATTCTAGTTTTTTTTTTTTTCTCTCACTGATATGCTACTCAGGGGTAGGCTTCAAAAATTTTAACAAGGGGTTCTCCTTCCCGGTTGCTGAGTGGGCGTGGCCACAGTGGGCGTGGCCTAGTCGGCCTCCTGCACAATGGTGGGGGGGGGGGAGTGGCATTTTCGTCCTCCCCGGGCTCTGGAGGCTTTCCTCAAGTCTCCGGAAGGGCAAAAATATAACTGTCTGTTTTGGTTCTATAACCCAACAGGACAGACCCAGACTCCGGGGAGTAATTAGGACTGCAGAAAAAACAATTACTACCAACCTGCCTTCCATCGAGGACCTGTATTCTGCACGAGTCAAAAAGAGGGCTGTGAAAATATTTACAGACCCCTCGCATCCCGGACATAAATTGTTTCAACTCCTACCCTCAAAATGAGGCTATAGAGCACTGCACACCAGAACAACTAGACACAAGGACAGTTTTTTTTTCCCGAATGCCATCCCTCTGCTAAACAAATAATTCCCTCAACATTGTCCAACTATTTACAAAGCCTGCACTACTATTACTGTTAATCTTCTCATCATTCCTTATCACCCATCCCCTCCCACTTGTGACTGTGTGGCTGTAACTTTGTCACTTGTATCCTTACGATTTATATGGACTGTTTCCTAGTATGATTTGATTGCTTATTGTACCCTATGACTATTATTAAGAGTTGTACCTGATGATTCTTGACTCTTGACGAATGTCTCTTTTTTCTTTTATGTATACTGAGAGCATTTGCACCAAGACAAATTCCTTGTGTGTCCAATCACACTTGCCCAATAAAAGAATTCTATTCTATTCTATTCTAAAATGGCCACCCTGGGCTCCGGCGGTTCTCTGGAGGCTGGAAACTTCCGGAGCCTCTGGGTGGCCTGTTCTTTGTCCTCCCTGAACCTCTACGCGGGCCCTACACTTACCTGGCATCCAAAACGGGCTGTGTGGAGACTCCTAGGAGGGATGGGGCAGGGTAGGTGGGGCCAGCCAGGGGTTGGATTTGCCGGTTTGCCGAAAATTATAACATTATACCGCTTTGCCTGATGCTACTCACAGGACTACTTTTTCTGTCTCCTACTCCCCCAGCCCCCCAAAAAACCTTTAGATCTATAAAGTTAGTCTTACGTTGAAAAGGCAAAACCAACTCCACTTCCCTTTGACGATTACCTGCCAACGACAGATAGTCCTTCAGTTACGACCACAGTTGGGCCCCGAATTTCTGTGGCTACGCGTGACATTTTTGCCCCCATTTTGCGACAGTGGTTAAGTGAATCGCTGCAGTTGATAAGTTAGCAACACCGTCGTTAAATGAATCTGGCTTCCCCAATGACTTTGCTCGTCAGAAGGTCGCAAAAGGCAATCACATCACCCTGGGATGCGGCCACCATCATAAATACGAATCAGTTGACAAGCATTTGAATTGTGATCATGTGACCAAGGGGATACTGCAACGGTTGTGTGAAAAACAGTTGTAGGTCACTTTTTTTTAATGTCGTAATTTTGAAAATCACTAAACAAATGGTCGTAAGTTAAGGACTAAACCTCTGTGTTCTTCCTCCATTGCTTTGGAAGTCTCTTCCCTGAACCTCTGAAATAGCATAGATCCTGGCTTAATTCCTCTGTTGGAAAACTAGATTTGTGTGTCTATTATCTTACTTACCCGTGTTCCCCCGAAAATAAGACTGGGTCTTATTTTCTTTTGGAACCCAAAGTAAGCAATAGGGCTTATTTTTGAGGGGGTGTCTTATTTTTTTCCCAAGTATGGGAGGCCCACTTCTGCTTGCTCATGGCAGGGCAGGAGGCTGCGTGGCACACCAGTGCCACCACCGCGAGGCGACGGATGGAGCTGCCTCACGTGCCCCACACTGACTTACCTCAGGGCCCCCGCAGCCAAACCATCCATGCCCCGACACATGTCTCGCCTCGCAACTGCGGCAACACACCACTCATCCTCCTGCTCTGTTGTGGCTATGTGGGCTTCTGCTACATATGCCTGCTGGTAGTGCCACCGCGAGGTAGGGGTGAGGGCGTGGATGGCCTGGCTGCGGGGGCCCTGAGGTAAGCTGGTATGGGCCGTGCTGGGTAGCTCAGCATCACGAGCAACCGGATGGAATGGGCAGCTGGCTGGCTGCGCAGGCTCTTAAGTAGGGCTTATTTTTTGGGGGGGGCAAGGCATATAATAGGTATGTGCATAAAACATGCTATGTCTTATTTGGGGGATAGGTCTTATTTTCAGGGAAAACAGGTTATTTCTGCATTTAAACGACAGGGTGCGGCATTTCCAGGATTTAAGTTATTTCAAGCTATGCGAGAAAGCGTCACACGTTTCAATGTTCACTCATGACGAAGGTTTTCCCAGCCCTTAGGAAACTAGCTGATCAGGAAGAAAAAAGCCTAATCCAATTTCCCCACATTGCAGGGTTTTGTCAACTTCCTTCATCTGGTTACTGAATTAGCCCATTTCGAGGGTTGCACAATGCATTAGACCATATTCTCATCAAGCAAATTGGGTTTGCAATAACAAGCTGTCATAAAAGGCTAATAAAGGTTCATTGTCAACCAACGTGGCATGATGTACCATTTCTTTGACAGACCTTTTGCTTAAACTTGTTATGTGAATATTCTCTCTTTACGGAGAGAAAAGCTAGGACTGCAGTTTTCTTCTTAGTACCTCTTCCCACATGCTTGATATCTTCTCATTTATCAGAACTCATGATTGTGTAGTTCCCATCCTTTTATTCATCTTTCCTAACACAGGAGAAAGTGGTTTGAGGCACCTTCTATTCCAGTTGCTCTCCTTGTTCAACACTAACACCCAGATAAGCAGAGATTACCATCACAATCAATGCTAAGCAATGATCAATCAATAAACAATATCTCAATCATAGAACCACCAACTCAGAAAAACAACCAAATAGTAAACAACAATGCAGTCAAGGAACCATGAAGAATAAAACAACACTCCCACCAACACTGGGAGGGAAACTATATATAAACAAAGAACAAACCCCTTCTCCCTTCTTGCACGGATGACGTTACCTAGCTGGGTAATGAAACGTCTGCTAGAAAACAATCAAGCTCAGGGAGCATCAAGAATTCCACAATACCAACAACAGGTTTTGGAAATTAGATGTTCCTACTCCCAGATGCCACTGGGGGAGACATCCCAGAGAGAGACAGGGTTATTGTTCTGACCGAGGCTTCCCCAAAAAGCACTAAGGAGACTCTTTGTCCCGGCAAAACCTCTTTTATTAAACGAAGGTGAATTTCTTGCGTTCACATTCAGCCAAAGGCCTGGCAAACAGTCTTTCAAGGGTCTAATTAGGAGCACAGACCTTATCTAGTTTGGAGAGTTGCCAAGTAAATATGTCCAAACACATTGCTGACAAGGAAGGACTCAGCAGTCTCTGAGATGCACAGACAGATCTTCACATTGCTGCAACGAACAAATTGTTTCCTGCAAAAGCCCCCTCCCCTTTGGCTCCTCTTTTAATCCTTATGGGAGGATCCATAGGGATCCACCTGTGGTTTTACTCCCACGTTGACCCTTAGTTTGTAAATGTTCTTTTCTTTTGGCAGCTCTGCACATGTGCAGGCTGGGAACAGGCTCCAGCTGCTCCTTTGCCTCACTGCTATCCAACTCTGAAGGCAGCTGATAACTGCCAGACTGCCCTGGCCCCATTTCTGCCTCTGATGCAGAGCCCTCGCCTGAGCCTCCCTCAGCCTCCAGGTTCCTCCCCAACCTCTTCACTGTCCGACTCTGCTGCCAGCTCTGCTAGTCGCCAGCGGGCCACAACAGTTATATCCAGAGTTGTCACAAACTCACAACACACCTTCATCAGGATGAAAACCACCAAGGTGACAAAGACGTTGGCGCGAGGGTGTTTCCAGGCTTCCGAAACGCCACCAAATTCAAATTCTTCCGCCAAGCCCTGCTTGGCCCATGTGCGGTTATCAAACAAGGTAACTAGGGTTTCCTTCTGGGTGAGCTGAAAGGGAAAAGGGAGAAGGTTAGAGATGCAATAAGTGCCAAAAAGTTTGTGTTGATTTGTCCTAGTCCCGTGAGATGGCACGCAGATCCATTTATGCCAGCACACGAGCTGCAGGCAAACTTACCTCACTGTGCATGTGTGCGCCTCACAGCTGATTTTGGGCGGATTTTTGGCCAATTTGAGGCCTTTTTCAGCCTCCCAAAGGCTTGAGGAAGGCTTCTGCAGGCTTCTGCAACCTTTGTAGGCTGAAAACTAGCCCCATTTCATCACTTCCGGTATTTTTTGAAAAACAGGAAGTGACAAAACAGGGCTAGTTTTCGGCCTACAAAGCTTGCAGAAGCCAGCAGAAGCCTTCCTCAAGCCTTTGGAAGACCGAAAAAGGCCTTAAACCGGCCAAAAATCAGCTGTGAAGCGCAGGGCAGGTAAGGGGGTGGTGGTGGGGTGATTGCACGCTCATGTATAGGAGGCGTGGGCAGCACTGCCTTCTGGGTGCTGGCACATGAGTGTGAGCGTGCAAGCGCGCACACAATTTTTGGCACAGGAGCCCAAAAAAGGTTAGCCACCACTGTCCTAGGCCTTACCGTTCAACCAGCCAGAACTTTGGATTCAATTTCCAGAAGATTAAACAGTGGAATGACTTGGCTCCAGAAGCTGTGGGTGGCTCCAACATTGGAGGTTTTTAAGAAGAGATTAGACAATCATTTGTCTGAAACGGTATTGGGCTTCCTGCCTGAGTAGGGGGTTAGATTAGAAGACCTCCAAGGGTCCTTCCAACTCTGTGACAGGTAGTCCTCGACTTTCAACACTTCATTGAGTGACCGTTCAAAGTTACAATGGCACTGACAAAAGGGACTTATGACCAGTTTTCATACTGATGACTGTTGCAGCATCCCCATGGTCACATGATCCAAATTCAGACTCTTGGTGTGATGATGAGGCACAAAAGCAATGAAGTCACAAAAATAAATAAAATCCCTTTAATACCACCAACTTGGCCCCCATGTTATTAACTTAAGAACTACAGTGATTCACTTAACAACTGTGGCCAAGAAAGGTTGTATAATGGGGCAAAACTCCCTTCACAACTGTCTCGCTTAACAGCAGAAATTTTGGCCTCAGTTTTGGCCGAGGACTATCTGTAATTGCATGAAGCCGGATTGGAGAAGTCCACTTTGGGGATTCAAAACTTACCTGGCCTGCCATGAATTGCCCGAAACCAGGTGGGAAAGTCAGCGTTGCTATGAGGAAGGTGACAAGAGCAGGAAAAAGCAGGCGCCTGCCGAGACCACAAGAAAACAACACAATGTTACATGACAACACCTCACAACTTCTCTTCCTGCTTCTTTAACCGCAAATCCTGGTGCCCTCTGGAGATGCTGAGTGTACACTTAAGAGTTGATGGACGAAGGGGAAGTATAGGAAGAAAATTAGGTATATTCTACTACGTATTTTGACAGCATCAAGGATAGCATACGCACAATGTTGGAAACAAAATAATATACCTTCGGAGGAATTAATAATTCGAAAAATCCTAGATTGTGCTGAAATGGATAAATTGACCTTAAAACTAAAGGACAAAGAGGAGTCAGATTATTATGAAATTTGGTATAATTGGTTGAGTAAGAAAAACAAAGATAAAAGGAAATAAGAAAGTGACAGACAAAAATATACAAATGTATATAAAGATATATAAATGTAGATATTTAAATGAGATTGGTTTGTATAACAATTTGTATAATAATGAGATTAGTTTGTAGAACAATGTGTATAATAATGACGACACAGTACTGTTAAAATTAAGATAAACATGTTTTAAAGTTGGAAAATAACAATGAAAATTATTGGGGGGGGAAAAGAGTTGATTGAGGGATGTCCTAGGCCAGAGGGGGTGGGCAACAGTGGCCCTAGTGTCAGATTCTGGCGTTAGCCTGGGCGTAGCCGACTCTGAGATACGTAATTCACTGTCACCCTTGATCCTGCTTCCCCCACCCCACCCCTCTGGGTGTATCATCCAACGAAACACGTCCATAGCCAAGAGTCATCAATCATGCTCTCCAGTTAGATTTTTTGCAGGGCAGAAGCTTCAGTCATCTAATCAGTCTCTGAAGAAAATATGAATGGAATGTACTTTCGATTCCACACTGCCGCCTGCTCTTTGACCCCCCCCCCTTCTTTCTGTTGACAACTACAAAACGTATATACAAAATGCTTTATGAGTTGACACCTGGAACCACATTGGCCCTCCACCATGGGTTATGGTTTACTGTCAGGCACAAAGAATCTGGACCACATTTCAAGTTGTAGCACAGACGATTTATTTCCAGCCCATACAAAAGTCACCTAGTCTGTACAAAAGTCCAGTCAACTAAAGTCAGCTCAAAATTGGTCCTAGGTCAGGAGTTGGCCGCCTGAGGCTCTGGAGCCGCATGTGGCTCTTTCATCCCTCTGCTTTGGCTCCTTGTTGTTGATTGGCACCACAATTTTGAGAGGAGCCTCTTTTGGGGGGGAGCGGGGGGGAGCACAGCATTTCAGGAGAAGACTCTATGGCAAGGGGTTGGTTTTCTGGTCAGCTCCACAATTGATAGGGCTTTCGGTTAGGACAGGTAGAGGAAAAAGGACGCTGTGCTAGGAGGAGACTCTACGGTGGGGGAACCGGACTTCTGATCGGATCCAGAATTAAATGAGGGGCTTCCGGTTAGGACCTATGTGGCTCTTTGAGTGTTGAAGGTTGCCGACCCCTGGCCTAGATAAAAGATCAGAGGAATTCAGAGGAGCTGGACTTACGATTGTTTGTGGCAACATAAGGATTCTAAGCAGATGACACATTTAATTCTGCCCCCATCTCTGCTTGCTCTTCTCCTACATTTATGAAGGCATCTCTTAGTTTCTTGCCCTTTTTGGGAGGGGACCAGAACAAAACTCTAATTTTAACCCTAAAATAGGCATCGCATATTTTTAAATTTTTTAAATATTAATAAAAGCAAACCCTCACCCACATGTGGGAAGTGATGCCTCCCTTTGTGGGCATCTTCCCGATGCCAACTCAAAAAATATTTCTATGATCTTTTTACAGTTGCCAACAGAAAGGGAGGGGGAAAGTGGGTTTGAAAGAGCAGTAGGGCAGCTTGGAAATCGAAAATGCATTCCATAAATACTTTTTTAAAGATAGTAACTAGTTGACTGAAGTTTCTGCTGTGCAAATATCTAACTGGAGAACATGATTGATGACTCTTGGCTATGGATGTGTCTCATTGGAGAATATGAATTATGTACACCCAGAGGGTGGGGGTAAATCAGGGTCAAGGGTGACAAGGAGTGATGTGTCTCAGAGTCGGTTACATCCAGGCAGTTCCAGACATGTTAACTCTCAATAAATCCTTCTGAAGTTTTTGGAAGTTTGGCTCGAGACTCATGATTTAATTGGGGTAACACCCTTGATATTAAACCCACTGACCCCAAACCTGGCTCTTTGCATGCCTTACTTTTTCATCAGGAAGCGGTTGATGGTTTTTTGTTTACGCATGAATTGCACAATCTTGCGATTGAAGTAGACAAAGAGAGCTCCTCCGAAGCCACTGGCGATCCTGAATGAAGAAAAGAGAAGTTAGCAGGAGAGGAGAAGGCTGATTTGGGAGGAGGGGGGGGGGGTCCACATCCAGAGGCAGGGGAGGCCCCACCAAAGCGAGCGAGGCTCACCCAATCACTGCAAAAGCCGGAAGCTCCTGCAGATCAAACGGGAAGTCGAGCCGGAAGCGGGTTTTGAAAAGAGCCGTGATGGTTTCTGAGGGAAAGAGAACAGGCGGGAGTGAGACACGACAAGAGTGGCAATTTAGAGAGTTGAAATGGGTTTGAATATTAGCAGCTCGGGATGGTAGCTAGGCTGTTGGTTTGCACTCCGAGTGTGGCAATTTGCCTGCAAACCTTTCGTCACCATTCGAGGAGACGTCGTCAGTGCACTTTGAGTTGTGCTGTGCTGTGCTGTCTTCTGACAGACGAGCACAACTCAAAACGTACTGACGACGTCTCCTCGAACGGTGACGAAAACTTTGCAAGCAAATTGCCAAGCTTGGAGCGCAAAACCAAGAACCTCAAATAAAGGATGTACAGATCTCTCAGGCACTCCTCACTTTACGACTGTATGGGTAGTCCCAACTTACAACCATTCCTTTATGATTGTTCAAAGTTACAAGAGAGCTAAAAAAAGTCACTTAGGAACATTTTTCACATTTACGACCGTTGTAGCATCCCCAGGGTCACGTGACCAAAATTCAGATGCTCAGCAGCTGACTCATATTTATGACAGTTGCAATGTCCAAGGGTCATATGATAGCCTTTTGTGACTAAATCTACTAAAGACCTTGTTTCAGGAATTAAAAATCCTGCCTGGCTCCCTGCAACATGCTTTAACTAATTAAAATGAGGTTGAATTATCCGTAATTCAGTGTGTGATGGGCATCCAAGCTAGGTTAAGTTCTACAGGCCAGGGGTCTGCAAAACCTGGCAACGTTTAAAGACTAGTGAAGGTCAACTCCCAGAATTCCTCAGCTGACTGAGGAATTCTGGGAGTTGAAGGCCACAAGTCTTAAAGTTGCTAAGTCTGGAGACCCTGCTATAGACTGACGATGATTGGGCAAGTCTGATGAATTTTAAGATTCATGGTAAGCTATCTTGACTTTAGCAAAATAGGCCAAATACAACACATTTGGAGGAAAAAAATATGACCTATGACCTCTCCCACCTTACATCTGGGTCGATGTTTCAGAATTCCACACCAAATGTACAAAGGCTCAGAAAATACCCGTGTTTCTCCAAAAAGAAGGCCTTGCTGTTTTTTCAGAGGCCAAAAGAAAATAATTCTTTTGATCTCTGAAAAAAAAAACAGCTAGGTCTTCTTTTTGGAGGGTTCTAATTATTGAGCCTGAAGACGAAATGGAGGCCGGAGCAATGCGTGCAAGTGGCAGCAAGTAGCTGCAGAAGAAGGCGGGGCAGGTGTCAGGGTGTGCAGGGCCTCGTAAGTAGGGCAGCTCCGCCCCTCCATCCACACCCTAACTTATTTTTTTACCTGTGTGCCTCGCCCCACCCTCTGCACCCCAGGGTGGGCAGGGTCTTAATTAGGGCTAATTTTGTGGGTGGGGCTTAATTTAATTGCATGCACTCAAAAACATGGTAAGGCTTCTTTTCAAAGTGGATCGTCTTTTTGGAGGAACACAGTATCTACAGACCCCTCACAACCTGGACCTAAACTCTTTCAATACCTCCCCTCACGACACCATTATAGGGCACTGCATGCCAAAACGAGTAGACACAAGGACATTTTCCCCCATGCCATCACTCTGCTAAATACCTAAATTCCCACAGCGCTGTTTTATTCCTAAGGCTATTTACCCATGTAGTAAGGCTGTGTTACCATTATTATCCTTTTCATCTTTCCAATGACCTTCTCCTATCGGTTTCATCTTATCACTTATCACTTGGTGGTTTCTATCTTACGATTATGATTCCTGTGACTTACAATTTATTACTTTGTTGTTTCTATCTTATGATTTATGATTCTATCTTATGACTTACGATTTATCACTTCGTTGTTTGTATGTGCACTGAGAGACACATTCCGTGTGTGTCCAATCACACATGGCCCGTAAAGAAGATTCTATTTAATGGTTTGGCAATATCCAGGGGTGGGCTTCAAAAATTTTAGCAAGGGGTGGTCTGCCTGGTCGCTGGGTGGGCGTGGCCATGATGGGTGTGGCCTACTCGGCTCCTGCACCATGGGAACGGGGGCATTTTTGCCCTCCCTGGGCTTCGAAGGCTCTCTGGAAGGTGGAAATGGGCCCATTTCTGTCCTTCCCAAACTTCTGGGAGGCCCGTTTTTCACCTTCCCTGATTCTCCACGTGCGCCCTGCACTTACCTGCATCCAGGGGTGGGATTCAAATTTTTTAACAACCGTTTCTGTGGGCGTGGCTTAGTTGGTGGGTGTGGCTTGGCAGTCATGTGACTGGCTGGGTGTGGCCAACTCAATATCACTCACATCAAGGCACGCATCTCCTCACCTGGCCTCTCGTGACTGTGGGGATGCTGCAACAGTCGTAAGTGTGAAAAATGGTCATAAGTCCCTTTTTTCAGTGCCATTGTAACTTTGAATGGTCACTCCACACAAGCAAAGTACCAGCAAAGAAAGGGAAAAAAACTCCAGAGACGTTCCTGTGACAGGAAATCTAGTCCTGCCAAGAATGTAATAAGGGTTAACGGAGAGGCAGTTTCTGTAAGCAACACCAGAATGTTTCCTTCCTGCCTTCCTTACGGGATTAGGCCAGTAATTTCTTCTAACAACCGGTTCTCCAAACTGCTTAGAATGTAAACAACCAGTTCTAGCAAATAGGTGCAAACTGGTAGAATCCCACCCCTGCCTGCATCCAAAACGGGCTGCCTGGGGACTCCTGGGAGGGGAGGGGTGGGCGGGACCAGACAGGACAGGGATTTGGGGCTTCTCTGAACTGCCAAGAACCTTAGCTAGAGGCTCTCCCTGCGAACACCCAGCAGCCCACTCCTGGCAATATCCCCCAGGCCAGATTCACATTGCACCTGGATGCCCCTTAATCCACTCTTGATGTCTTGCAGGAAGAAACCACAACGGTACCTTCATCTTTGTTCCATACCGCGAGGACCCGGAAGATGAACGCGCTGAAGGTGGCTGCGAAGAAACCACGCCAATAGTTGCGGACAGCAAAGAACGTGGAAGTGACTTCGATGCTGAAAAGGACACCTCATGGAGGAAGGAAGGAAGGAAGAAGAAGACAAAAAAGTGGGAAATTGCTGAAGTCATCTAAATTCAGCACCATTTATCCAGGTTGTCAACTCTGAAACTGGCTGAGGCCATTTTGGAAGCCTCAGGCATGCCGCACAACAGAGGTAAGGCGGAGGAATAGCTAAGAAGGCGGTTTGTAGCCAGGGGTGGGCTTCAAAAAATTTAGCAACGGGTTCGCTGCCTGGTTGCTGGGTGGGCACGGCCATAGTGGGTGTGGCCTAGTTGACCTCTTGCACCAGGGTGGTGGGTGGGCATTTTTGCCCTCCCTGGGCTCCAGAGGCTTTCCTTGAGCTTCCGGAGGGTGAAAATGGCCTCTCCGGGCTCCGGAGGCTCTCTGGAAGATGGAAACCGGCCTATTTCCAGCTGTCCCGAACTTCTGGGAGGCCCATTTTTCGCCCTCCCTGAGCCTCTGTGTGTGCCCTGCACTTACCTGCATCCACAACGGGCCATGTGGGGACTCCTGGGAGGGAAGGGAGGGGCAGGTGAGGCCAGCCAGGAGTGGGATTTGGCGGTTCTCACAGAATCTTAGCTAGGGGCTCTCCTGAACCCCCAGCAGCTCACCCTTGCAATTGTAGCCAAAACAATAAAATTTTACCTTGGGAACCAAGGCCATTCTCACAGGTGGCTGGCCAGGGGAGGAGTGAAGTAACCAAGCAACCAGCCAGCACCTTGATTGGACAGCGTGACCAGTGTCTTGGGGGAAAGGGGACATTTTTACTTATTTGCTGAAAGCCGCGGGAATTTTCAGAGTCGGCTTTCACCAGTTTGTGCCACTACGATGTATCCAATAAATTGTTCTTTGAGGAATCTTTCTGCCTCAGAGTCCTGCTTTCTATGGGTGCAGGGGTTCACGCCAACACAGATCTCGTATTCTGTGGGTCAGACATTAACCCTGTGGTAAATTGGGTGGCCAATAAATTTTACAAAAAAAGAAACTAACAAACAAACATTGACTCTCCCACAGGTGTACTTCCTCACTTTTCAAGTTTATCTTTCCTCAGTTTTCAAGAATGCAGCCTCCCTTCCAATACACGAGGTCCTCGACTTACGACCCCCAATTGAGTTCCACATTTCCGTTGCTAAGTGAGCTTTGCCGCATTTTATGACTTTCCTTGCCACGGTCATTAAGTGAACCACTGCAGGTATTAAGTTAGTAACATGGCCGTTAAGTGAATCTGGCCTTCCCATTGGCTTTGCTTGTCAGAAGGCCACAAAAGGGGATCATTTGGCCCAGGGACACTGCAACCGTCATAAATATGAATCGGTTGTCAAGTCAAACATCTGAAAGCCAATCACGTGACCATGGGGAGGCTGCAACGGTCATCAGTGTGGAAAAACGGTCATAAGTCGCATTTTAAGTGCCGTTGTAACTCTGGAACGGTCACTAAATGAATGGTTGTAACGTCGAGGGCTACCTGTATCACCTTGAAAAGAACACCGTTAGCCAGAACAGACAGGACCAGAGGTGCCAGCCACACATCTCAATCATTACAAGATTGAGGGTTGGATTGGATGACCTTAGTGGTCTCAGTTCTGAGACTGGGGAGGAATTGGAAGTGAAGAAGCTTATTGGATGAGAAGCAAAACATTTTAAAGAAAAGTCAAGTAAGCCCAGTTGCTGTTTGGAGAAAAGCACTTCTGGGATGCCTTAGATTAATTTAATGGCCCTGAAAAGTATCTGTTTATTGCAGGAAATTGATGAATAGCCCTCTGTGGCTACATCTTCCCTCTTCAAGAAGGAATGACGCACAAAGGCACAACAGACGACAACAAAAAGATTAGAATGAGCCAGCACTAAAAATCCAGAGACTTGAACTTTAAAGCAGGGTCTCCAACCTTGGCAACTTTAAGACTGGTGGACTTCAACTCCCAGAATTCCTCAGCCAGCGAAGCAACTTTAAGACTGGTGGACTTCAACTCCCAGAACTCCTCAGCCAGCGAAGAAACTTTGAGATTCGTGGACTTCAACTCCCAGAATTCCTCAGCCAGCGAAGCAA
>NW_020769424.1:1785870-1796117 GCF_900518735.1 Pseudonaja textilis | reverse complement strand
AAGAAGAGGGAGTCAAGCCATTCTCCAAAACACCTGAAGGCAGGAGAAGAAGCCATGGATGGAAACTGATCAAGGAGAGATTCAACCTAGAACTAAGGAGAGCATTTCCCAACAGTGAGGACAATTAACCAGTGGAACTACTTGCCTCCAGAAGTTGTGAATGCTTCATTAATGAAGGTTTTTAAGAATAACTGGATGACTATTTGTCTGAAATGCACAGAGTTTCCTAAACAGGGGGCTGGACTAGAAGACCTTGAAGGTTCCTTCCAACTTTGTTGTTATTCTGTATACTCGGTTTTAAGCCTCCCCCTTTGAGGAGAAGAAGCTCTTTCAGTTGGTTCACAATTCAGGATTCCCCAACACACTTTACCAGAGGTGGGTATTCAGCAGGTTCTGACCAGTTCTGGAGAACCGGTAGCGGACATTTTGAATAGTTTGGAGAACTGGCCAATACCGCCTCTGACTGGCCCCTCCCCTATCTAATCTCCACCTCCTGAGTCCCAGCTGATGGGATGGATCTTCTTTGGTTGCCCTGCACAGGAGAATGGAGCTGAAAAGCAGGTTAGTGGGGTGGGGAAGGAATGGGGATTTTACACTATCCTTCCCCTGCCACGCCCTCCAAGCCATGTCACGCCCACCAAGCCACACCCACAGAACCAGTTGTAAAAAAAATTTGAATCCCACCACTGCACTTCACGTGACTTTTTGGTGTCCGCCTCCCAAGGACTGTATGCACACAACCACACAGTTTTCCTCATGCCTGCATTTCTTTCTCCGTACACAGGGCCAATTTCCCAACGTCCGGCCGGGCCACCACTCCCGTTCTCCCAGACCAGAATGGTTAATCTGCATTAAACTGGGGACAAAGAGGATTGTAATCCTATATATCCGCAGGGTGTCGGATTCAATTCTGCCGGCACAATCCTTCCTTTGACGGCAGCAATGTGCGAAAGACTTGCGAGGAGTGGCTTCTCTGAGCCTGAATAAAACGGTCGTTGAAATGAACCACGTTCCTTACCTTGTGCCCAAGGAAAGCTACGCTGCTGGTTGGTTCAGACAATATGCTTAACCTCTTACCTCTTGATTTAGAGTCATGATAGATAAATGGCAGCACGTCAAACGATATGGGGTCAGGAAGGGAGGTATTTTTTGGGGGGGTGGGGGGGACATGCCACTCCCCTTTCCAAGCAAACACGTGATATCCAGAACATTCATCCTACGGAGATTCTCAGTCATTCAGGTCAGGGGTCGCCAACCTTTTGGACCTCAGGGACCACCAAACTCATAATTTTAAATCCCGGGGACCACTGGACTGACGGTGGCTTGCTGACATTGGTGTGTGTGTGTGTGTGAGAGAGAGAGAGAGAGAGAGAGAGAGCAGAGAGGGAGAGGAGAGAGACAGAGAGAGGAGAGAGGGGGGGGAGAGGGAGAGGGGAGAGAGAGAGGGGAGGGAGAGGGGAGAGAGGGAGGAGGGAGGGAGGAGAGGGGGGGAGAGAGAGAGGGGAGAGGGGGAGAGAGGGAAGGGGGGGAGGAGAGAGGGAGGAGAGAGGAGAGGGAGAGAGGAGAGGGAGAGAGGAGAGAGGGAGAGAGAGAGGGAGGAGGGAGAGGGAGAGAGAGGGGGAGGGGGGAGAGAGAGAGACGCTCACAGAATCACAAATTCATTCAGAGATCCGTCTATCTGCCATTGGCTACCTGAGTCTGCACTGACAAATAGAAGCTTCAGTCCTAAGGAAGGTTCCTCTTCTTCCTCTTTAAGCAGATCCAAAGATCTAAAGATTAGCTAGAAATCAAGAAATCCAATGATTTCCTGCTTCCTAGCTAATCTAAATCTCCCAGCACAGCAGAACAGATGATGGTCGGAAAAAGGAAAAATAGCAACTTAGCAGGCAAATTAGCCAGGTAAGGAATGAGTGGGCGGGGATTGTTCCCGCGGGCCATGTGGGCGGTGCAGCCTTGTGTTCCCACGAAGCCTGGATTAATTGCTTTGCAGGGGGTGCTCTGGGGGGTGGGGGTGACATTTCTTGGCGGACCACCGAAATTTTCTCACGGACCACCAGTGGGCTGCGGCCCACCGGTTGCCAACCACTGATCCAGGTCATGGTTGCCCCTAAAGTGCTTTTTCAAAAGGCAACTGGACTTTGTTTTTCCTTGAAGACGTTTCGCTTCTCAACCAAGGAGCTTCTTCGGTTCTGACTGTTCCGGTCAGTTCTTCAGTCGGAACTGAAGAAGCTTCTTGGATGAGAAGCAAAACGTCTTCAAGGAAAAACAAAGCCCCCCCCCCGTTGCCTTTTGAAAAAGCACCTTTGGGAACACACACACACACACACACACCCCGAACACAGATATTTTAATTGCACCGAATTAATTCTGGTTCTCCCCCTTCCCAACCTGCTTCACAGAACTGATGCATTTTGCGCCTGTCAATCAAGGAAGCCACGGAACAATGTAATCCAAACCGCTTATTTACATGCCCACGGCAAAGGACAAAATTAGCACATGGAAACCCAGAAGCCTAAACAAAGGATGAGTTCACTGAACATGTTAAACCCTCGTTTCCCCGACGATGGATTGACATACAAAATGCAGAACAACAGAGTTGGAAAGGACCGTGTAGGTCATCTAGTCCAACCCCGCCCCCCCTCCCGCCCAAGCAGGAGACCCCACACCATTTCTGACAGTCTCTTCTTGAAAGCCTCCAGGGATGAAGCTCCCACAACTTCCGAGGGCAACTTCTGTTCCATGGGTGGATTGTTCTCCCTGTCAGAAAATCCCTCCTTATTTCCAGGTTGAATCAGTCCTGGATCAGTTTCCATCCCTTATTCCTTGTCTGGCCTTCGGGGGCTTTAGAAAATAGGTCAATCTTGTACCCAGCAATATACAGAATTGATCCTTTCTCTCCATCTTTTCCCCCCATTGCTCTCATTCAAAGAGGCTGCTGGTAGCAATAGCACTTGTATACCGGTTCACAGTGCTTTACAGCCCTCTCAGATCAAAAAATTTGTTCCCCCAGGTCCTCGTTTTAGGGCCCTCGAAAGGATGGAAAGCTGAGCGGGTCAGAATTGAACTGCCGAAGTGCAGGCAATTGGCAGCCAGCAGAAGTAGTAGCCTGCAGTACTGAATTCTAACCACTGCACGGCTCCAGTCGATGCAAACGCACAGGGTTTAGGCCTGGCAAGAGGCATGCTCAGCCCACAACAAGTTACTTACTCCGGCAACAGGCACAGCGACCGTGGTCGTACTCCAGAAACTCGGAAGGACGGAACCGCTCCTTCGGGGAAAATTTCCAGCGCTCCTGCTGCAGCCGGACGCGAGCCGCTTCATCCTTGGCGTATGCTCCCAGGTCTTGGGTGTAGCGTCCATACATCTGGGGAGAAGAGAGAAAGCAGTGGGTCAAAGGCGCTGCCATGGGAGGTCAGGAGAAGATGGCTTGGTCTACCTTCGTGCAGAGATCAAGAGGGAATGTCAACCCAACATGGGAACCCTACAGAGAGACGCGAGCCCCAAAGTTTGTCTCTTTCCCCTAGAAAAGCGGCGTCAAACTCAAAGCGTGGAGATCGGATCCAGCCCATATGATCTGGCCAGGGGTGGGCTGCTGGGGGTTCGCAGAGATTCAGGAGAGCCCCTAGCTAAGATTCTGCACAGTTTGGCGCACTCCCAAAACCCACTCCTGGCTGGTCCCTCCCTCCCCTCCCAGGAGTCCCCACGTGGCCCGCTTTGGATGCGGGTAAGTGTAGGGTGTGTGAGGAGGCTCAGGGAAGGCTAAAAACGGGCCTCCCGGAAGTTCAGGAAGGCCGGAAATGGACCCTCCCGAAAGCTTGAGAAATGTTTTCGCCCGCCTGGAGGCAGAGCGACGGAGAAACGTGGTTCGGTCTCCGCTGCTCATCGCTGCTACCAGCTCGGCAAAACTGGGCCGAACTGATAGAATACCACCACTGAATCGGGGCAGAGAACCCATTGCTAAAAATTTTTGAAGTCCACTCCTGGATCTGGCCCGGTGGGTCGCCTTGGAAACAGCAAAGGACCGGCCCACAGTACCTCTGCCAGGGAAAATGGGAGCGCTAGGGCCACCACAAGTGCCCCTGATGCTAGTGATGTCAAGCTGGCCACGCCCACCCTGGCCACGCGCACCCTGGCCATGCGCACCCTGGCCCACCCAAGGTCAAACACAAACCCTGATGCGGCCCTTCGTGAAATCAAGTGTACCTGCCCTAGAAAGTCAAAACGATGTGGGCTGTGATCCCACAACGCACCTAACTTGGTTACCGAAATCTGGGGCTCCTTGGGTCACCTCCTACCCCAGCCTGTTTAGTCAGCTGACGTTTTGATACGCAGTGCAAATCCAAAAAGAGGGTTAATTCGTTAAGCAGGTTAAATGCATTGTGTGAACACAGGAGTAGTGTTTCTAACGAGGCCTCCGAGCCACAAATGAGCAAAGAGAATCCCAGGTTTGAGACAGGCAGCGACACAAAGGGAGCTTGTTTTCTTGCAGACGTTGTGGAGGGTTGGACTAGATGACCTACAAGGTTCCTTCCGACTCTGTTAATCTGTTAAATTCCCAGCTGCCTGGTCTCTAGGCCAGCACCTTCACCACTACACCAAACTACATTACAGAGCTGGTTAGCTTTAGCCATTGGGTGTCCTTGTACAGACTGCCTCATTGGGGGGTGAGTGGGGGTGGGGGCTGAGGGTTAATTTGGGTTCCTCCTGTTTCCTGTTCCTCCTTGCTCATGAGGTCTTGTCATGGTATGTGGGGAAGACCTTGGGGTTCACAGCAAGGAAACCCTGCCCAGGAAATGGCCAGAGAAGAAACAGCATTGCTGGACAGTGGGAGGGTCAGAAGGGACTGTCCCTAGTTGTCTGAAGTGGTGTGGGCTTTCCTGCCTAAGCAGGGGGTTGGACTAGAAGACCTCCAAGGTCCCTTCCAACTGTTATTCTATTCTATTCTATTCTATTCTCAAGCTGTAAAGGAAACATTGATAGAACTGTACTTTCAGACTCGCAAGATGCAGTTAATGTGGCTTCACAATAAAGATCAATAAATGAGTCATGCTTCCTTTTGGATCTACCAGGAAGTGCTAGCAGATCCTTAACTATCCCTTATCTTACACCAAGAGGGTCACACACAAGGCAAACATTTGGGGCTCTCAGCACCAGTGACCAGTTTCTGATCCATTCTTGTGGCGGTAAACTAGCCTCCGACACTTAAAATTCTTCTTTATTGATCAGTTGGCATTCAGGTACTGACCAGCCGTGGGTAGAAAGCTTTTTTTTTAAGGGGTGGGTGGTGGGTATAGGTGAATTCAGAGGGAGGGGAGCTGTTCAGGGTCAGCCCCTCCCCACCTCCAACCAAGAGCCTGGAATTTGGGAAGAATTTTATTTCTTTATATATTGAAGTTTACACCAAAAGAAGAAGAGAGGAGCTTGGGTCTACAATGCCCCTGAGGTTAACGAAAAGATGATAAGAATACCATTCTGGTTGCATCTGCCTTATACAGCACAGATAATCCCCAACTTAATTTTGGGCACAGGACCCCCAAAAGGTTAGCCACTACTGCCCTACACCATTTCTTGACCAACGGCAGTCCAATCTCTTCTTCGGTCTGCAGTGATGAAGCTCCCATAACTTCCAAAGGCAATTTCTGTTGCATGGGTTGATTGTTCTCACTGTCAGAAAATTTCTCCTTGTTTCCAGATTTAAATCTCTCCTTGTTCAGTTTCCATCCATTATTCCTTGTCTGACCTGCCTTGGAAAATAAATTGATCCCTCTCCTCTCTGGGACAGCCCCTCAAATATTGGAAGACTGCTCTCATGATGCGATGGGGGAAGAGAATCACACCACGTGGGAACTCTAAACTCAAATGAATAAAGTGAAGTTTTGCCTAACATACCAAGATGGTTACCCAGCCTTGCTATGATTCGAGGTGCCAACGAGCTGAAATTTCGTTAGGGTAGCTCCTGTTGGATTTGACATGATTGTACAGATAGTCCCTGTTTTACAAGAGTTTGTTTTTAGTGACAGTTCAGCACTGAACAAAGTGACTTATGACCGTTTCTCACACTTACGACGGTTGCATGGTCATGCAATCCAAAGTCTGATCCTTGGCAACTGACTCGTATTTATGACGGTTGCAACATCCCGGAATCCCAAAGATCGCCTTTTGCAATCTTCTGTCAAGCAGTCAATGGGGGAAGCCAGATCCCCTTAACAAACCATGTCGCTAACTTAACAACTGCAGTGATTCACTTAATGAAGCTTGGCAAGAAAGGCGGTAAAACGTGACAAAATTCCAAAGCCTCCCTTAGCAACAGAAATTTGGGCTCAAATTGTGGCCGTAACTCAAGGTCTACGCCTATAAGGCAAACCAGGTCCTTGAGGAGAATGCAACGTTTAAAGTTGTTTAATATGGAGAGGTCGACAACATCCCCTAAATTTGGAAGTGCTCTAGATGCATGGCGCCTGAATTGTCACAAACGGGGAATGATGCATTTCAGATGGAGTTTTAGTTTTTTTACTTGTTGGCTGGGGAATTCTGGGTGTCAAAGTCCACACATCCAAAAGTCACCAACGTTGAGGATTGGCTCTTTATCAAGGAAAAAAACATGGTTTGGTGCAAAGCCAAGGTTTAATTCATTGTTTAAAAAGTGAGCTTATCTGCACAAAAGGTTAGGAGTCTTCTACTCTAGAAAAGTAGATACATTTTATTGCTTGTTTTTCTTCTTTCTTTCACAATGTTGTTCTACATCCGTCCTACCTTTGTTCTTTATACTATAAGCAGATTTCCTTTAATTCTATTCATAAGTTTAGACTTTTTTTTATATCTGTATATTTTTTATTTTATTTTATACAAACAATCCATCTTCCATTTAAACAGTGTGTGATCTGGGTACAAATATCTTGTGCGATAACAATTATAATTTATACATATTCATTGCTTAGTGCTAATACTCTATTCTTACTTAATACTAATATGCATAATATATCTAATTCTTATAACATTCACCATCTTAACATTTTTAATTCTTTTCGCATGTTTACTATTTTTTGCTAGCCTTCTTTAATTTCTAACTTTCATATTTATTCTCCAGCCATTGATAAAATAATTCCCATATCACATAGTATTCAGTTTGTTACTTTTCTTTAGTTGCCAGTGTTAGCTTATTCATTTCTGCACATTCTAATATTTTCCTGATCACATTCTCTTCAGTCGGAATCTTCACTTTACCAATTTTGTGCAAATGCAAGTTTAGACATTTTTAAAAGGAGTTGTTTGTGGCTCAGCATTAGAATTGAATTAGAATAACAGAGTTGGAAGGGACTTTGGAGGTCTTCTAGTCCAACCCCTTGCTCAGGCAGGAAACCCCATACCATTTCAGACAAATGGTTGTTTAACCTCTTCTTAAAAACTTCCAGTGTTGCAACGTTCACAACTTTTGGAGGCAAGTTGTTCCACTGATTAATTAAATACACTTTAATTGAAAAACCCAAAAGGCAGAATATTTCACAAGAAGAGTTCTCCACTCCTATACTCATTGCAGAATACCTTATGCTACCTGACTCGAAATTCTAGACCTAGAAAACCTAGAATTATGCCGCCTTTGGTCCGATCTAAGTATAGTATATAAAATCATACATTGCAATGTCCTACCTGTCAATGAATACTTCAGCTTCAACCATAACAACACAAGAGCAAACAATAGATACAAACTCAAGGTAAACCACACCAAACTTGATTGTAGGAAATATGACTTCAGCAACAGAGTGGTCAATGTCTGGAATACTCTACCTGGCTCTCTGGTTTCTTCCCCAAACCCCCAAAACTTTAACCTTTGACTGTCTACTATTGACCTCACCGCTTTCCTAAGAGGTCTGTAGGGGGCGTGCATAAGCGCACCAACGTGCCTACCGTCCCTGTCCTATTGTTTCTTTTATTTTTATTTTTCTTATATGTATCCATGTATTCATAACTATGTTTTTACTGATACCTATTATCTTGTAAGCAATTGACAAAAATAAATAAATAAAACATAAATAAAATACGTTCCTGTAATCTGCAGTATATATATATCTAGTCTAGTGAAAAGAAGAACTAGAGGTGGCATGATAGCAGTCTTCCAATATTAGAGGTGCTGCCAACAAAGAACGGGGGATCAACGTAATCTTCAAAACACCTGAAGGTCAGGACAAAAAATAATGGATGGAAACCTATCAAGGAGAGATCCAACCTAGAAGTAAGGAGCAATTTTCTGATAACGAGAACAATTAATCAGTGGGAAAGCTGGCCTTCAGAAGTTGTGAGTTCTCCATCACTGGAGGCTTTTAAGAAGAGACTGGACAACCATTTATTTGTGTCCTGCTTGAGCAGGGGGTTGGGCTAGAAGACCTCCAAAGTCCCTTACAACTCTGTTCTGAATTGAATGCTTCATTGCTGGCATATTTTTCACAAAGAAGGCAAAGGGACTGGAAACTTGATTAAGGCAGATGGCAAAAACAAAAGGCAATGGGGGGAAAGGGGAAATTCACTTTTGCTCAGCTTCACTCACGAAAGCCGATTGTTGGAGCACAGGGTTCGTCAAGGCTAAGCAAACACTTTTTTTCCCCTCCAGGGATGTAGAAGCCCAACAATGCAAGACAGATTAAGCGGTTGTTGGGCTGATCTATGGCCATTGTTCTCCCATACAATGCTTCTCTCAGCCAGGAATGGACAAATCAGCTGGGTCAGATCAGGCCAGCCTGAACACCCACACAGCATCAAAAAGAGGTTATTCTGGACAAGAGTGCCAAAACTGCCTCCGGTATTCATGGCCCACAGCCTTATTAACAGGGGGCTGGACTGGATGTCCTCCAGGATTCCTTCCGGCCCACTGAACTAGGATCCGGTATGCCAGAGCAAGCATCGAAATAGCCCAGTACAGGTAGTCCTTGGCTTATGACCACAATTGAGCCCCAAATCCCCAAATGGGATTTAATTCAATCACTCAGTTATTGTATACCAAGGGTCTTCAAACTTGGCAAGTTTAAGACTTGTGGACTTCAACTCCCAGAATTCCTGAGCTAACATGACAGGAGAGAGGAATTCTGGGAGTTGAAGTCCACAAGTCTTAAAGCTGTTGAGTTTGAAGAGCCCTGTCATAGGCATTGAAGACTTCAACTCCCAGAATTCCTGAGCTAGCATGACAGGAGGAGGAATTCTGGGAGTTGAAGTCCACAAGTCTTAAAATTGTCGGATTTGAAGACCCCTCCTGTATATGATGAGTACAGCCAGAATAGTCCTTGAATTAGGACCACAGTTGAGCCCAAAAACCTCTGTTGCTGAGTGAGACAGTGTATATATAAGTGAATTTTGCTCCTTTTTATTAACTTCTTTGAACAGTTGTTAAGTGAATCACTGCAGTTGTTCTATTCGAGACATGGTTGTTAAGTGAATCTGGCTTCCCCCATAGACTTTGCTAGTCAGAAGGTCGCAAAGGGTATCAAGTGACCCCGGGGGATGCTGCAACCGTCATAAATACGAGTCAGTTGCCAACGTCCGAATTTTGGTCATTTGACTATGGGGAATGCTACAACGGTCATAAGTATGAAAATGGTGATTTGTTCAGTGCCATTGTAAGGAAAGGGAAGGAAGAAGAAAGGGAAGAGAAGGGAGAAGAAAAGGAGAGAAAGGAAGGGAAGGAAGGAAGAAGAAAAGGGGAGGGAAGAGAAGGGAAGGAAAGGAAAGGAAAGGAAAGGAAAGGAAAGGAAAGGAAAGGAAAGGAAAGGAAAGGAAAGGAAAGGAAAGGAAAGGAAAGGAAAGGAAAGGAAAGGGAGAGAGATTGAAAGAAGGGAAAGGAAGGAAAAGGAAGAGAAGGGAAGGGAAGGGGAGGGAAGGGGAGGGGAGGAGTGGAAAGGAAGCCTCCAGCTTCCTACAGGCCAGTAATTTCCAACTTGAATGACTTCCAAAAAGGAATCTCTCATTCTCTGAATTTTGAGCTATGAGGTAGATGTCCTTGCAGCCAAAACTCTCCCCCCAACGTCCATCACAAAGCTGTGTCCTCAACAAGCCATTTTTATCCTACGCACACAAATGACCTTCTGGAGACATTCCCCTTTGTAGACTTTGTATTTCTGCAAACTTTTGAATTCTCTCCAGACACCCTTCTTTTTATCCTGTGAAAATATCACTTTCATTACCCTGGAAATGTCCTTAAGCTGTCTAGGTGGGTTCTTTCTTTCTTTCTTTCTTTCTTTCTTTCTTTCTTTCTTTCTTTC
>NW_020769424.1:1767266-1778655 GCF_900518735.1 Pseudonaja textilis | reverse complement strand
CTGATTGGCTGGGCCTTCTTTTGTTGCCCTGCACAGGAGAACGGAGCTGGAAAGCAGGTTAGTGGGGTGAGGAGGGAATGGGGATTTTACAGTGTCCTTCCCCTGCCACGGCCACCAAACTACGCCCATAGAACTGGTAGTAAAAAAAATTTGAATCCCATCACTGGACTAGGTAGACTAGGACCTCACTCCAACACCTTCATGGCTACCCCATGCTGGCTCTTCTTTTCTTGTACAGCCAGGAGATTTTGCACGGACCTTGTTGTGTGAACACACAGCTCATGGATGCACTCGGGGAGCAAGAGAGGATGAATGCCAAATGGAAAAATAGAAATATTCCCTTAGAATGTGAAGTGATAAAAGAAAATATTGATTTGTGCAGAAATGGATAGATGGATGTTGGGATTGAAAAATAAAGGCCAGACAGAATATTATGAGATAGGGAATAAATTTTTATAAATGGTTGGAACTGAAAGGAGGGATCCAGAATAACAAAAAAAACTCGGATTCATAGAATGGAGAGTTGAGGTTACGTATGTAATCCTAACTGAATAGATAAGACAAAAGTAAAAAAAAAATTAATTACAGATGTGATTATGTTGTCTTTACAAATGTATATTCTGGATAGGCTAACTGTATAAAGGTAGCAATGTATATGTGATATTTATTTGATACTTTAGCATGTAAGGAAAGGACGATGCCAGGACAGTTCCACTGTGTCCAATGTTTTAATGTGTAATTAATAAAATTTATTTTTTTAAAAAGAGAGGGAGAGAACGAATGCCCATTCATGTTTTTTGCCAAGCTAGCAAAGCATGATTCAATTGCTGTTCATTCAGAATCCAGATTTCAAGATCTGGCAAAGGAAGCCGCTAAAACGCAGCCGTGCAGGATTTTCATTTTGATTTTATTTATTTATTTGTACAGCACCTTCCTTGTTTTTTATAAACAACTCAAGGTGGCGAACATATCCAACACACCTTCCCCCTCCTATTTTCCCCACAATGACAACTCTGTAAGGTGAGTGGGAGAGGGGAGCGGTGGCTCGGTGGCTAAGAAGCTGAGGTTGTCCTATCCGAAAAGTTGGCAGTTCGGCGGTTCAAATAACGGAGTGAGCTCCTGTGACTGGTCCCAGCTTCTGCCAACCTAGCAGTTCGAAAGCATGTAAAAAAGGCAAGTAGAAAAACAGGGACCCCTTTGGTGGGAAAGGAACAGTGTTCCGCGCGCCTTTGAGGGCGTTTCGTCATGCCAGTCACATGACCACGGAGACGTCTTTGGACAGCGCTGGCTCTTCGGCTTTGAAACGGAGATGAGCACCGCCCCCTAGAGCCGGAAACGACTATGTGCAAGGAGGAGAATCTTTACTTAGGGTGAGCAAGGCTGAGAGAGAGTGACTGGCCCAAGATGGCCCAGCTGGCTTTCATGGCTGAGGCAGGATTAGAACTCACAGTCTCCCACTTGACTTACAACAGTTCATGTAGTGACGGTTCGAACTTACAGCGGCGCTGAAAAAAGTGACTTATATGACCATTTTTCACACTTACGACCGCTGCAGCATCCCCCCCATGGTCATGTGATCAAAACTCACACGCTTGGCAACTGACTCATATTTATGACCGTCGCAGTGTCCCGGGGTTACATGATCCCCTTTTGTGACCTTCTGACAAGCGAAGCCAGTGAGGATTCACTTCACAGTGGTGTCTCTAACTTTAAAACGGTGCGGTGATTCACTTAACAATTGTGGCCAGAAAGGTCATAAAATGGGGCAAAGCTCCCTTAACAAAGGTCTCGCTTAGCAGCAGGAAACGTGGGTTCAATTGTGGTCATAAGTTGAGGACTACCTGTGCCTGCCAGGTTGTTTTTTTAATCCCGTAATCATGGGGATGCTGCCACAGTTATAAATGTGAGAAAACGTGAACTATGTGAAAAAGTCCCTTTTTTTCAGTGCCATTGTAACGTTGGTCACTAAACAAGTGTAAGTTGTAAGTTGAGGACGACCTGTAAATAAACCCACAGCTGGGGAAAGAGGTGAACGGCCACCTCCCAGTTCCCTGGCCCACTTGTCTGTGTGTCCAAGGCCACCAATTACAAACAAATCCATCCAGGGCAGAAATCTGAGTCACGCTGACTTGATTCAACAAATCTGGTCTGCTTTAAGCAGTTCCCAATCACCGCCTGAGAACAACAGGAGATTGTCAGGTTTAATCCAAGCAGCCCAGCAACCCTGCTGGTTAGAAATACTTGATCTCCCCCCATGATTCTTCATTTGCAGACTCGGTGCCTTTCAAACTTTCCAATTTTCCAGGCAGATTTCCCATAAAAATACTGCACAGGTGGGAGGAAACCATACGGTCCTAACAAGGGGGGTGGAGGAAAATGAGACCAGGCTGAGCTGTGCAATCGTTACATAGAACAGGAGGCTCCAAACTTAGCAAGTTTAAGACTTGTGGACTACAACTCCCAGAATTCCCCAGCTGGCTGAGGACTTCTGGAGTTGGAAGTCCACAAGTCTTAAAAGTTGCCATCACTTGAGACCTTCGTGAAGAGAATGGACTGCCATTTGTCAGAAATGGTGTAGGGTCTCCCGCTTGGGCAGGGGGTTGGACTAAGTGACCTATAAGGTCCCTTCCAACTCTGATTATCTGTTATTATAACTCCTAGACTTCCCGAGCCGGCTGAGGACTTCTGGGAGTTGAAGTCCACGAGTCTTAAAGTTGCCACATTTGGTGACCCCTGAAGACTTGTGGACTACAACTCCTAGAATTCCCCAGCCGGCTGAGGACTTCTGGGAGTTGGAAGTCCACAAGTCTTAAAGTTGCCAAGGTTGGAGACTCCAATATAGAAGACAGGAAGGGCCTTTGCCGAGGGCTCTCTGTAGAAAAGGATAGCAGGGCTACAAATTCTGTATTACCTGCACCCAGTTTCTGGATGCAGAACTTCTCTAAATCACCCAACTGGGGCCAAATTAAAATGCAGTGTACACCCACCTTGGCAACTTTAAGATACCTGGACTTCAATTCCCAGAATTCCCCAGCCAGCACAGCTGAATATGGAATTCTGGAGCAGAAGTCTACGAACAGGTGGTCCTGGACTTACAAATATTTGTCTAACAACTATTTGTAGTGTCCCAAAGGTGCTTTTCTTTAGGAGGCAACTGGTATTTCCAGAAGGCCCATTTTTCAGCCTCCTGAGGCTGCAGAGGCTTCCCTCAAGCCTCCGGGAAGGCAAAAACAGCCTCAAACAGGGACCCCCAGGTGGGAGTCACATGCATGTGCAGTGCAGGTAAGTTTGGCTGGGCTCGCACGCCTGGACAAATGGCTCTGCGTGCCACCTATGGCATACATGCCATAGGTTCGCCATCACTGTCCTAAACCCTAAATCGAGTTTTATGAAATTCAGCGGTTGGACTTTTCAGAAATTAAGGCAAAGCCTAATCAACCCTGTGGCTTAACCACCTAAATTGCTTAACCAGGTAAGTCAAAGAGTAATAGACCTCCATAGTCCCTTCCAACTCTTCCTTTCTTCTTCTTTTCTTTTCTTCTTTTCTGTTTTCTCTTCTCTTCTCTTCTACATTTTTTAACGGAGGGGGGAGGAGTGTGGAATTGTAAAGGAATGTGGAGAAGATAGGAACGATTAAGGGGATAAACTCAGTTTTGGAAAACTGGAAAGTTGAAGAGTAACACTCTCAATAGCTGCACTTTGACGTTGTTTGGTTAGGTTTCAAGACTCGGTTATTATCCCCTATAACAATAAAGTAGCATTCCTGGGATACTTGTGGTATCTTATTTCCTGATTTAGGTTACTTCAAAGTGTTGACAGCCTTTAATGCAGGTAATCTTTGACTTACAACAGTTCATTTAGAGACTGTTCGAAGTTTACAAAAAAGTGACGTATGAACGCTTTTCACACTTACGACCGTTGCGGCATCCCCATGTGATCAAAATTGAGGCGCTTGGCAAACTGATCCCCTTTTGTGACCCTTCTGACCAGCAAACTCAATGGGGATTCACTTAACAACTGTATCACTAACTTAACCATTGCAGTGATTCACTTAACAACCGTGTCACTATAACTTAACCGCTGCAGTGATTCACCGTGGCAAGAAAGGCTGTAAGATGGGGCAAATTTCACTCAACAAATGACTCACGTAGCAACAGAAACCTGGGCTCAATTGGGGTCCTAATTCGAGGACTACCTATAGTCTAGCAATGATTTTCAACCCCAGGAATTTTAAGATGAGTGGACTTCAATCCCCAGAATGCCCCAGGCAGCATGGCTGGCTAGGAAATTCTGGGAGTTGAAGTCCACCCGTTTTCAAGTTGCTAAAACTGAGAAACATTGGCTTAGTCCAGTGGTGGCTAACCTTTTTCGGCTCCTGTGCCGACAATTGTGCACGTGCTTGCTGTGCCAGCACCCAGAAGCCAATGCGTGCTGGGGGCCCCTCACGCATCGCGCATCTGCATTCAACTCCCTCCTCACGCGCCCCATGTCTGCGCATGCACGCACCTTTTCCCCTTTCACTCAGCATGCGTGATCCCCTTGCGTGCAGTGCATCCCTGGCGTGCGTGTGCATCTCCCGTGCACCCCCCTCCACCCCCTGCGCATGCGTGCCAGATACCTGACAAACAGCTATCGGGTGGTGGCACGTGTGCATGGCAACCTCTCACATGCTGGGGGAAATGGCTCTGCGTGCCACTTCCAGCACACATGGTATAAGTTCGGCCAACACAGGCTTAGTCTGTGGTTCAGATCCAACTGACCACAGCTTCATTCAGTAGCCAAGCTATATAGGTTGTGTGAATGCAAGCAATGGGTGAATCCACCCTTCCTGGCATCCCAGCAGAGTAACAGATGTCACCAGGATGATTTCCATGAGCACGAAAGGGCCTAACCCTATTTGTGCACACTCCAAATGTGCCCAAGAATTGGAAGTCAGTGCCTTTTTCTTTCTTTTTTTTCCTCTTCTCCCGATACACTACATCCCTTTTTTCTCCCTCCCTCTCTCCTTACTTTTTCATGCCTTTTTTTTTCTTTGTATTTTATACTTGGATAAACTAATAAAAGATTAAATGTTAAAAGTGTACATACAGGAAAACACAACGTGGTAACACCGCATCACTGATTTGATTTCTAAGGCACCCCTCGACAGATGACACATGTCTCTGGGCAGCGAACAGAACATTATAAACAACAGTAAAAATATTAGCAAAAAACAAATGACACCTGGATCAGCGCATATGTCTATATCAATAACGCTTTCAAAACAGATTGATCTAACTTCCTGGCCCAATGCCTGGACAGAAAGCCAAGTTTCTGATGCCTTACGGAAGGCTATCAGGCCCAGGGACATCTGCATTTCAAGGGTGATTCTGTTCCACATCTCAGTGAAATAATAGAATAACAGATCCGTATGGTACCTTGGAAGTTTTCTAGTCCAGAGGTCATCAACCTTTTGGACCTCAGGGAACACCCAACTCAAAATCTTAAATTCCGTGGACGAGAGACGCTGGGAAAACCCACCCAAAAATCTGCAGGAAAATTCCCTGCCCTGTTTTCCTACCAATCGATCATTCTTTATTTGGGATCGCAGGATACCGTCTCCAGCTCTGTTCTCGAGGTGGGTGGGGGAGAGAGAGAGAGACTTTTGGCTTGATGCAAGGAAAGCAGCAGAAGTCTTTCTTTCTCTCCCCCAAACTCCGCCAGAAATGAGTCTTTGCTGGCGCAGCCCCTTGGAGCAGGAGGCCTTGCAGGGTCCCAAAGACTCATTTCTGGCGGAGTTTGGGGGAGAGAAAGAAAGACTTTTGCTGCTTTCCTTGCATGTAGCCAAAAGCAGAAGGAAAAAGAAGCAGCCTGGTGGCCAGGCCAGGTGCATGGGGTGAGTGGGGTAAGTTCCCCCCCCCTGCCCTTTCCCCCCCTCCCCTCACTACCTTGTGTTGTTCACAATGCAAGCAACGCAAGCCTTGTGTTCCCATGCAGCCTGGATTAATTGTTTTGCGGGGGACATTTCTCTGTGGACCACCAAACTTCTCTCACAGACCACCAGTGGTCCCCGGCCCACTGATTGGAGACCACTGTTCTAGTCCAACCCCTTATTCAATCAGGAAATGCAGTACCAGTCTGGACAAATGGCTGCCCTTGGTAACCTTCAGCGATGGCAGCATCTACAACTTCTGAAGGCAAGTCTGTGTTTGTTGTTCCCTTCTGGGAGAAGCTTTCAAGGTATCTACAGCAGGTCACTTTTTTCCATTTTGAACAATCACTGAACAAATGGTTGTATGTCAAGGACTACTTGGGTGGGAAGAAAAAGTAAACCTCCCTACAGCATATAAAATATAATATGCATTGCTCCCATAGGATCTGTTGTTGTTTTTTTCTGGGCTTTTTGGAGGAAAAAATATATATCTCCAAGTAGTTAGCAATTTTATTTTCCAGGCTCTTGAGATATACTTATTGCCAGCATTTCTCGACCTCTGCAAGCTGAAGATGTGTGGACTAATTCCCAGAGTTCCCCAGCCACCATGGAATTCTGGGAGTCGAAGTCCACCCATCTTAAAGGATGTTGGCTGGGGGAAATTCTAGTGTTGAAGTCCAGGCATCTTAAAATGGCCACGGTTGAGCAGTTGCAAAAGGCTGGATTAGTTTATTATAGATTAATAGAGTTGGAAAGGACCTTTTAGCCCCCCCACCCCACCCAACCAGGAAATTCTACCCCATTTCTGACAAATGGCAATCCACTGTCTTCTTGAAAGCTTGCAGTTATGAAGTCCCCACAACTTCTGAAGGCAACTTCTGTTCCACTGGTTGATTGCTCTCACTGTCATAAAATTTCTCCGTATTTCCAGGTTGAATCTCTCCATGTTCAGTTTCCATCCATCATTCCTTGTCTGGCCTTTGAGTGCTTTGGAGAATAGCTTGACCCCTTTCTCTTCTCTGTGGCAGCCCCTCAAATATTGGAAGACTGCTATCCTGTCTCCCCTGGTCCTTCTCTTCACTAAACTAGCCAAGCCCAGTTCCTGCAACTGTTCACACCTTTATAGTTCAGGGTCTTTCGCAAAGCCCCCCCAAAATCACTAATTCAGCTGCTAAACCAGCTGTCCTTTGAAGACCTCGCCTTATTCTTCTCTGTCTTGACTCCATCTTGGGTCTAAGACGGAGGAGCTTCTGTTGATGAGAAAGAAACCCTCAAGACCATGTTGTGTAAGACTGCGAAATCAGGAAAAAAAAAAAAAACACCAACCACTGAGCAGGGAGAGAGAGAGCATAAAATCCCAGAGTCATAAAAAGAGATTAACCCGCAGACTGCTTGTTGGTGATAAGAAAAAAGATACCAGAGAAAAGATCAAGGTTATCTATTAAGTGGCAAAACTTGAATGGCTGAGAAGGATCTTGGGTGGAAGAAGGAAGAACAGAGTGTGCATCAGCCTAGAAGGTGAACCACCAAAACAAAAGCAGATTTCTTGGAAAAACACACAAGAGAACCAAAGGGCAGGATTAAAAGAAGAGCGGGGCAATTGCGGGGTGGTTTTTCTTGAAACAACATTGATCTGTTTTCATATTTGCACGTTTGAACTTAACGAAAACCGGGTTTATACGGTTTACCGCTACTGCAAACTGAGACAGTCTTGGACAAGTAGGATTCCTAGATGGGGCTGTGCAGCTTTCTTGGCGACCACACAACAAGAGTTTGCTGTCCCTCTTTTGGGCGGTTTCTTAACACCCAGACGTCTTAGCATGCAGTCCTAAATTTTTCTGGTGTTCTCCTATTTAAAGCAGCCGTTGGATTGTCATAGAGGCTTTTTTCAGGGGTGGGCCTTTCCTAAGAGGTATGGCAATGTCCTACCTGTCAATGAATACTTCAGCTTCAACCATAACAACACAAGAGCACACAATAGATACAAACTCGGGGTTAACCGCACCAAACTTGATTGCAGGAAATACGACTTCAGCAACAGAGTGATCAATGTCTGGAATACTCTACCTGACTCTGTGGTTTCTTCCCCAAACCCCAAAAACTTTAACCTTAGACTGTCTACTATTGACCTCACCCCTTTCCTAAGAGGTCTGTAGGGGGCGTGCATAAGCGCACAACGTGCCTACCGTCCCTGTCCTATTGTTTCTTTTATTTTTCTTATATGTACCCATTTCATGTATTCATAATTATGTATACACTTATACTTATTATCTTGTAAGCAATTGACAAATCAAATAAATAAATAAATAAAAATAAATATGCAAAGGTAGCCGTTAATGGAGAATTGACGGGGAAAAAAAATCATATTGAGAAAGGAACAAGGCAAGGGTGTCCTTTGTCGCCATCGTTATTTGTATTAACACTAAAAGCGCTAAATGGAAATATTAGGAAAGACAAGGAGAAAAAAAGGGGTGGAAATAAGAAAAGAGGAGGTATAAATTACAGGCACTTGCAGATGATTTAGTTTTTATATTAGAAGAACCCCTAGGAACAGGACCCAAGTTAATAAATAAAATAGAGGAAGATGGGAAAATGGCAAGATTGAAGATAAACAAAGGGAAAACTAAGATATTGGTAAAAAAATAAAATAAAGGAGAGAACCCCCAAATCCCACTCCTGACTGGCCCTGCCTACCTCACCCTGTCTCTCCCAGGAGCCCCCCATGGGGCCCATTTTGGATGCAGGTAAGGGCAAGGCGTCCTTGGAGGCTTGGGGAGGGCGACAAAATGGCCTTCCCGGAACTTCGGGAAGGCCGGAAATGGGCCCATTTCTAGTTTCCATGGTGTCTCTGAAGCCCGGGGAGGCTGTTTCCGCCCTCCCAAGAGGCTCAAGGAAAGCCTCCGGAGCCCGGGGAGGGCAAAAACGCGCCCCCCCCTCTGCCGTGGTGCAGGAGGCCAACTAGGCCACGCCCACCATGGCCACACCCAGCCAGCCACTGGGCAGAGAACCTGTTGCTAAAATTTTTGAAGCCCACCTCAGCCAATCTCTACAATAGGGTTGGTCAATCTTGGGCACTCTAAAGACACACACGGACATCAATTCCCAGGATTCTCACTGAATTCTTTAGAGTCACTTCTAATCAAAGCGAACGCTGTTCACCAACTTCGGTATGTCGTGAGAAATGCAAGTCCTTGTCTTCTGCTGGACCTAGTTAGGCTGTTTTTTTCTCCTTCCAGGGACAATTCTAGGAATTTTCTAGCAATTTTCCCACAAGTGCAGCAGGGTCTGTTTTTTTTCTTTTTCTTTTTCAGACCAACTGAGGGTTGATCCATTTGTTGCCACAGGAATTGATAGACCGGGTTGTCAATCAAATCAAACCTGATGGGTTAAGAGAGAATGATTGGCCCAAAGTCACCCAGTCGGCTTTCATGCCTAAGGCGGGACTAGAATTCACAAGCTCCTGGTGATTGGACAAAGTCGCCCTGCTGGCTTTCACGCCTAAGGCAGGACTAGAAAAAGACACCGGGTGACAGGTCCATAGTCAACCAGCCAGCTTTCATGTCTAAGGTGGGACTAGAACTCACAAGCTCCTGGTGATTGGACAAAGCCACCCAGTTGGCTTTCATTCTTAAGGCAGGACTAGAATTCAGGGTTTCCTGATGATTGGCCCCAAGTCACCCTGCTGACTTTCATGCTTAAGGCAGGACTAGAACTCATAGTCTCCGGGTGATTGGACAAAGTCAACCTGCTGGCTTTCATGCCTAAGGCAGGACTAGAGCTCACAGACACCGGGTGACAGGTCCATAGTCAACCAGCCACCTTTCATGCTTAAGATGGGACTAAAACTCAGTCTCCTGTGGATAGACCCAAAATCAACCAGCCAGCTTTCATGACTTAAGGCAGGACTAGAACTCTTCTTCTCACCTGGTGCCTTAACTAGAGCTGGTTCTCAGCCAGCGGATGATATCTTGGAGTACAAACGAAGAGACCAGGAACAGAACTTCAGGTGGAGAATGTGTTCCACTAATGATTCACAGTTCTCTCCATTGTCAGGAACTTCCAAGTATCTCCAGAAGGACTATAGCTGAAGGATGGGGAGGCAGCTAAGTTCTCATGAACGCCCCCCCCGCCCCCCCACTCTAACCACCTAAGTTTGGTTGTCTCTCCACAAGAAAAACTAACAAAAATATCTTGGCAGAGGACCATGGGCATCCTGGTGTCCCGAGCTAGCTCAGGGTTAAATAAGGTCCACAAAGATTTGCTAAAATCATTCTCAAAGGCTGGAACTCAGAGAGGGAAGCGTGCTAATTGTAAGTTTCAAGCTTCAGTTGCTAACTGAAGTTTCACATTTCAATTGCCAACTAAAATTTCAGTTCTGGCCAGGAAGCCCAGATAAATTTCCCAAACACCAGCAGAATCTGTGGCTCACTGATGCACAATGACCTGAGTTCCAGCACACCCACGAAGGGCTCGATTACGGTAACCTTCCCAGGGTAAAGTCAATTTTGCAAAAGGGCCCAAGGCTTTTCAAAGCTTTTCCCTAAGGATCCTATCTTTAAAGAAATCTTTCAAATGCTAACAAACCATCACTATTTTAAACCTCTTTTCCTAATGCAGGCAGTCCTCAACTTATGACCACCATTTGGTTACTAAGGGAGACAGTTGTTATGTGAATCTTGTCCCATTTAGAATAGAATAGAATAGAATAGAAGAGAAGAGAAGAGAAGAGAAGAGAAGAGAAGAGAAGAGAAGAGAGAATGGAATGAAATGAAATGAAATGAAATGAAATGAAATGAAATGAAATGAATAGAATAGAATAGAATAGAATAGAATAGAATAGAATAGAATAGAATAACAGAGTTGGAAGGGACCTTGGAGGTCTTCTAGTCCAACCCCCTGCCTAGGCAGGAAACCCTACATCACTTCAGACAAATGGTTGTTCAACATCTTTTTAAAAACTTCCAGTATTGGAGCATTTACAACTTCTGGAGGCAACCTGTTCCACTGATTAATTGTTCCAACTGTCAGGAAATTTCTCCTTAATTCTAAGTTGCTTCTCTCTGTTTCTCTCTCTTCTGTTTTCCACCCATTGCTTCTTGTCCTGCCCTCAGGTGCTTTGGAGAATGGATTGACTCCCTCTTCTTTGGGGCAGCCCCTCAAATATTGGAACTCTGCTATCATGTCTCCCCTAGTCCTTCTTTTCATCCGACTAGACATACCCAGTTCCTGCAACCGTTCTTCGTGTGTTTTACAACCTTTCTTGCCACAATTATTAAGTGAACCACTGCAGCTTGTTAAGTCAGTAACCCGGTTGTTCGGTGAATCTGGCTTCTCTGTTGACTTTGCTTGTCAAAAGGTCGCAAAAGGGGATCACACAAGCCAGGGACCCTGCCACCATCAATTCCCAAGCATCTAAATTTTGATCACGGTGATGTTACCACCGTGGGAAAGGAATCTCCATCTGGTTCAGTTCCAAGC
>NW_020769424.1:1726188-1741624 GCF_900518735.1 Pseudonaja textilis | reverse complement strand
TCTGTTGCTGAAGTCGTACTTTCTGCAATCAAGTTTGGAGCGGTTTACATTGAGTTTGTATCTGTTATGTGCTCTTGTATTGTTGCGGTTGAAACTGAAGTAGTCATTGATTGGTTGGACATTGTAACAGATAATGTTGTATACTACACTTAAGTCCAACCATAGGTGGCATAGTTCTAGGTTGTCCCAGCCCAAAATTTCAAGCCTGGTGATATAGGGTATTCGGTTGCGAGCAGAGGAGTGTAGTGCTCTTCTCATGAAATACTTCTGGACTCGCTCAGTTGTATCAATGTCCGATATGCAGTGCGGATTCCAGGCAGATGAGCTGTATTTGAGTGTTGGTCTAGCAAAGGTTTTGTATGCCCTAGTTAGCAATTCAGTATTACCAGAGAAGAAGCTTCGCAAGATTAGACTTATGACCATCGTAGCATTTCCCAGAGTCACATGATCCGATTTTGAGTGATGAGGTCCTGTTGACAAACCAACATTCAATAAATAAGCACAGTGTTTTTGCATACCTCTAACCTGGGACAATTTGTATCCCGTTTTGTCTACTTGGGCCCTGTTATGATAAGCAAAACCCACTGGTCCTTTGAGGAAGTGAGAGAGATACTATTAAATCTCCCTCAGTCTTAAGAGGAGAAGATCACTAGAGTAAAAACTCTAATTTGGGTCTTGGGTGCTCTCTGAGCTTGGCGGTTTTCTTGCAGACGCTTCATCACCACTGCACTGATGATGTTACCTAACCAGGTAATGAAACGTCTGCAAGTAAACCGCCAAGCTCAGAATGCACCAAAGACCCCACAATTCAATCCAGAGCTACAAAGATTCTCTTCTATTGCTACAACTTTATCCACATGATAAATTTAGAAGGAATTGTGCCGCAATGACCTCCTGCAAGAAGGCTGGATCCACACAGCTCTTTCAACTGGGCTAAAACCAGCTTGGGAAATTTCCACAGATTGTAGGAATGTTGCTGAGCTGACAACGTCCTTGTGCTAAACCTTATTATGGATTCCTTGAGCGCAGCCAGTCCTGGGAGTACAGCAATTAAGTTTTGCAGTATTTATCCAGTTACAGGTTCTAGCGTGCTTGTGAAGCCAACCACCTTGTCCCAAATTACAGTGGTCAGTGTGGAATGCTAAGGGTTGTCTTGTCTGTTGCATTATTAGCAGTCACTTACCTACTGGCAAAAAAGCAGGGTGATAATCATGATTGATCTATGCAGCAAAGTTTGTCAGTCTAGTTTCCCCCTAGCTCAGGGGTCTGTTTGGAACCAAGCATGTGTGTGCACGTGCAAATCTCCCTTCACGGGAGCGGTGACTGTTGGCGCTCACATGTGAAGCTCCCATTCTGTGAGTGGTGCCTGTCTTGCGCTCATGCACAAAACTTTCCACGCAAGGGTGGGCTTCAAAATTTTTAGTAAGGGGTCTCTGCCGGGTTGCTGGGTGGGCGTGACCATGGTGGGTGTGGGCTAGTCAACCTCCTGCACCATGGTGGGAGGGGCTGTTTTCCTCCTCCCCCAGCTCCGGATGCTTTCCTTGAGCCTCTGGGAAGGCAAACATGGCCTCCCCGGGTTCTGGAGCGGCTCTGGAGGCCACAAACAGGCCTGTTTCCAGCCTCTGGGAGGCCCATTTTTTGCCCTCTTCCCTACCCACCCTGCTAACCTGCTTTCCAGCTCCGTTCTCCTGTGCAGGGCAACCAAAGAAGACCCAGCCAATCAGCTGGGACTCAATGGGAGGCAGAGAATAGATGGGGGAGGGGCCAGTCAGAGGGGGCATTTGCCAGCTCTCCAAACTACTCAAAATTTCCGCTACCGGTTCTCGAGAACCGGTCAGAACCTGCTGAATACCACCTCTGGTCTTATGTCATTTTGTACGTTTTCCTGGAACGTAGACGTGCTAATATGATTTTCCCCTCTGCAAAAAAAAAAATCCTTTTCTTCCTCCGTTTTTGCTTCCCCCCCCCTGCCGTATCGACTGCAAACTCTAGCTTGCATTCATACAACGTGCTGAAACCGATCCCGGATGAACTCACTTTCTAGCTCACAAAATTCATGAATGCTAAACGGCCCATGAAACCAAGGAACAAACAGCAACTCTGGTCAGATATCACTGTACTTTTGTTATTCTTCGCTCCAGAAATGCATCTGTTTGTCCCTTGGCTAGTCCCTCTTGCTGTGAGCATCCTTTGAAGATTCTGACTGTAACACCCCAAACAGGAAGGGGCTGCCAAATGAGATGCAAAAGAGAGAAGCCAACTTTCTGAAATCCCACGTATGTCTGCTTTAAATATACAAACGTATTTGCAAAAGACATGCAAAAACATGCTTGCTGTTACCACGGGGAAGTTACTTACCTATCAATTTGATGTCGGCCAGAAGATACGTATTTAGCTGCGGTTTTCTGGCTGGTTTCCATTGGCAGGTATTCCAACTATTTTTTCAGGGGAGCTGCACCACGACACACCCTGTTTATGACTTATAATTCTGCGGGGGAGGGGGTTTGTTGGGAAGATATATTTGTGACCCAATCAGAACTGATGCTGATTGGTCCCCACATTATCAAAAGGAGATTGAGGCTCTGGAAAGAGTGCAGAGAAGAAACAGCAAAGATGATTAGCGGGCTGGAGGCTAACATATTTCAAGAACGGTTGCAGGAACTGAGTAGGGGTAAGTGAGGAGAAAAGAAGGACTAGGGGTGACGTGATGTCAATGTTCCAATATTTGAGGGTCTGCCCCAAAGAAGAGGGAGTCAAGCTATTCTCCAAAGCACCTGAAGGCAGGACAAGAAGCAATGCATGAAAAACAAGCAAAGAGAGAAGCAACCTAGAACTAAGGAGAAATTTCTTGACAGTGAGAACAATCAACCCATGGAACGGCTTTTGCCTTCAGAAGTTGTGGGTGCTCCATCACTGGAGGCCTTCAAGAAGAGAATGGATAGCCACTTGTCTGAAATGGTATAGGGTCTCCTGTTTGAGCAGGGGGCTGGACTAGAAGACCTCTAAGGTCCTTTCCAACTCTGTCATTCTGTTATTCTGCTATTGCAAAAGAGGTGGAAGAAAGTTTAACCTCCCCTTCCGTGCCTCCATCCCATTATCGGTAGTCCTTGTCTTACAACCGTTCATTTCACGACCGTTGGAAGTTACTACAGCATTGAAAAAAGCGAATTATGGCCAGTCCTCACGCTTGTCATCGTTGCAGCATCCTCAGAATCACAGGGTCAAAAATTTGGGTACATATGTACCATGGTTGCAGCATCCTGGGGTCACCTGATGACCATTTGCAACCCTTCCCAGCCAGTTTCTGACAAGCAAAGTAATGGCGGGGATTTGCTTAATGACCATGTGATTAGCGATGGAAATTCTGCTCCCAACTGTGGTCATAAGTAGAGGATTACCTGTAATCCAATGTCCAGCAGCAACAGGTGCAGTTAGGGAAACTCTTTCGGCAGATATTCTAATCTACCAGCTCTATAGCTGGAAGTAGGTCATCATAGCTCCTTGGATCAATGCAGGTTTAAATAACAGGCCAGATATTGTTTTGGGTGAATAAGAGATAAAAGTAAAGGTTCCCTTCACACATACATTCTAGCCGTTCCTGGCTCTAGGGGGCGGTGCTCATCTCCGTTACAAAGCCGAAGAGCCAGCGCTGTCCGAAGACGTCTCCATGGTCATGTGGCCGACATGACTAAATGCCCGAAGGCGCACGGAACGCTGTTCCTTTCCCACCAGAGATGGTCCCTATTTTTCTACTTGCATTTTTTACATGCTTTCAAACTCCTAGGTTGGCAGAAGCTGGGACAAATAACAGGAGCTCACTCCGTTATGCAGCGCTGGGGATTCGAACCACCGAACTGCCAACCTTTCTGATCGACAAGCTCAGCGTCTTAGCCATTGAGCCACCACGTCCCTTTTGGGGTGAATAACTCAATGATAAAACCTTCACCCTCATATTATGATTTCTTCTTAAATCACAGTTTAACCTGTGATCTAAGTGTGAATGATATGACAAATATAATCTTATGGCCCAATTTTTCTCAAGCTTGACAACTTTCAGCTTCCTGGACTTCAACTCCCAGAATTTCTCCAGAAGGCATCAAGAATTTTCAATGGTTCTGTTCATGCAATATGTTTACCCTTATTGTTATTATTAATAATTAACCGCCTTTCTGAATTTGCGTAGCACATTAAACTAGAAAATAACAAAGCAAAGGGCATTCATGGTTTGCACAGGCTCACGTTAACCAGGTTTGCATTTTATTTATTGATAGAGTTACATTTCATTGAAGCTCGGGGTCTTCATGCCAACAGAAACAAGTCTGTGAAGTAGATTGACTAAGAGGGAAAGGTTGACTCAAATCATCCAGGCTGAGGTTGGCTCAGAATGCCCTAGTTTGACACTTCAATCATTAATTAGCTTGACACTTTTATTGTTTAATCATTATACCACCATTTCTCAAACTTGGCAACTTTAAGACATGTGAATGATCCCAACGCCAAGCCTTCTGGGCGTTGAAGTCCACATGTCTTAAAATTGCCAAGTTTGAGAAAGACCGCCTTACACCAGATTGTGGACTGAGAGAGGCTGAAGTCACCTAAGAACTGTGGTGCTGAGGGTTGTGCAAAATTACACCAGTTAGAACTTTCATTTCGTTATGTCTGTTGTATGAAAACTGACTTCGTGTCTCTATCTCACTGAACATCAACCGGTTTCCAAAACCCTTTTTTTAAAATCTAATCTTGGCTGCCCAAACAATTTTCAGACCCAGATAGTCTCTGGAGCTGGAAGGGTGTTTAAGAATATTGCCTGAAACAACAGTCAGCAGGAAATAAAATTGGGGAAGAAAGCATTCCATCAATCCTTAATTTTTTAAGCACTGAGCCTTTTCTAAGCCAGCGCTTCACTTGCAATTTAACTGTTCCCACCCCAGATATTTACTGAATTAAAAAAAAATATATCATCCCCAACTCATTTGGCTATTAAATATGCTACTAAATATGCAAACAGAATAGAAATAGAAATAGACATAGACACAGACACAGACATAGACTAGAGTAGAGTAGAGTAGAGTTGAGTAGAGTAGAGTAGAGTAGAGCAGAGTAGAATAGAATAGGGAATGGAATGGAATGGAATGGAATGGAATGGAATGGAATGGAATGGAATAGAATAGAATAGAATAGAATAGGGAATGGAATGGAATGGAATGGAATAGAATAGAATAGAATAGAATAGAATAGAATAGAATAGAATAGAATAGAATAGAATAGAATAGAACAGAAAAGGGAGTAGAATGGAATGGAATGGAATAAAAAATAGAATAGAATAGAAAATGGAATAGAATAGAATAGAATAGAATATAGAATGGAATGGAATAGAATAGAATTCTGTATTGGCCAAGTGTGATTGGACACACAAGGAATTTGTCTTGGTGCAAATGCTCTCAGTGTACATAAAGAAAAAATAAAATACATTCATCAAGAATCATAAGATACAACATTTAGTGATAGTCATAGGTTACTAATAAGCAATCAATTCATACTAGGAAACAAATAATACAATATAAGTTGTAAAGATACATTTATAGTCATAAATGGGAAGAGATAGGTACTAAGAAGGATGAGAAGAAGAATAGTGATACAGTCTTAGTAAGGAATTTGACAGTGTTGTGGGAAGTAGTTGTTTAGCAGAGTGATGGCATTCGGGGGGGTAGAAACTGTCCTTGTGTCTAGTTCTGACATGCAGTGTCCTATAGCATCATTATGAGGGTAGAAGTTGAAACAATTTATGTCCAGGGTGTGAAAGGCCTGTAGATATTTTCATATGGATATTAGGCAAATAGGTCAACCGATTCTCCTAGGCACCCGAGGGAAGGACAAGAAGCAATGAGCAGAAACTAAACAAGGAGAGAAGCAACCTAAAACTAAGGAGAAATTTCCTGACAGTTAGAACAGTTAATCAGCCTCCAGAAGTTGCGGATATTCCATTATTGGGGTTTTTTTTTTAAGAAGAGACGGGGCAGCCACTTGTCTGAAATGGTATATGCTAGAGCAGGGGGTTGGACTAGAAGACCTCCAAGGTCCCTTCCAACTCTGTTATTCTGTTAAATCCTAGAGTTGAGAGACACAAAGAAAAGTCAGCGTTGAGACCGGAGGGGTGTGGAGCAGGGGAATCCAGCACCTGCACAGAAAACGTCACGCAATTTAGGGAACTATTTCTGATGGAGGATCTGAACAATGACGTTCACAAACAATACAGTTTGCCTCCAAGGGCTATAATTATGGCCCTTGGCCTTCATGAATCAGTCATTTAATACCCCAGTTGTGGTGGCTAATCGTGAGTAAGCTGAATCAGTGGGGTGTGTAGAACAGACAAAACAGCCTGTGACCTTTTTCCTATGCAGCTCCCAAGCATCACATCTCTCTGTATCCAGCGACTGAGCCTTTGCAATGGGGTACCACCAGAGATGGGTATTCCGCAGGTTCTGACCAGTTCTGGAGAACCAGTAGCAGAAAATTTTAGTAGTTCGGAGAACCGGTAAATGCCACCTCTGACTGGCCCCGCCCCCATCTCTTCTCCGCCTCCCATTGAGTCCCAGCTGATTGGCTGGGTCTTCTTTGGTTGCCCTGCACAGGAGAATGGTGCTGGAAAGCAGGTTAGTGGGGTGGGGAGGGAATGGGAATTTTGCAGTAACCTTCCCCCTGGAGTGGGGAGGGAACACATTCACTGTGTGCAAGGCAAGATAAATTCCCACTATCTGAATAGAATAGAATAGAATAGAATAGAATAGAATAGAATAGAACAGAATAGAATTGATGTGAAGTGAAGTGAATAGTGAATAGTGAATAGAATAGAATAGAATAGAATAGAATAGAATAGAATAGAATAGAATAGTACAACAACCTGATTGTTAAGTGAATCTGGCTTCCACATTGACTTGGCTTGTCAGAAGTTCGCAAAAGGGTATTGCATGATCCCAGGGGGTGGGATTCAAATTTCGTAACAACTGGTTCTGTGGGCGTGGCCTAATTTGTGGGTGTGGCTTGGTAGTCATGTGACTGGCTGGGCATGGCTTGTATGTAAATATAAATATTTATGTAAATATTTTTTTTAATTAAAAAGAGCAGCTTTTACACAAAAACAGGCAAAGCAGGCAGGCAGATTGAGTTGCTCACAGAATCACAGATTCACTCAGAGATTTATCTTTCTGCAATCTGCTACCTGAGTCTGCACTGAAAAATGGAAGCTCCAGTCCTAAGGAAGGTTCAGCTCTGCTTTTAGTTTAGCTAGAAAGCAAGAGATCCAACTATTTCTTGCTTTCTAGCTAATCTAAATCTCCCAGCACAGCAGAACAGCTGATGGTTGGGGGGAAAAAAAGGAAAAATAGCAACTTACCAAACAGCAGCCAAGTTTGATGGCATGCATGCCAGGCAAGGAGTGAGTGGGTGGGGTGGGGCCAGCCAGTGGTGTGATTTGCCAGTTCTCCGAACTGCAACAACCAGTTCTATAGAACTGGTCCGACCAGGTAGAATCCCACCCCTGTGCAACATCCTAAATATGAGCCAGTTGCCAAGTGTCTGAAGTTTGACCACATGACCACAGGGATGCTTCAATGGTCGTAAGTGTGAAAAACGGTCATAAGTCACTTTTTTCAGTGCCATTGTAACTTTTTTGGAGGGGATGGTTTAACTCAAAGTATTGGTTATCAACTTCTCTATCAGTGTCTACCCATAATCCAGAGAGATCCGGGGCTCCCGGGTCGCAGGGATTGACCTTTTCTGCCTTTTTGTTTGTTCAAGACAGAATTTACTCCAAATGTGGGTTAGTTGATGGCATAAGCATGATAGTTAAATCAAATCTTCTATACCGATGGGGTATACACCAGTGCTGGGGTAAAAAAACAGGATGCATATCATAGAATCTTTCCAAGTCACCCTTTAGAGATTAGTGGGATGTTTGGAATTTAACAGATTATGGTTTATTAAACTAACCAAGATCCTGAACCAACTATGAGAATGTGTTTTTCTTTTTTTACAGGGCCTTTGTCATTATCGTGCAAGGAAATTCTACTTTGGAGGGATCAAGAAGTATACAAAAGCATTTTAAAGGAAGGTCAACAAGGAAATGTGATCATAGGATAATAAAGTATAAAATCAGGTACCATTTTGGACTGGAGCTACAAACTGGAGTTGCAACAGGAAAAAAAAAACCACGACACCACAGGAAATGTTGCTGTTTTAAAAAGAGCTGGATAAGCTATTTCCATGCATTTTGTTTTTGTTTATAGTCTAAATACGTACAGCATTTCTTAAGAATGTCTGGTTTAAGGTTGAATTTTTCCCTTCCTGTTTTGCTCATAACCGCAGTTTGCTTAAGAAGGCATCCTTTAGAGTGGTGTTTTTTAATCTTGGCGACCTTAAGAGGTGTGGACTTCAGCTCCCAAAATTCCCCAGCCAGGCTAGCTGAGGAATTCTGGGAGTTGAAGTCCACACATCTTAAAAGTCATCAAGTTTCAAAAACACTGCTTTAAATGGTGGAGCAGTATCTTTTTGGCGGAGGAATTGTGGATAAGGGAGACAGGAATATAGAAACCCTGCAAACAGGGTAAGGAAGTCATCATCACACAAATTATGTAATTTGAATTGTGAAATTTTGGGGCATTTTACAACAGTTTTGTCTGTCATGTTTCCTTCCTCTGGGCTGTGGACATGCTGGCTGTGTAATTTCTTGCTTGATGTTTTGTTAAACTGCCTTTTTTGGCAAAGGCATTATAGGATTTGTCCTGTAATTTAAGGGCTTACGACAAGTGTCAGGAATATCGTATTAAGCAGGTGGGTTTACACAACACAATTCATCTAGGCATAGTGTTAATCTATTTGGTGGGGATTGTGTGAGAGCTGTCAACCAACCAAACAGATAACGGATAACAGATCATCAGAGTTGGAAGGGACCTTGTAGGCCATCTAACCTAACTCTCCAACCAAGCAGGAGACCCTACACCATTTCTGACAAATGGCAATCCAATCTCTTCTTGAAAGTCTCAAGTGATGGCACTCCCACAACTTCCGAAGGCAACTTCTGTTCCATTGGATTGATTATTCTCACTGTCAGAAAGTTTCTCCTTATTTCTAGGTTAAATCTCTCCTTGTTCAGTTTCCATCCATTATTCCTTGTCTGGCCTAGAGGTGCTTTAGAAAATAGCTTTGCCCCTTCCTCTCTGGGGCAGCCCCTCAAATATTGGAAGACTGCTATCCTGTCTCCCCTGGTTCTTCTCTTCATTAGACTAGCCAAGCCCAGTTCCTATAACCGTTCTTCGTATGTTTTAGTCTCCAGTCCCCTAATCATCCTGGTTGTTCTTCTCTGCACTATTTCTAGAATTTCAACATCTTTTTTATAGTGTGGTGACCAAAACTGGATGCAGTACTCTAGGTGTGGTCTTACTAAGGCTTTATAGAGTGGTATTAGTACCTCCCTTGATCTAGATTGTATCCCTCTGTTAATGCAATTTAGGATTGCATTAGCTTTTTTGGCGGCTGCTGCACACTGCTGGCTCATATTTATCTGGTTGTCCACTAAGACTCCAAGATCCCTCTCACAGTTCCTGCTATTGAGCCTGGTTTCACCCAGTCTATATGTGCACTTTTGGTTTTTCCTGCCTAAGTGTAGGACTTTACTTTTCTCTGTATTGAATTTCATTTTATTAGATATGGCCCAGTATTCTAGTCTGTCAAGATCCATCTGGATCTTGAGCCTATCTTTTTGGGTGTTAGCTATTCCTGCCAGCTTAGTATCATCTGCACATGTGGTAAGTTCCCCTTCTAATAGATTGAATTTGCACATCATACAACAATACAGATAGTCCTCAACTTACAACAGTTCATTTAGTGACTGTTCCAAGTTACAATGGCACTGAAAAAAATAACTTATGATCATTTTTCCCACTTACAACCATTGCATCTCCATGGTCATGTGAACAAAATTCACATGCTTGGCCATGGACTCATGTTTATGACCGTCGCAGGGTGATGCAATCTCTTAACAATCATTCACTTAACAACCGTGTTACTCACTTAACCTCTGAAGTGATTCACTTAACAACTGTGGTGAGAAACTTTGTAAAATGGGGGCGGGAGAAATCACTTAAGAACTGGCTCACTTAACAGCATACATGTTAGGCTCAGGTGTGGGTTGTAAGTTGAGCAGTACCTGTGTTTATTTTTATGCCTTTCAAAGTGGATTCATACATTTTTATCTTGATTGTTTGATATGTGTGGTGCTTTAGGGGGTGTCCAGAGTCACTTGTGAGATGGAGAGCTATACAAACTTGATAAACAAACAAACAGACAGAAAGACAAATCTATCTATATAAAAGCGAAAGGCCACTCACGCATCATCACAAAATCTCCAGAACTGTAAAGCCTACAAATTTGAAATTTGGCACGTATGTGCCTCTTGTCTTCTAGGTGCTCACTAAGAAAGGATTTTTCGAAATGACCATCAGAGAATTAGTATTTCATATATATTATTATTAACATGCTCTGATGCTAAGGAGTTCTACTTCCCCTCCCCACCTGAAAAGAAACCTCTCCCAAATGCAAAACACAAGCAGAGGAGAGGAGTTTCAGTTTCAGTTTTAGTTTCACAGTACTGTCTCCTTCTTGTTCAAAGAGCAAATACTATTTCACTTTCCAAACAGCCCTCAACACCCTCACACACTGACAGGACGCTGGCCAGATGAATACCGATGGATACTGGTAGGCAGAGTCATAATATTTTCCTCCTTATTTCCCTCCCCAAAAACTAAGCCCGACCACATGGTTTCGTAGCGGAGCACAGATATTCGAGCTAGTATAAATATAAAGGGGACCCAAAGTCCAAGAGTTGAAGGCAATAGGTTGAGGAAGTTTGCCTTGTGTGTTTGAAAGCAGAGCTGGCCCTCAGAAGAGAAAGGAATGGCTCTGTGCTTAGTAAGGGACCTTTCTCCTACTTTTAATCAGTTAGGAGCTGGCTATACCCCAGATAACCAACGACACTTTTCATACATTTTGTTCTGAGCTGATACCTCTCAAGAGCAAATTTCCTGGAATCCACACCGCTGGTTTCTGAAACTTAGAAATCTCTAGGCATGCTGGACGCAGAGGCCAGCATCCTTCAGCAGCTCCACTGCTTTTTTACTGTGATTCAGAATGAACCACAGCAAAAAGCAGTTTTAAATGAGAGACAAGGGAAGGAAGGAAGGAAGGAAGGAAGGAAGGAAGGAAGGAAGGAAGGAAGGAAGGAAGGAAGGAAGGAAGGAAGGAAAAAGAAGGAAGATGTAAGGGAGGGAGGGAGGAAGAAAAGAAAGAAGAAAGATGCAAGGGAGGGAGGGAAGAAGGAAGGAAGGAAGGAAGGAAAGAAAGAAAGAAAGGAAGAAAGAGAGAGAGAAAGAAAGAAAGAAAGAAAGAAAGAAAGAAAGAAAGAAAGATGCAAGGAACAGAGGGAGGAAGGGAGGGCTGGCTAAGGAATTCTGGGAGTTGAAGTCCACAAGTCTTTCAGTTGCTAAATTTGGGGACTCCTGACCTAGTGGATGCTTGACTAGGTGAAATGATTTGCAAGATAAGATCCAATGAAATACACTGAACCACATCATAAATTTTATTTATTTAACGCCCAGCAGTTCACAACTTTAAAACAGATAAAATCAAGAAGACCTTATGAAACCATTCCAATAACAAGTAACAATTAAGTGGAACTGATCACGAACAGGGACAATTAAAAGCTTGTTCATAAAGAAGTATATTATTAAGGCCTTTTTACAAATGCCAATAAAACTAATAACTAGTAATAACTAAGTCTTATTACTTAATAATGTACATCTAATCCTAATCTAATATAAACTAAAGCTCTTCAGCTCCGCAGGGAATCCATTTTGAAAGTTTAGATGGAGACAGAGGAGGCTGTGTCTTAAAATCAAATCACTGACAAACTACCACACAATAATTCCCAGAGAATATATTGAAACGGTTTTATAAGTTTTGGAGATTCACATAGCAGGAAGTGTTCTCTCAAACAGCCTGGAATTAAAGGCATGTAAAAACTTTAAAGATAATTACAAGCACTTTGTGATTATTTTTTTTCCCCCAGAAACAATTTTACCGTCAATGTAGTGTAAGCGCAAGTATAATACAATCTCTTCATGTTTTTCCTGAAATAAATCTGGCCATTGTGGTAACTGAAGTTTCCAGGCAAGACAAAAACAGGTTTGTGTGGGACACATTTACTATTGTCCAGTCTGGATGATACTAGTGTGGGCACTGCATGATTAAAGTAATTATCACAGGGAAGCAGTTGGCACATGAATCAAAGTTAATCCAAGGTGCTTCTGACGCCGTCTGGGACCAGAAGGAAGCATTCCCAAATTGTTTGTATCTGTTTCTTCTGACAAAGAATAATAATCCCCTTTGGAACAGAGAGATCTGTAAAGTCCTTGATGATCTCTGGGCTGAGCTGTTTGTTTGCAGATGTTGGAAGGAAAATCTACCTGCTTCAGTTCCCAGCTGAGAGAAAGATGCTGGGAATAAAATGGAGGCTGGAGGCTGATTGGAAAGAAGGTCCATTTAACAGAATCACCAAGGTTTATGTGTGATGACCCGGGGCGTGGCACAAAGGCAACACAGTCAAATAAGCAAGAAGAGTCCCTTTATTATCTCTAACTTTGCTCCCAATATTCCAGGTTATCTTCATCTGGAGAAAAACTCTCCCAGGAACAGTCTTTAAGTGGAGGAAGTTCAGTCCGAAAATAAAGTACATATAAACTGTAACTAAAAATCCACACAAACCATGTTGCAGGAAAGCACAGCAAAACACACACAGTTGGAAAGACACGAGGAACACAGGCAATACCATAACAATACCAGATAATTCATGATTTGTCGTGTGCAGCTTCCCTTTTTAAACACTACATTCTCAGATGTAGCTAATGAAGGGAATCGGGGCCCTTTCCTGCCCTGGAAGCCATGCAACTCACATTGCTCCCTTCTCTGTTCCTCCCTGTGTGCCCTAGGACGAAGAAGGGGTGTGCCTGGGTCTTCCTCTGAATTCCCTCTCCCTTGCTCTACCTCTCCCCTGCTCTGCACAGCCGGACTGTATCCTTCCCCAGTTTCTTCCACCACCAACAGAGCCACACTTACACTCACTGTCAGCTGCTCGGCCTCCCCCTCTGAATCAGATTCTGACAGGGGCATGACGTGGTTCTGGGGCAGCTGACCAAATGGTTGAACGAGTGGATGGATCTTTATAGGTATCTGTGACTTTGAACTTTGAACTACCCTGTTTCTCCAACAATAAGGCCTCCCCCAATAGGAAGTCTCAGCATGTTTTATAGGCATGAAATGAAATTAAGCCCCTCCCCCGAAATTAAGGCCTATATTAAAACATGTGAAATGGGGGGGGAATGGTAGGGGGGGCTTGCCGTTAGGAAGTACTTTTGTTGCACACCCAGATATGGTGCTGTCTGTGTTGACCCTGATACAAAGTGCCCCACCAACACTGAGGTCAACATCCAAGCTGTCACTGCCCGCCTGCCCGAAGATGCAAGGGGGGGGGAATTAAGCCACCCCTGAAAAGACGACCTAGCCATTTTTTCGGGGCTCAAAAAAAAATAAGACCTGGCCTTATTTGAGAAACACGGTATTTCGAGGGTTGTGCAATTAAGGAGCTTATGTTCTGAAAAGGGGTTGGGCAATTCCTATGATGGCTAGTGGCTTTTGTCCTGTATTGGATCTTGGGGGAGGGCTGCTTTCTAATCCTACCCTTCTGCCTTTGTTAGCGGTCAAACTTTGTGGCAAGAAGTTTAGCAGTATTTGCTGGCAGTATTTGCCTTGCTTATGAATGGAGCCATCTAGACAGTTGTCTTCCTCTTTCAATAAACTCTTTACCTCTTAAGTGCTGGCATCTGCTGTGGGATTTTAAGAAAGACTTGGGGCTGCTTCCTGCCTCTAAAAACATGTTTCTCCGTTTCTCCTTTAGAGAAATATAACATTCTGCCTTTTTTTTAATATTTCCTAAAATGTTTCATTCTTCTTAGGGGGGGTGGCTTCCCACACAGATGTTTCATCACCTAGAGCAAGTTGGGTTTAGTGCCGTGATGGCGAACCTATGGAAGTGGCACGCAGAGCCTTCTCTGCTGGCACGCAAGCTGTCGCCCTGGATCAGGTGCACTGTGTATGTGCGTGCGCCTCCCGCCAGCCAGCTGATTGTCAGGTATCTGACGTGCACACGCAGAGGCGTGAGACATGGGGGGGGGGGTCGTGCATGTATGCTCAAGAGATGAGGGGCGCACACGCATTGTATTATGGGTGCAGGCATGCGATGATGAAAAGGTTAGCCATCACTGGTCTAGTGCTTCAGGTACCAGTCTAGGAAGCAGAAGGATATGAGTCATAAAAGCCAGCTGGGTGACTTTGGGGCAGTCGCCAGGAGACTGTGAGTTCTAGTTCTGCTTTAGGCATGAAAGCCAGCTGGGTGACTTTGGGCCGATTGCATCCGCTCAGCCCAACCCACCTCACAGGGTTGTTGTTCTTGTGGGGAAAATAGGAGGAGGAAGGCATGTTGGATATGTTTGCCTCCTTGAATTATTTGTAAAAACAATAGAGAGCCCCAAATTTCTATGGCTAAATGGGAATGTTTATTAAGTGAGTTTCGGCCCGCTTCACGACTTTCCTTCCTATGTTATTAAGTGAATACTGCAGTGATTAAGTTAGTGACACGGTTGTTAAGCGAATCCGGCTTCCCCATTGATTTTGCTTGTCAAAAGGTCACAAAAACAGGGTCATATAACTCCCAGGATGCTGCCACCGTCATAAATATGAACCAGTTGCCAAGCATCTGAATTTTAAACATGTGACCATGGGGCTCCTGCAATGGTCGTAAGTGTGAAAAATGGTCATAAGTCACCTTTTTCAGTGCTGTTGTAACTTCAAATGGTCATTAAATGAATTGTTGTAAGTCAAGGGCTACCAATGAGAGAGAGAGGGAGGGAGGGAGGGAGGGATGGACGGACGGACGGATAGACAGGCAGGCAGGCAGGCAGATGGATGATGGATAAATAGACTAGATAGATAAATAGATAGATAGACAGACAGACAGACAGACATGATAGACATGACAGATAGAATTAGATTGATGGATGGATGGATGGATGGATGGATGGATGGATGGATGGATATAGATGGATGGATAGATAGATAGATAGATAGATAGATAGATAGATAGATAGATAATGACAGATAGAATTAGATTGACGGATGGATGGATGGATATAGATGGATGGATGGATAGATAGATAGATAGACGGACAAACAGACAGATAGACATGATAGATAATGACAGAATTAGATTGACGGATGGATAGAGATAGATAGATAGATAGATAGATAGATAGATAGATAGATAGATAGA
>NW_020769424.1:1693452-1722364 GCF_900518735.1 Pseudonaja textilis | reverse complement strand
ATCTATCTATCTATCTATCTATCTATCTATCTATCTATCTATCTATCTATCTATCTATCTACCTATCATCTGGTTTTCGTGGCTCAGGCAGGACCTGAACACATGACTTCCCACTTTGCAGGCTGGTGCCTTAACAGTTTCCTCATTTGCTTCCTTGCCTTCCCTCTGCTGACACCCCTGAGTCATGGCCAAGATCCAAAATAGAATTATTCCAGTTGATGCTCTGAAAGGGTTATGAAACCCACAAAGGCTTTGTCAGACCCTAGGGAGACTCTCTTTCATGAGGAGACTTTGGCCAGAGTCAGTGATGAGCAAGTCTCAACACGCACGTTCATACATCATTGGACAAATCCAAATTACATAATTCATGAGAGATCCATGACAGCTCTGTGACCTGCATGACCTCACAGTGGCCCTTGCCTAGAGTGCTCTTTCCTTTGGAGATTTAGATGTCATTGTGTTCATGGAGAAATTTGGCCTATGTGGGCATTAGAATAGAATTAGGATTCTTTATTGGCCAAGTGTGATTCGACCCACAGAGAATTTGTCTTTGGTGCAAATTCTCTCAGTATACATAAAAGAAAAGATACATTCGTCAAGAGTCAAGAATCATCAGGTACAACACTTAATAATAATCATAGGGTGCAATAAGCAATCAAATCATGCTAGGAAACAGTTAATAAAAATTGTAAGGATATAAGTGACAAAGTTACAGTCCTCCAGTTGACAATGACTCAATGGCACATAATCAATCAACATCCTTGTGTTATACAGGTAGTCCTTGACATCTGACCACAACTCAGCCCGAAATTTCCACTGTTAAGCAAGACAGTTCTAACCTGAGTTTTGCCTCATTTAACGACCTTTCTTGTCACCATTGTTAAACGAATCACTGCAGTTGTTAAGTTAGTTACACATGATTGTTAAATGGATCTGGCTCCCCCGTGGACTTTGCTTGCCAGAAAGTCACCGAAGGGGATTCCATGACACCGGGACTCTGCCACCATCAAAAATATGAGTCAGTTGCCAAGCATGTGAATTTTGATCACATGGCCATAGGGATACTGCAACGGTCATAAGTGTGAAAAATGGTCATAAGTCACTTTTTTCAGTGCTGTTGTAACTTCGAACGGTCACTAACCGAATGGTTGTAGCACCGAGGACTAATATTATGTCCTGCCCAGACTTGTGATGGACTTGAGCTACTTATAAATCTAACAACTAACCAAATAATAACACTAATGTCCTTAATCCAGGCAGCAAAAAGTGAAAGAATCTATCAATTATCTTCAAGGTCCCCAGCTATGGAGAACTTAAGGGTGATCCAAATGGTCGTGTGGGAAGAAATATCCATTTGGTTCAGTTCCTAGCTGGGAGAATGGCACCTGAGACAAAATGGAGGCTGATTGGAAAGAGAGCCCATTTATTAATGAAACAGAACCACATGTTTGTGGTTTATGATTTTGGTGCAACTGACCACATGGGGTTGAGAGTAGGGGGTATTTATACCTTCTCTTGGGCTTTGCACTAGAGCTTCCTGTTCCTGTGCATGAACATGTATTCTATTGGCTGTTGTCAGACTCCCATGGGGCCACGTAGGGGTCATAGCTGGCTCTATAGGCTAAGAACAAATCTTAGGGCTTTGTCTGAGCTAAGTTTGGTTGATGTTTCTGAGGGTGATGCAATGAAGGGGCCTTGGGCAATTCCTGTTGCAGCTCAGGGCTAATCCTACCTTTGTTGGATCTTGGGCAGAGGTGGTATTCAGCGGGTTCTGACCAGTTCTGGAGAACCGGTAGCAGAAATTTTGAGTAATTTGAAGAACTGGCAAATGCCACCTCTGACTGGCCCCACCCCCATTTATTCCCTGCCTCCCAAGTCCCAGCTGATCGTCTGGGTCTTCTTTGGCTGTCCTGCACAGGAGAACGGAGCTGGAAAGCAGGTTAGTTAGTTGGGGGGAGGGAATGGGATTTTGCAGTATATCCTTCCCCCAGGAATGGGGAGGGGATGGGGATTTTGCAGTATCCTACCCCTGCCATGCCCACCAAGCCACGCCCACAGAACCAGTAGTAAAAAGTTTTGAATCCCACCACTGATCTTGGGTGAGGGTATTTGCTTATGAATAGAGCTCCCTACATACTTGGTTTCTTTCAATAAGTTCTTAAATGCTGACATCTGCTGAGAGCTATTAAGGAAGGTGGAGGCTGCTTTCCAAGAGCATGTTTGTCCATTTCTCATCCAGGAATATATAATATTCTGTCTTTTTAATATTTCTCAAAATATTTCATTCTTTAGGAGAAGGGTGGGTGCTAACTTTCTACAGTAGCAAACTACAAGTTCCAACATCCTTTGCTAACGGTTGTGTGAGCTAAACCAACATGGAGTTGTTCAGTACTGTGGCACTGCTGACATAAGTGACTGACGACCATCCTTGCACTTACGACGGAATCCTCACACGATCAAAATTTTGAGTGCCTGGTAACCAGTGTGTACATATGATGTTTGCTGTGTGCCAGATCTTCCCAGGTGGCTTTTGATAAGTAAAGCCAAGGAGGAAACCTGGATTTGCTTAATGACCTCACAATTCCCTCAATCATTGCAGTGATTTGCTTACAGCGCTATTTAAAAGGGTCATAAAATTGGCCGTGACTCACTTAGCAATTGCCTTGCTTAGCAATAGAAATTCTGATCTGTTAAGGTCTTGGGATTTAAGAGTTGACCAGCAGTGAAGCTGACCAGGTGTGGCTGATGCAATAGGAATGAATGAGCATAGCCTGGGTATTTCCCTTTAAGGCTGGGGATGGGTTCTATCCCTTTAAGAGGTGTTTATATAAAGGCAGCCATTAAAGGGTGTGTTCTCTCTCCTTCATTGCAGAGTTCTCCATGCGTAGAGTTAAGAAGTTTGCTTGCTTGTAAGTTATTTTGCCTACCACGTATATTTCCATATATAACTGTTGACAGTGGTTTAAACAGTGGTTTAAACTGACATTTAAACCACTGTTAAATGTTTAAGTGTGTGCTGTGTTTTGCTCCTGGGTTTTCTCATAATGGTAGTCATGCTGCAAATGCTCTGACAAGATCCCAGTTGTCGTTGTACGTCGAGGACTATCAGTTGATCTGGGAGGCCACTGCCTCAGTCCTGTGAGTTACTCATGGGCGAGAGATAAGCCGTACTTCCTGCTCAACGTAGCTGCAAGCAGTAGCGGGCGTTGGAGGAGGTGAGCTGCTTCCTCCCTCGCTCTCATTCACATGCAAGTGTAATTGGAATAATTTACCCACCGCGTGCAAAGCCACCAGCATCTAATAAAATAATGAGGATAAAATTAGACTCGGTCCCATGTGCTTCTGACATGAAAGTTGGTTTTTGTTCATTTACAACTTCAGTGCGCTGCTCAAAAGGGTTTGGAAACAGGGCTGTTTCTGCTGGATTTCTTCCCTGCTAATATTATATTTTAACATTAAGAAAACTAAGATCATGGCATCTGTCCCTCTCAATTCCTGACAAATAGATGGGGAAGAAATGGAGGCAGTGACAGATTTTATTTTCCTGGGCTCCAAGATCACTGCAGATGGGGACTGCAGCCAAGAAATTAAAAGACGCTTGTTCCTGGGGAGGAAAGCTATGGCAAATCTAAACAGCATAGTACAAAGCAGAGACATCACCCTGCCAACAAAAGTATGCATAGTCAAGACTATGGTTTTCCCAGTTGCAATGTACGGCTGTGAAAGTTGGACCACAAGGAAGGCTGAGCGCCAAAGAATGGAGGCCTTTGAACTCTGGTGCTGGAAGAAGACTCCTGCGAATCTCTTGGACTGCAAAGCAATCAAACCAATCAGTCCTAGAGGAGATCAACCCTGACTGCTCTTTAGAAGGCCAGATCCTGAAGATGAAACTCAAATACTTTGGCCACTTAATGAGAAAGGAAGGACTCCCTGGAGAAGAACCTAATGCTGGGAACGATTGAGGGCAATAGAAGAAGAAGAGAAGAAGAAGAAGGGAAGAAGGCAAAGAATGAGGGGGCTGGATGGAGTCACTTTAGCTTGGTGTGAGCTAAAATGGACTCCAGAAGATGGCAGAGGACAGGAAGCCCTGGAGGAATGTTGTCCATGAGGCCACGATGGGTTGGACACAACTTTGCAACTAACAACACCACCACTATATTTTATCATTTTTATTTTGTCAAACAATTAAAGACCATCTTCAAATAAAAAGCAAATGAGAAGGAAAGGAAATATGAAGGGAAGGGGAAAAATGGAATATAAGAGGAAGAAAATTAACAAACACAAATAAGTGATTTCTGGCCTTGTTTGTAACAGAAATTAATAAATTATTTGCCCAACTTCACTGCTTATTTTAAAAAAAATCCCTTCCACCCCACATTTAATTCTTTTTCAATCATCGTCGCTCCACTTTTCACTGTTCTCAAGGAAAAGTCCATAGAGAATTTCCCTTAAAGGATCTTTTAAAAAAGGACATTATTCCTAATATCTAAGGGGCTGCCACAAAGAAGAAAGGGGAAAACCAATTTTCCAAAGCACCGATAACAAGGCAAGTATCAATGGATGGAAATTAATCAAAGAGAGAAGCAACCTGGAATTAAGGAAAATTTCTTGACAGTGTGAACAATTAACCAGTGGAACTACTTGCCTCCAGAAGTTGTGGGTGCTCTAATAGTGGAGGTTTTAAGAAGAGATTGGACAACCTTATGTCTAACATGATATAGGGTTTCCTGCTTGAGCAGGGGGTTGGACTAGGTGACCTCCAAGGTCCCTTCACACTCTGTTATTCTGATATTCTGTTATTGTCTCTGACCAGATCAGTCACTTTCACCATTTCTGCCAGTTCTTACATCTTTACTATCCAGTCTTCCATTGTGGGAACTTCCGTACTTATCCATATAATAATTCTGCTTTTGCAGGATTTACTTATTTGGGAGGGAGCAAGTGGCTGGGTGAGCCAGTCCGAATTTAGAACTACCCCAATCTGGGATGAATGAAGTTTTCTGTGTTGCCATCTAATGTGTCACCTGGATCTTTGCATCCCAACCCCGTGGTCCCATGGGCCACAGTGGTTTATTAACAGCCTTATTAAAATACACAGGGAGTCCTCAATTTTCGACCATTTGTGGAACAAGGGTTTAAAGTTTTCACGGCGCTGAAAAAGCAATTAATGACTGGTCCTCACTTTTACAAATTTTGCAGCATCCCCAGCAGTGGTGGGATTCAAAAATTTTTTACTACTGGTTCTGTGGTGTGGCTTGGTGGGCAAGGTGTGGCTTGGTGGGCGTGGCAGGGGAAGGATACTGCAAAATCCCCATTCCTTCCCCACCCCACTAACCTGCTTTCCAGCTCCGTTCTCCTGTGTAGGGCAACCAAAGAAGATCCAGACGATCAGCTGGGACTTGGGAGGTAGAGAATAGATGGGAGTGGGGCCAGTCAGAGGTGGCATTCCGAACTACTCAAAATTTCTGCTACCGGTTCTCCAGAACTGTCCGAACCTGCTGAATACCACCTCTGATCCCCAGGGTCACATGATCAGAATTTGAGCAATTGGCAACCAGCCAGATCCAGCACGCAGGCCTTGAGTTTGACACCCCTCTTGTAAAGAGTTGATTTCCTTTAGGATTGACCGATTTGATCTCCTCGCAATCCAAGGGACACTCAAGAAGCTTTCAAAAGTTATAGAAATCTAGTATAGATCCTTTGAATCAAGTGCCTCTTAGTTTTCTTCCTTGTTATTTAAATATTCTATAATGTTGTACAGGGAACAGCCCAGAATTGCCTTCACAAATAAAGTTAATGAACAGTTAAATTAAATAAATATAGCATTGAATCTATCCCAATCGTTGCATTGTTCTTTCTGGTTCCTCAACAGGAAGTGGTATTTATCCTTTTCAGTGACATTGAAGTATGAAGGAATTAACCATGCCTAATGAGTTTCTTTATTTATTTTATTTATTTTATTTTGTTAAGCGATTATAAAATGACAGGTATAAGTATAAGCATGGTTATGAATACATGAAATGGATACGAGTAAAAAGAAACAATAGGACAGGGACGGTAGGCACATTGGTGCGCTTATGCACGCCCCCTACACACCTCTTAGGAAAGGGGTGAGGTCAATAGTAGGCAGTCTAAGGTTAAAGTTTTTGGGGTTTGGGGAAAAAAACCACAGAGTCAGGTAGAGTGTTCCAGACATTGACCACTCTGTTGCTGAAGTCGTATTTCCTGCAATCAAGTTTTGGTGCGGTTAACCTTGAGTTTGTATCTATTGTGTGCTCTTGTGTTGTTATGGTTGAAACTGAAGTATTCATTGACAGGTAGGACATTGCAATGTATGATTTTATATACTATACTTAGATCGGACCGAAGGTGGCGTAGTTGTAGGTTTTCTAGGTCTAGAATTTCAAGTTTGGTGGCATAAGGTATTCTGCAACAAGTAGAGGAGTGGAGAACTCTTCTTGTGAAATATTTCTGGACTTTCTCAACTGTGTTAATATCAGATATGTAATGTGGGTGCCAGACTGATGAGCTTTTATTCGAGTATTGGTCTAGCAAATGTTTTGTATGCTCTAGTTAGTAGTGTGATATTACCAGAGAAAAAGCTACGTAAGATTAGCTTAACAACTCTTAATGCCTTTTTGGCTATGTAGTTACAGTGGGCTCTAGCACTTAGGTCATTTGAGATGAGTACTCCAAGATCCTTGACAAAGTTTGGATCATCAACAAGGTTTTGACTATTCAGCCTGTATTTTATTTTCTGATTTTTTTTTGCCAATAAATGCCAACAGAGCATTTATTTGTTGAGATTTGAAGTTGCCATTTGTTTGGCCATCTGATACATAGTCGAGGTCTTTTTGAAGGGTAGCAGCATTGTCCGTGGTGTTGAATAGCTTTACATCATCAGCAAAGAGAATGCAGTTGCTCTTGATATGATCACAGAGGTCATTTATGTAGCGTATGAAGAGAGTTGGTCGTAGAACACTGCCTTGGGGGACACCACTGTTGACAGGTACAGAATTTGATAGGACGGTCCCAATTTTGACCATTTGTTGCCTGTTTGACAGGAATACCTCTATCCAGTTATGCAGGTGTCCAGAGATACCATAAGATTTTAGTTTTAGGAGTAGTTTGTCATGTACCACTGAATCAAAGGCTTTACAGAAGTCTATGTAAATTGAATCTATTGCTTTGGCCTGATTGAGTTGTGTAGTCCATATGTTTTTGCAGTGTACGAGTTGCAGATTACAGGATAGTTTTTTTCTGAAACCAAATTGTTTATTGGAGAGTAGGTTGTTTGTCTCTAAGTGGAGGGTAATGGATTGGTTAATAATTGATTCCATGACTTTACAGGTGACGCAGCATAAAGAGATTGGTCTGTAATTTTCAACTAGACTGGGGTCTCTCTTTTTGAAGATGGGGAGGACTGTGGCCAGTGACCATAGGTTTGGCAAGGAGCTGGTCCTGAAAGATTTTTCAAAGATTATGCTTAGAGGTTTGGCTATGGCAGTGGATAGCATTCCGTCCAGTCCAATAGATAGAGACAGTTTTAGATTGCGTAGTGCTTTTTCAACATTGTCTTCTGTAAAATCAATATGTATTAGATCATTGTAGTTGTCAGTGGTTCGACTAGGAAATACCGGGCATGATCCATTGTTGTTTACAAATACTGAGCCAAAGAATGTGTTAAAGAGGTTGGCTTTGATGGTGTCGTCGTTGCAGTCTTTACCATTAGGTCCTTTCAGGGGTGGGATGGACCTTGAGTCTTTTGGTTTGTTGTTTACAAAATTGTAGAATTGGTGCTTAGGAGGTTTTCCTCTTGTCTTCTCAGTCATCCAGGTCACGGCTGTCCCTAAGGTGTTTTTTTCTGGAGGCAGCTGGACTTTCTTGGTTTTTCCTTGAAGACATTTTGCTTCTCATCCAAGAAGCTTCTTCAGTTTCTGTTGCTCCCCTCCGGGAGGTGGTTTCAAAGTATTTGTAGCAGGATGACTAGATTCTGTAACAGCTTTGTTCCTCCTGCCATCCGAGCTGTAAATTCGCAGGATTCTCTTTTTTTCGCCATGTATATGTAAACATTCAAACTAAGACTGTGATGTTTCCCTGTGTCAAATATGTGTGTGGATGTGGGTATATGCATAACGGTTATCCTTTGAGAAGAGAATGCAACGAAATTTCATTTTAATGTATGCTGATTAGTGTACATTTAAAGTGGCAATAAAATTTTATTCTATTCTATATTCTATTCTCTTCTTGGATGAGAAGCAAAATGTCTACAAGGAGAAACAAAGAAAGTCCAGTTGCCTTTTGAAAAAGCACCTTTGGAACAAGAATTAGCTGTGCTCATTATTTATTTATTTCTTAGTGTAGGAAGCCCCCTCCCCAGATTAAAATTCTTAATATTAAAAAAGAGATAGGATAGAATATTTCCCCAAAGGAGAAATGGAGAAACATATTCTTAAAGGCAGGAAACAGCTTCAGTCTTTCTTAATAGCTTCAAGCAGAAGCCTCAATTCTTTAGAGATGGATATTTTGTACATATTAAGAAAGACCAATCTATTCATAAACAAAACACTTTCAGCCACAGCTCCCACAGAAGGCTGGAGCTGATGTGATTAAAATCTATATTCCCCCCACTCAAATTCTAAGTACAGGACATGACCTTTAGGACATAATAGGATTTACCCACCACCGTTAGAATAGCAAAAGACACAAGGCTCACTACATGGCACAACCCCCTGGAGCATCCCAAACACAAAACCCCAGAAACCTATAAAGATCCATTTGCTCACTTCAGCCATTTTGTCAGCCATCCCAGAAACTTTGCTGTGATCACTGAAGTTTCTGGCATCCAAATAAACAGAGTCCTCCTTTCCAATCAGCCAGTCTCTATTTTATCTTTTTTTATCCTGGCTTGGAACCAGAGTGGAATTCTCTTCCTACATTAGCAATGTTGGCCTAAGTTCCCAGGTAAAGCTAGCCCATGGCATCGGTGTATTTTGCGAACCCTTCCAAGTTTGAATTTGAATTTTATCACAGCCAGAGACCAGAACAAATAAAAACACTCAATAAATATAGAATTAAAAATTCTAGAATAAAATAATAAATAACAGATAAAATATATGATAATCTGTCAGTTACACATGGGCTAACTATACTAAAATCACAATCCATAAACTCTGTGGCCCGTAGTCGGTTTATTACTAAAAGGGAAAGGAATAAGCAGTGCAAAGGACTTGCCACAGTTGTTGTATAACAACTGCATAACATAGTCGTTGCTATGGTGGGCAACCCTTCCAAATTGTGAAAGCTTGGGGTTTTTTCCCCTTCGTTGTTGAGATCTTCAATTCTAAGAAAGCATCTCCTGCAATTTCTCAGGACACCCCTAGCTTGCCTCGTTTCTTTTTTTAAATTGTTTTTATTATACATTTTCATTTATTATACATCATGTTTCCATTTCTGCAAAGACAGTGTACTGTTGTATCAAATCTCATTTGAGTATACACAGTTTTATACACCCTGATTGTAACCATTTTTCTCATACAATGTCACTTCTTTTGAATATACATATTATTTTACATTACAATTATAACCATTCTCATATTTATATCATATAGTCTTCACCTCTAGTCACTCTATAGACTATCATCTGGTCAAGTACAATCTATTAGTAATATTACTTATAGAGTATATCCTTATATATATATATATATGTATGTATTTACTTCTATTTTGTTAATCTTTTTCCATTATAGAGTTACTAATCTCTGAATCTATTTTCTAACCATTTGTACTATAGATCCCATGTTAAATAATACTCTGTTTCCTCTTTATCCTTAATTTCCATCGTTAACCTATCCATTTCAGCACATTCTAATATTTTTTTAAATATCTTTTCATCTGTAGTTGCACTTTCATTTTTCCAGTTTTGTGCATATGTGATTCTAGCGGCTGTTAGTACATGTAATATTAAGTATGTAATTCTTTTATTGTATTTCCCCGGCAGTATACCTAATAAGAACCTAATATTTGTTGTGCTGTCATTGCTTCTAACCACGTTTTTATCTTTAACCAATATTTTTTTTTTTTTTGCTGTTGGATAGGTCCACCCCATATGGCAATCAGATCCCGGTATCTGTTTGCGTAATCCCCATATAGCTTGACTCATTTCTGTGTTAAAGGTACAGAAGTGAAGCCTGTACTTTTAATCTTCTTGTTGCTTCTCCCAAATACCTTTGTCCTCACACTCCTGTGCCAAGGGAATATTGCATTTTCCACGCCTAAGGACTATGGACAGCTTCAACACCCTTGTGCCATAAAGGTCTTAACACAGAGATGGAAAATATTGACTTTCCAATCCACTACCAGTATACCTCATCCTTGGTGATATTTGGTGAGTATGCTAGAAGCTGTAGTTCACCATCAACAGGAAAGTAAGAGAATCTTGATTTAAGACAGGGATCTCCAAACATGGCCATTTTAAGACGTGAGAACTTTGACTCCCAAAATGGCTGGTGGGGGAATTCTGGGAGTTGAAGTCCACAAATCTTAAAATGGCTGAGTTTGGAGAGACCTAGTTTAAAGCAATTCCAGAAACCGGCTATCCAAGGACCTAAAACAGAGCTGAGCAACTGTGGCCTTTTTAAGACCTGTAGACTTCAACTCCCAGAATTCCTGAACCAACATGGCTGGCTCAGGAATTCTGGGAGTTGAAGTCCACAGGTCATAAAAGGGACCCCAGTTGCCCACCCTGGTCTAAAAACTCAACCTGGGTTGCAAACGTATCATTTTGCCCACATTCAGCTTTGAATCTTGTGTCCTCAGTCAGTTGCCTGATAGGAAACAAAGGCTGTTTCACAATCTCTCCTTGACGGGAACCCAAAATGGCACATCCATCGTGCAAAGCGCTTAGGTGATTTGAATAAGGGCGATTTATCCCTAGGTCAGCAACCAGCCCCTTAAGGCATGGAAGCCAAAATCCAAGTAACACCAAAACTGCCTGAAAAATGGAGCTCATTTTCCCCCAATATCAATGATGGCATGCTACCGGTTTGGACCGGTTCAATCGAACCGGCTGTAAAAAAAAAAAGCCTTCCACGATCAGCTGAGAGGAGGAAAAGAATCCAATCAGCTGAGAGGAGAAAGAAGAGAAAAGCGCAGGATTGGCCCTCCTGCCCACCCCTGAGCTTTTCTCTCAGCTGATTGGCACTGCAGGTCTCAGCTGGGGTGAGGAGAGCTGCCCATGTGTGTTAGGTGTGCGCGCGTGTGATCACCAAACCAGTAGTGGAACTGGTAGGATCCTTTTACTTCCCAATATGGATCTCTAAAACTCAGGGTTAATTGTGGCACCTGAAAAACAAACCCATTTAGCGTGGCATAAACATTTCTGGAGGGCAGAATACATGTAATCCTCAACCTACGGCCACAACTGAGCCCTGAATTTCCCTTTCTAAAGGAGACAGTTAAGTGAGTTTTGCCCTATTTTGCAACCTTTCTGCTACACTTGCTAAGTGAATCATTGCCGTTGTTAAGCTAATAACACCGTTGTTAAGTGAATTTGGCTTCCCCCATCGACTTTGCTTGTCAGAAGATCACAAAAGGGGATCATTGGATCCCCAGGACACTGCAACTATCATAAATATGAGTCAGTGGCCAAGAGTCTGAATTTCGGGATGCTGCAACGGTGTAAGCGTGGTCGTAAGTCACTTTTTTTCAGTGATGTTGTAACTTCAAACGGCCAGTAAACGAACTCTTTGTAAGCTGAGGATTACTTATATTACAGTCAACAGCTAGAGTCTTCCGATCTGTTGGCAGGCCGACAAGGGAGCTCCGGAGGGGATAGGAAAGAGAGATTAAATAGGTTAGAGGACAGTTATGAAATAAAAAGGACAGTAGGTCATGGGCTTTGTTTTACACAAATCTTCAAAATAGCAGATAAGCAAAGTACAAGTTCTGAACAGCCATGTGCAGGAACCCAATCCCCCTATCTTGGTTTCTTCCTATCTCTGTTTGCAGGGAATTAGAAACTTCATTATTGCTGATAAACTCTCTTCACACCAGATACTGACCCAGGTTAGCTAAAGCTTCTAAGGTGCCAGTTCTCTGGGTGCTAATCAGAGCCAACCCGTCCCATGGCTTGGACAGTGGTGGCAGTTCAATCTCTTGGCTGGTTCATAAAGCAACTCCTTGTGCAAATATAAAAGTGAAGCAATAAATAAATAATGAAATCAAATAAGAACAGGAGAAGATAACAAAATTAATTGGTAAGATTAAAAATTGCACCCAGTTTTGGTCACCAGGATTTAAATAAGTTGAGACAAGAGAGCAGAAAAGAGCAACCAACATCTGCCTATCCCATGTCTTTGGGAAGGACTTGATAGGCGAACAAAATTTTTGAATCCAATCTGAACATCTGGCTGACTATGCAACGAACTACACCAAAATAAAACTACACTACCAACCTACTAAAACAAACTACTAAAATAAAGTAAAATAAACCCAAGATCTTTAAGACTCCTAAGATTAGAATATCGAATTCTATTTTAGCCACAGCATTGTCATGAGCTATTGCAATTTCCCGTTCTTACTCATTTAAAATTTTATTTGGAAAATTAGCTTTCTCCACTTCTCAATTTAATGCAGCAAATATCACGATGGTTTGGCGAACAGCGTCATGCATCATACACACTAGTTGTGGCACAAAAAGGCTACAAACATTTGAGAGGGATAAGGAATGCTTAAAAAATAATAATCATTTTTTTCCCATGATTTTTCTTTCTCTTAAAAAAACAAAAGTAAAAACTCTTTTTGTTCCGGTTTCAACATTTCTGGAAATATTATAAAAGATTTTAACTTTCCCACAAAGTACAAGTAGAATCCAGAGCTGAATAACAGAATCACTTCTAGTGGTTTGAATATGGTAAGTGAAGGGAGCTATTATTGAGTTGAAACAGGGTAATATAAAATAACAGAATAACAGAGTTGGAAGGGAACTTGGAGGTCTTCTAGTCCAACCCCCTGTCCTAGCAGGATATCCTATATGCCATTTAAGCCAATGGCTGTCCAATCTCTTCTTAAAACCCTCCAATGATGGAACATCCACAACTTTTGGAGGCAAACCGTTCCATTAGTTAATTGTTCCAACTGTCAGGAAATTTCTCCTTAGTTCTACGTTAGTTCTGTCCTTGAGTAGTGTCCCTCCATTTCCACCCATTGCTTCTTGTCCTGCCTTCAGAAAGCTTCGATTGAGAAGCAACCTTTCTCTTTTTAAATTTGGGTTGGGGATCTGTGATGGTACTTGTTGCTTGTATCTTTACGATTTATATTGCTTTATTTAGTTTCCTGGGGTGATTTATATTGATTGCTTATTTAGTATCCTATCACCATCGCTAAACGTTGCATTTTATGATTCTCGATGAATGTATTATGATGACTAGGATCATGATTTATCACTTATATATTTATGTACATTGAGAGATTATGCACTGAAGACAAATTCCTTGTGTGTCCAATTACATTTGCCCAATAAAGAATTCCATTCCATCCCATTCCATTCTATTCCTCTGGCCCAGCAATGCCCTGTGTTCATTTCCATAGAATCACAGAGTTGGAAGGAACTTCAGTGGTCTTCTAGACCGGGGTCACCAACCTTTCGGACCCCAGGGACCACCAAATTCATAATTTTAAATCCTGCAGACCACTAATATGAATTTTTTTAAAAGTTAACTAGTATTTAGGTAAAGGTAAAGGTTCCCCTCGCGCATACATGCTAGTCATTTCCAGCTCTAGGGGGCGGTGCTCATCTCCGTTACAAAGCCGAAGAGCCAGCGCTGTCCGAAGACGTCTCCGTGGTCATGTGGCCGGCATGACGAAATGCCTTCGAAGGCGTACGGAATGCTGTTCCCTTCCCACCAAAGGGATCCCTATTTTTCTACTTGCATTTTTTAACATGCTTTCGAACTGCTAGGTTGGCAGAAGCTGAGACAAGCAACGGGAGCTCACTTCGTTAAGCGGCGCTAGGGATTCGAACCGTCGAACTGCCGACCTTTCTGATCGACAGGCTCAGCATCTTAGCCACTGAGCCACTGCATCCCTAAATAGTATTTAGTGCAGTATAAAAAACGCAAATAACTTTTCTGTGGACCGCCAAAATTTTCTCTATAAAAAATGCAAATAACTTTTCTGTGGACCACCAAAATTCTCTCGTGGACCACCCATGGTCCACGGACCACTGGTTGGTGACCATGTTCTAGACCACCTCCCTGCTGAAGCAGGAGAACCTATACATTCTGGACATTCTTTTCCTGAAAACCTCCAGAGCATCTACAACTACAGGAGGCAAGTTCTTCCGCTGGTTAATTGTTCTGCCAGGAAATTCCTCTTTAGTTCCAGGTGATAACCTAAGACTGAGATAATAACAAGATCAAACTTAGACCTGTTCAATCTGAAGGAAAGATACTAGAGTTACAGCCACAGATCTTTCATGCCGGGTTTATGCGCCCCAGGCAACTAGCAAAGGCACAAGAAGGGCAGTTAAAATGTGGGAATGCTAAATACAGTACTGCAACAAAATGAATAATAATTAAGTTATCTTTCACTCTCCAGTCTGCTGAAGCCAATTTTGGCATTTACTGGTGTTTTGCTGCTCTCTAGTGGTTTTAATATGGTAAGTGAAGGAAGCTATTATTGATTTGGAACAGAATAAGTCAAAATAACAGGATAACACAGTTGGAAGGGACTTTGCAGGTCATCTAGTCCAACCCCTTACCGAAGCAGGAGACCCGACACCAGTCCAGTCTCTTCTTGAAAGCCTCCAGGGACGAAGCTCCCACAAATTCCGAAGGCAACTTCTGTTCCATTGGTGGATTGTTCTCCATGTCAGAAAATCTCTCATTATTTCCAGGTTGAATCTCTCCTTGTTCACTTTCCATCCATTATTCCTTGTCTGGCCTTCAGGTGTTTTGGAAATAGCTTGACCCTTCCCTTCTCCCTGGGAAGGGGCCAGTCAGAGGTGGTATTTGCTGGTTCTCCGAACTACTCAAAATTTCCGCTACTGGTTCTCCAGAACTGGTCACAACCTACTGAATGCCACCTCTGGTGTGGTCTTACTGAGGCTTGATAGAGTGGTATTAGTACCTCATGTGATTTTGATTGAATCTCTCTGTTAAGTAATTTAGGATTGCATCGGCTTTTTTGGCTGCTGCTGCTGCTGCACACTGCTGGCCCATTTTTAACTGGTGGTTCTCAAAATGTCATTTAAAAAGAGGATCCGTGCTTCAGGCAAAAAGACAGAGGCTACCAGATCTGATCTGGATGAATTCAGAAGACCACCAGTTGATGGCCTTAGCGCAGGGGTGTCAAACACACGTCGTCATGGTGGCATCACGTGACTTTTCCCCCTTTCGCTAAACCAGATGGGGGCAGGACCAGTACAGGCCCACGGGCCGCGAGTTTGACACCCCTGCCTTAGAAGTTTGTTCTCGTGAAAGGCATCTTATTATCTGCCTTCAGCTTATTTCGGTACGATGTATATTAGGAACTATATACAAATTCAGATGTATAAATAACTCTAACAAAAGATGGAGAAGTAAGTTGCATATTCAAAAAAGGGGGGGGGGAGAAAAATCCATACATTCCCCTCACTTTTTTGAAATTATAATATGTGAAAGTGCAATGCCCTGCAGGTTGTTCACAGTTGCCAGATCTGTGTTGGGGATGTTGTATCTGTGGCGTATTACTAACACTTCATGTGATTTTGATTATATGCCAGTGATGGCTAACCTTTTTGGACTCCTGTGCCAAAAATTGTGTGCGCGCTTGCATGCTTGTGCTCGCACGCCAGCACCCAAAAAGCAATGTGTGTGCCCCCATGCCCCCAACGCATGTGCGTGCAATCCCTACCCACCCCCCTCCCACCACCCCTTTACCTGCACTGCATCTCACAGCTGATTTTTGGCCAGTTTGAGGCCTTTTTCAGCCTCTCAGAGGCTTCAGGATGACTTCTGCAGGCTTTGCAGGCCGAAAACTAGCTCCGTTTTGTCACTTCTGGTATTTTCAGAAAAACAGGAAGTGACAAAACGGGGTTAGTTTTCAGCCTGCAAAGCCTGCAGAAGCCTGCAGAAGCCTTCCTCAAGCCTTTGGGAGGTTGAAAAAGGCCTTAAACCAGCTGTGAGGCACACATATGCCCAGTGCGGTAAGTTTGCCTGCAGCTCGCGTGCCGGCACAAATGGCTCTGCGTGCCACCTGTGGCATGTGTGCCATAGATTCACCATCATGGTTCTATGCCTTTATTTATACAGCTGCAAGGATTGTATTCGCTTTTTGGGTTGCCACCCCACACTGCTGACTCACGTTTTAAGTGATTGTCCACTAGGACACCAAGATCCCTCTCACTGTTTTTGAGATAATTGGTTGCTAAGCTGTGTGAACACAGAAAACCTTTTTCGGTTGCTTGGAAAATTGCTCATACTCCAAAGAGACCAATTTGAAGCATCTGGGGTTGGGCTCTGGATTGTGCCAGTGAGAGAGACGGCGGCCAAGAGGAAGACTTGGCTGTGAAATTGTACAACAATCAACTTTACAGTGTCTGCACAGAAAGCCCTTATTACTGCTGTAAATTACTTCTGTAAAACTCTATAATAGAGTTACTAGGACTGGTTGTTGCCAAGATAAGACACTTCTGGGCCGTTAATATTGGCATAATGCGCGTTATAATTCACAGATGATGTATTTTGTAGCTAAGTTTTTTTCCAACTTATCTGTCTGGAATAAGGGAGACCAGTTTCCGTTCCATTCCCACAACACACTTAAATGAGTCACAGCTAGGGGGTTGCGGGAACAACAAAAGGGGTCAGCAAATTAAATTAACTCTCACGCGGTCAATATTAACCCAAAACAAACCTGGTCTTGCAAAGGGTTAAAATAACCCAGTTAGTTACGTTGCAAAAAGCAGCAGCATCCAACCCCGCAAAAAGAAAGGAAAGAACTGAAGCCATTTTCCAGAACCATCTGCAGGTAGTCCTCAACTTACAACAGTTCATTTAGCGACGTTTGAAGTTACAATGGCACTGGGGGAAAAAAACATATTACTGGTTTTCACACTTATAACCACTTGCAGCATCTCATTTCTAGAGACTCTAGAAAAAGTACAGAGAAGGGCAACCAGGATGATTAGGGGACTGGACGCCAAAGCATATGAAGAACGGTTACAGGAACTGGGCCTGGCTAGTCTAGGGAAGAGAAGGACCAGGGGAGACATGATAGAGGTCTTCCAATATTTGAGACGCTGCCACAGAGAGGAGGAAAGGTTCAAGCTATTTTCTAAAGCACCTGAAGGCCAGACAAGGAACAATGGATGGAAACTGAACAAGGAGAGATTCAACTTGGAAATAAGGAGAAACTTTCTGACAGTGAGAACAAGCAACCCATGGAACAGCTTTTGTCTTCGGAAGTTGTGGGAGCGTCATCACTTGAGACTTTCAAGAAGAGATTGGACTGCCATCTGTCAGAAATGGTGTAGGGTCTCCTGCTTGGGCGGGGGGTTGGACTAGATGACCTACAAGGTCCCTTCCAACTCTGATTATCTGTTTATCTGTTTATCAGGGTCACGTGATCCAAATTCAGCCACTTGGCAACTGACTCATAGTTATGACGGTTACGGTGTCCCAGGGTCACACGGTCCTCTTTTGCGACCTTCCAATGAGCAAAGTCAACAGGGAAGCGCAGATTCACTTAGCCACCGTGTTACTAACTGAACGACTGCAGTGCTTCACTTAACAACTGTGGCAAGAAAGGTCATAAAATGGGACAAAAAACTCACTTCATTCATGGCCTTAAGACACAGCAACAGGTCATAAATATGAACCAGTTGCCAAGCGTCTTAATTTGGATCACCTGACAATGGGGATGCTGCAAAAGCCGTGTAACTGCGAAAAACGATCATAAGTTACTCCCGACTCGGGAGTAAGGCTGGGAGGTGATTGCCCCTCCCATAAGGTATAAAGGTCAGGCCAAGACAAGAAAACCTTTGCAGGAAGCAAAGTCGTCCTTTTGGTTCAGATTCATTCTTGAAGCTCTGTGTACTTCAGTTGGTTTTTGCTCTAGTTCATTGGACACTTCTATTATTGGCACCACTTCACAAGGAGGAAAGGTGGGTGCTTATCTCGAGGGACTGTTTGAGATTCATTATTGGCTGGGAATGAAAATAATTCCCAGCATTTTCTATAAAACAAGACTTTGTTTTTAATATAAGCGTGTGCATAATTACAGTCTAGGAAGCCTTGGTCCAAATAGCCATTGTAACTTTGAACAGTCACTAAACCAACAGAGGTAAGATGTACTTACTATGTGGTGAATCGGGAAAATTAAGGTCATGGCTAAGTGTGCCTAAACATGTTATGCAACCATCTGTGCTGGGGTTCACTTAGCAGCGTATTAATTTTTAAATCTGCCTAGTGCCCTTGTTTGATGGAAAACTACATGAATAATTCTCTCCTGCTACCCAATTTAATGCATCCGGAAGATTCAGCCCCTAGAGTCTGGACTGTGTAAGCATCTTTGGTGCATGTAATGGGAGCACTTCTGCCTGCCTCTATACTACATGAAGCTGAAATCAACCCATCTGGTTGCTCTTGAATCTGGAATAGGAGAGCAGAGGGCATTTTTCGTGCTTTAGAACTGCAGAAAAAAACAATTGCAACCAGCCTGCCTTCCGTTGAGGACCTGTATACTGCACGAGCCAGAAAGAGGGATGTGAAAATATCTACAGACCTCTCACATCCCAGACATAAACTGTTTCAACTCCTACCCTCAAAACGACGCTATAGAGCACTGTACACCAGAACAACTAGACACAAGGACAGTTTTTTCCCGAATGCCATCACTCTGCTAAGCAACTAATTCCCTCAACACTGTCAAATTATCTAGAAAGGTAGTATTACTCATCATTATTCTCATCTTCCCTTATCTTCTTAGGACTATAACTTTGTTGCTTGTATCTTACAATTTAAATTGTTTAATTAGTATCCTAGTATGAATTATGCTGATTGCCTGTTTAGTACCCGTGATTATCACTAAGTGTTGTATCTAATGTTTTATGATGATTGCATTTTTACAATGACTATGATAATGATCGATCACGATTGTTGTACGTACACTGAGAGCTTATGCACCGGAGACAAATTCCTTGTGTGTCTAATCACACTTGGCCAATAAAGAATTCTATCTCTATTCTAGTCTATTCTAGTTGTCTATTCTAGTCTATTCTAGGTCTAGATCTATTCTATTCTAGGTCTATTCTATTCTAGGTCTATTCTGTGTCTATTCTATTCTTTGTCCTACTCTACCCTACTCTACTCTACTCTACTCTACTCTACTCTACTCTACTCTACTCTACTCTATGCTATTCTAACATTCCCAGTCAGAAATGCTGGGATAGCAGAGCTGAAGGATAAACTAAATAAAATTGGGAATTTATGCAGAAAAGCCAGTGAAACGTCACTCAAATTTTACTGATCGCAGTATAAAAACAAGAACTTGGAGCCTTCTGATGAATCTCAGCCTTTAAACTAATTGATCCAAATTGGAAAGCGGATGCAAGCTGAGTGATTAATGAGGATCTTCTCTTGCACAGTTTTGTTGCTATAACTAAACAACTAAGGACAAACTGGGTTGAAAACTGCAATGAGCTTGTGGCTCTGGGTTTAACTGCGTAGCTGTGAGAAGCAGCTTGGATCGCTTGAGAAAAGTATCTGGCCACTAGATGGCAGCAATGCTATACTTTAAAATCTACTTCTGTGCTGCCATCTAGTTAGCAGCTGGGTTTTTGCAACCCATATGTGGGAAGTCCTATTGTGTCATTTCGACATTGGATTTACTCAGCCCAATCACAGAGCTGGCCTAGCCTTTTGAGCTTAGCAGGCAGATTTCAAGCAGATAATAAAATAACAGAGCTGGAAGGGACCTTGGAGGTCTTCTAGTCCAACCCCCTGCTCAAGCAGGAAACAAGATCATTTTAGGCAAATGGTAACCCAATCTCTTCTTAAAAACTTCCAGTGTTGGAGCGCCCACATAGAGATACAGGTAGCCCTTGATGTATGACCACAGTGGAGCCCAAAATGTCTGTTGCTAAGTGAGACAGTTGTTAACCAAATTTCTTCCCATTTTACGACTTTTCTTGCCACACTGCTTTAAGTGAATCACGGGAGCTGTGAAATTAGTAACACGGTTGATAGCTTCACCTCTTCCCTATTGACTTAGCTTGTCAGAAGGTCACACAAACGATGATCCCATCACCCCAGGACACTCTTAACCGTCATAAATAGGAGTCAGTTGCCACGCATCTGAAATCTGATAAAGTGCCGCAATGGTCAGATGAGGGAAAAACAGGGCATAAGCCACTTTTTTCAGTGCCTGTTGGAGACTGACTCTCAGAGAGAGGAGGAACAGCCGACAGGGAGTGGAAGTGTGGCTCCGGAGGTTGGGGAGGAGGCTGGGGAAGGGCAGAGGCCGGCTGGGCAGTCAGAGGAAGACCCAGGCCCATCCCCTCTCCATCCTAGGGCACGCAGAGAGGAGAGGATAAGGGAGAGGCGTGAGTGGCATGGTCTATGGGGGAGGAAAGGGCCTTGATCCTCTTCATGGGCTGCAGCTGTGAGAACTGAGTAAGAGGACAGACATGCGTATGGGCCAGTGCTGGAAACAAAGCATGGAAATATCTCTAGTCTGTCGTTCCTCTCTGACTTTGACGTCCTTCCCAGTGTGTGTTCTGATATCTGTGGACATCTTCAAGCCCTTATCTTGCCTGGTTCCCTTAATTGCTTCAGTGTGGTTTGGATTGTTTTTACTCTTATAATTTATAGGCATTTTTAGTTTAAACAGCATATCCTCCTTTTCATAACTGCTTGTTGGGGAGTTTTTTTTGTCTCCGGTCAAGGATATCTGGAGCTTTGAAGCAAAGTGAAAGAATAAAAGGGGCTTCCCCTGTTTTTGTGATGACCCTGGGTCATCACAGTGCCGTTATAACTTTGAACAGGCACTAAATTAACTGCTGTAAGTCAAGGACGGCCTGTGTGCAGTCAGAAACTCCAGCTAGGCTGGAGTGTGTCAAGAGGGGAACAAGCTTAGAATCTTTGCACTGCAGTAAGTGGCACAGGCTGGCGTCCCCCAGAATTTCTGAAGTCTGATCTGACCATTTGCAGCAGAAATGCAGCCAGTCTGGCAAGATTCTTGCGACACAGGCGACTAGCGATAAAGCTTCCGCAGGTGGTCCTCAGCTTACGACCTAAAATTTCCATCGCCCAGGGAAACAGTTAAGTGAAATTTTGACCCATTTTACAATCTTTCTTGCCGCAATTGATTAAGTGAATCGCTGCAGTTATGTCAACTATGGCTTCTCTCTTAACTTTGCTGGTCAGAAGTTCGCAAAAGGGGATTGCGTGACCTCGGGGCCCTGCAGATGTCATAAATAAGAGTCAGTTGCCAACCGCCTGAACTTTGATCACGTGACCACGGGAATGCTGTGACGGTCATCCAGGGGTGGGATTCCAAAATCCCAACAACTGGTTCTCTGCCTGTTTGCTGGGTGGACGTGGTCTCGCGAAACTTCCGGGAGGGCCGTTTTTTGCCTTCCCAGAGCCTCCGCGCAGACCCTGCACCCAAAACGGGCCGTGAGGAGACTCCTGGGTGGGACGGGAGTGGGGTACATAGGGCCAGCCAGTCAGTTCAACTACCGATTTGGTAAACCAGATGTAAATTTAACATCTGGTTTTTTCAGAGTATATTCATGAATTGAAATAGAGCATGGTAACAAGGTCAGCCAGTGAATAGGCATAGCAACTAAATCAGCCAATGAAGACAGTTTGGAAACTGAAACTAGATTGTAGCCTAGGCTGGAAACTGAAACTAGAAGTAGCCAAGGCGTGGCTCTATATTAAGCTCTGCAACTCTGTTGAGCTCTGAGTCTGTCTATTGAAGATGAAATGGCCTCTCTCCTCTTGCTTGCTTACTGAAGACTGGAGCTCTGCTCTGAACTTGCAACATGTTTCTGTCTGAGTTTGCTTCGTATTGGAGAAATCTACAACTGGTTTGTAAAAATCTACTTACTATGTTTATAAAGATGTTAAATGAAGCATCAGCCATCCGTGTTTATTTTTCTGGCGCTGAATTAACGCTGCAAAACTCTGAACATGGTTCACTTGAACCGGTCCAAACCGGTAGAATCCCACCCCTGGGGTCATCCATGTGGAAAACGGTCATCAGTCACTTTTTCCAGTGCCGTGCTGACTTTCAGTGCCAGTCACAAAATGAACAGTTGTAAGTCAAGGACTCCCTGCCTTCATGACTGGTTCCGATTGCTTGAACCTCACATTGAGTTGCAAGAAAAACCTGGAGTATCCTGTGGTTTTCTGCAAGTGAGATTATAGCTGATGATTTCCCAGGAAATTTCAAGGATGTTTGCAAGACTGCAAGAGTGACACGTTAAATCCTTGTTTCTCCTCCTCCTCCTTCTCCTCCTCTGTTAGGAATATAAGTCACCTAACAGGTATTTGGGTTAGAAATATATAAACCAGGATAAACATTTAAAAGCTATATCTTTAACAAAATGCAAAACTGTAATTAGGTGTGGTTTCTCAAACGGCCATAAGATGGAGCCAGAAACCTGGTTTGTATTAGTCTGAGTCTCAGAAGAGAGTGCGAGTGAGTCTCCGTTTCTTTCTGTTGGAAATTATTGCCGTTCCTCCATTTCTTCTAATTGACTAATATTACTGGATTTGATGCAAGTTTGTTACTGAACTGTTTTTGATTCTGGACTTTGATATTGGAATTATCCCTGAAATGAACACCGACTGATTTAACTGTGAATGACTTTGGACTGCCTATTTTGGACTTTGCTTTCAACCTTTCTGGAAGTAAAAATCTACATTTAATATAAGTTTATCTGTGTGCTATATGTGTATTATTCAAACACTACTCTCAGATATGTCTCCCTGTATGCGCTCATTCTCCTAACAGGAAATTACCTCTTCCTCTTCCTCCTCCTCCTCCTCCTCCTCCTCCTCCTCCTCCTCCTCCTCCTGCGTTTGCCCTTACTATTACAAACTGCTTTATAAAGCAATTTCTAAAGTACTCTATGAAGCCTTAGTAAGACTAAGTAGTAAGTAGCCTTAGTAAGACTAGCATCCAGTTTTAGTCACCACACTATAAAAAAGATGTTGAGACTCTAGAAAAAGTGCAGAGAAGAGCAACCAGGATGATTAGGCGACTGGAGACTAAAACATATGAAGAACAGTTACAGGAACTGGGCTTGGCTAGTCTAGTGAAGAGAAGGACCAGGGGAGACAGGATAGCAGTCTTCCAATATTTGAGGAGGGGCTGCCACAGAGAGGAGGAAGGAGTGAAGCTGTTTTCTAAAGCGCCTGTAGGCCAGACAAGGAACAATGGATGGAAACTGAATGAGAGATTCAACTTGGAAATAAGGAGAAACTTTCTGACAGTGAGAACAATCAACCCATGGAACAGAAGTTGCCCTCGGAAGTTGTGGGAGCACCATCAGTTGAGACTTTCAAGAAGAGACTGCCATTTGTCAGAAATGGTGTAGGGTCTCCCGCTTGGGCGGGGGGTTGGACTAGATGACCTACAAGGTCCCTTCCAACACTGATGATCTGTTATCTGCTTTTAATCCAACCATGGAAATTCCCATGGAATTAAAAACCCGTGGGAGAGGGGGAAATAAAAGAGGGAATTACCACAAGCGTTTGCTCCACCTCAGGTGCATTTTACTCGGCTGATCTTCCTTTTCAAAAAATAAATATTTCATCTTCAACATCGACCCTTCCGTTTTTTTTGAATTGAGCCGGGATAGAAGAAGCCGCGGACAACATAAATTATACAACCAAAGGAAACAAAGAGGAAGCACCCAACCTCCTCCTCCCCCAATACACACATTCCTGACATACATACATACATACAGTACATACATATATATATTACTTTGGGGAAAGAGGTGCTTCCCTTCCTTTGGATCGTGTTTTGGTACGACTGAAGCAATATGGTTCCTTTTGAAGAGGTCACGTAGCCCAAGAGGTTGTGAAATTAAGATGACGGCATCAACGTGTTAAGTTCAAGGGGACATGGAAGAGGCGCCCCCGATTTGGGTAGAATCCTGGTTCCATTCTAGAGTTTTACTGCATATCCTAGACATGTAATATCAATTCCCAGTTCCTCAAGGAACCCATAAATGCCGGGTTGTTTTTTTTCCCCTTAGAGAAACAGATGCAAAAAAGGTGCTCAGGAGAATGGATGGATGGATGCTTCTTCTGCGAGGAGAAGATCTGAAAGTCTTCCTGTGGCTTGGAGACCACCGCCAAAACTTGGGTGTCTTTAAGAAGGATCCCAGAAAGATCTCGCTCCAGACTGCCTGCCTGCCTTTAGCAACTTTAAAATATCTTTTGGGGCATCCGCGCTTCTTGGTTTGGGCTGGTTAATGCCTCCAGGAGTGCTTGGTCACCCCTTCAAAGGTCCCTTGAGCTTCTTCTTGAAGGATCTCTGATGCTGCAGGATACAAAGAGGGAACAGAAAAGGCCAGTGGGGGAAAAAAAATATGAATTAGACGGGCCGGTTTGATCAGACTGAAGCAGGACAAAAAGGGAATTTATTTCGTTGCTGTTCTTTTAATTGGACTGACTGGCCTCCTCAAGTTTTTAATGGAATGTATAAGGCGACCCAAAACTCTATAGCAAGGGTGGCTAATCTTTTTGGGCTCCTGTGCCAAAAATTGTGTGTGCGCTTGCATGCTCACACTCGCGTGCCAGCACCCAGAAGGCAATGCACACGCCCCTTACGCACGCAGGTGCAATCCCCCACCCACCTGCCTACCTCCCGCTGCCTTACCTGCACTGGGCCTCACAGCTGATTTCCGGCCGGTTTGAAGCCTTTTTCAACCTCCCAAAGGATTGAGGAAGGCTTCTGCAGGCTTCTGTAAGCCTTGCAGGCTGAAAACTAGCCCCGTTTTGTCACTTCCTGTTTTTTCCGAAAAGACCGGAAGTGATGGAAACGGGGTTAGTTTTCGGCCTGCAAAGCCTGCAGGAGCCTTCCTCACGCCTTCGGGGCCCCGAAAAAAGCCTCAAACCAGCCGAAATCAGTTGTGAGGCACGCACATGCGAAGTGAGGTAAGTTTGCCTGCAGCTCGTGTGCCGGCACAAAAATGGCTCTGCATGCCACCTGTGGCATGCGTGCCATAGGTTTGCCATCACGGTTCTATAGTAACGCTGATGCTGCCGGTCGACTAAAATAGTTATAAAATGTTAACAGGAGACTTCCAAAAATATAAGTCGTCCTCGACTCACGGGGCACGATTTGAGCCCCAAATTTCTGTCGCTGAGTGAGACAGTTGCAAAGCGAGTCTGGCCCCATTTCGCGACTTTTTCTTGCCATGGTTGTTAAGTGAATTGCTGCAGTTGTTAAGTGACTAACCCATTTGTGAAGTGAATCCGGCTTCCCCATGGACTTGGCTTGTCAGAAGGTCACAAAAGGGGGGGGTCACATGACACCCCCTCTCCAGGATGCTGCAACCGTCATAAATGTGTCAGCTGCCAAGCATGTGAATTTTGAATCTTGTGAACAGTTGTAAGTGTGAAAAATGGTCATAAGTCTCTTTTTTTCAGGGCCACTGTAACTTCAAGCGGTCACTGAATGAACGTTATAGATTGAGAACTGCCTGTATGGCACTTTTCATAGCGTTGTTGTTGACTCCAAATGATTTGGGCAGCGGTTCCCAGTATTTCTGTTTGAAGACGATGGGATTTGTAGTTCACTGGATCTCATGAAGTGGAAATTTGCTGTGAGTGTATATGATGCACTGGTTCTTTTGTGTGCCAAACTTCGAACGGTCATTGAGCACACTATTGTCCACCGAAAACTACCTGTATTGTGTTACCACCAGGAGTTGGGCCACAACCTTGTGCAGAGAGTCCAACCAGAGGTGGTATTCAGCCGGTTCTGACCAGTTCTGGAGAACCAGTAGCGGAAATTTTAAGTAGTTTGGAGAACCAGCAAATACCACCTCTGACTGACCCCTCCCCCATCTCTTCGCCACCCGAGTCCCAACTGATCAGCTGGGTCTTCTTTGGTTGCCCTTGTTGCAGCCGGCAGCCTGTGCAGACTGCAGCGGAATCGGACAGAGGGGAAGAATGGGGACCAGTCTGGGAGTCTGGAGAGGACTCAGATGAGGGGCCTGCGTCCGATGCAGAGATGGGGCTAAGGCCATCTGGGAGTGGGGTGCTGACTCCAGAGCCTCCGGAGTCTAGCAGCAGCGAGGCTGAGGAACAGAGGGAGCCTGTTCCCAGTGCAGGTGTGCACAGAGCTGCTAGAAGGCAAGAGCAGCTGAGATAAAGGGCAACTCGGGAGTAAGGCTTGGAGGTGATTGCTCCTCCCATAAGGGATAAAGGGCAGGCAAAGGAGGTGAAACCTTTGCAGGAAGCAACTTTGTTTGCTCTATTCGGATTAAACCTTGAAGGTTTAAGTGTGGATTTTGTACTTCGGTTGTTTTTTTTTACAGTTAATTTGGCACTTTTGTTATTGGCAGAAATTCAAAGGAAAGAGAGGTGGGTGCTTATCTCGAAGGGACTGTTTCGGACTCATTACCGGCCAGGAATGAAAATAATTCCCAGCGTTGCAATAAAACAAGAGTTGTTTTAACGAAGTGTGTGCTTAATTACGGTCTCGGAAAGCCTTGGTCAGAACAGCCCTGCACAGGAGAACGGAGCTGGAAAGCAGGTTAGTGGGTTGGGGAGGGAATGGGGATTTTGCAGTATCCTTCCCCTGCCACGCCCACCAAGCCACGCCCACAGAACCCGTAATAAACATTTTTGAATCCCACCACTGGACCACCCTCACCTTGGCACTGGGTGCAACAGGAGTCTCCCTTTTTCCCTTCCTTGGAGCAAGCGGTTGGAGAACATTCTTGGCGCTCACAATGTGTTTCTCCAGACTGAAATTTTAAAAAACCAACAATAACATAAATTTGCTGGAAGAGAGCTAGGATTATACAAGAACCCCAAATCCCCAAAACAAGAACTTCAAGACAACAATTGTGCGGCAACGGCTTTCAGACCATACAGGCAGATTACAGGTAGTCCTCAACTTTAGGACCCACAACTGATTTCCCCCCAGAATTCATGCTGCTGAGTGAGACGGTTGTTAAATGAATTGTGCCTCATTTTACAACCTTTCTTGCCAGAATTGTTAAGCGAAAAGGGGATCATTGCGTAACTCTTGCACACTACAACCATCATAATTATGAGTCAGTTGTCAAGCATCTGAATTTGGCCACATGACCCTGGGGGTGCTGTAATGGTCATAGGTGTGGAAAAACAGCCATAGGTCGCTGCCAGGATTCCAGCAATCACTCGTATTAAATCATGATTCTTGAGCCAAACTTCAAAAAACTTCAAAGGATTTATTAGAGGCTTCATACTGGCACTGCCCTGTATGGAGCCAACTCTGGCATAGGTCATTTACGGTCCCCTCTGACCCTGTTTCCCCCCTTCCCCGAGTGTCTCATAAACCAGATTCTCCAATTGAGCAGGTTCACAGGCTGGGTGTCATCATCCCCGTTCTCCAATTAAATATATTCATGGGCAAAAGCTCTGGTATTTTAGTTACAATCTTTTAAAGATAAAGAGTTGGAGTGGACTTTCGCTTTCAACTGCTCTTCCAGATTTCCTTCCTCCCCCCCCCCTTTTATGGCAACTACTAAAACAGGCATAGGAATGTTTTAGGGAGTTGACAGTTGCTTTTTTCAGTGCCGTTATAACTTCAAACGGTCACTAAACAAACTGTTGTAAGCCAAGGACTACTTGTGTTTTTCTTCCACCCACTGGGATACCGGCCATCTCCTAAGAGAGAGACATCCCCGTCTCCAAGCTACCCACTGAATTTTGCCGTAGAAGTTCCACCTCCTCCTGCCGTACTCACCAGGCACCAGCAGGTGATGCACTTCATTTCCCCAAAAGGGGGCACCGTAGGGTGCCACTTCTCGTTGTGCATGTACCACTGCCGCCCAAACTTGCAAGCTCGAGGGCCGTCCGCCTGCATCATGTCGGAGAGCAGGGAGGAGCTCTTCTCCAAGGCTGTGGAGGAAAGACGCGAGTATGACGAACACGGAAAGAGCAGAAAAGGAGAACGTTGGCTAGAATTGTAATAGCCCTTCAGACTTATTATATAGCTCCACGGTGCTTTACAGCTGTCTCTGGGCGGATTACAGAGTTAGCATATTTGTCCCCAACAATCTGGGTTCTCATTTTACCGACCTTGGAAAAATGGAAGGCTGAGTCAGGATCGAACTCCTGGCAGTGGGCCGAGTTAGCCTGAAATGCTGCATTCTAGCCATGGTGAAACCACAGCTCTTCCATGCACACTCTCTCTCTCTCCCTCCTTCTCCTTCTCCCTCTCTCCCTCCCCCTCTATCTATCCATCAACCACATATCCATCCATCCCTCTATTCAATAGCATATATACCACTTCATAATGTGTTACAGCCCACTCTAAGCAGTGTATGAAGTCAGCATATTTCTCCAAACAATCTGGGTTCTCATTTTACCGACCTTAGAAGGATGGAAGGCTGAGTCAACATTGAGCTGGTCAGGATCAAACTCCTGAAAGTGGGTAGAGTTAGCTTACAATGCTGCATTCTAACCACTGCAAAACCACAGCTCTTCCGTAGTGGTTCTGTCTGTCTGTCTATCCCTCATCCATCCATCCCTCATCCGTCCATCCATCCATCCATTCATTCATCCATGCATCCATCCATGCATCTGTCCATCATCTGTCCATCCATCCATCCATCCATCCACCCATCATCCATCCATCTATCCATCCATCCATCCATCCATCCATCCATCCATCATTCTTCCATCCATCATTC
>NW_020769424.1:1678945-1693442 GCF_900518735.1 Pseudonaja textilis | reverse complement strand
TCATTCATTCACCAATCATTCATCCATCCACCCATCATCCATCCATCCTGCCTATTGACACCAACAATCTGGCTCCTCATTTTACAGACTTCAGAAGGATGGAAGGCGGAGTCAACCTTGAGTCGATCCGGATTGAACTTCTAGCAGTGGGGCACAGTTAGCCTCCAATACTGCGTTCTAATCACTGTGCCTCCAAAGTCCTGTAGCACCACCACAACTTTGCTGGGCACAATTTACAACACTGTTTTTTTCAATCTCATCAACTTTAAGATGGGTGGACTCCAAATCCCAGAATTCCCCAGCCAGCATGACCGGGAAATGGAACTGCCCCATTCACTCAATGACCACCACAAAAAAAAAATGCAAAAAAAGGGTCCAGTCTTGTAGTGATCCACTTTATGACTGTCATGAGATATGCCCGTATTAGCCAGACTCAAAGACTGGCTTTGAGTAATTTGAGGATTACTCTGTAAGAAGTATTTTGGAGAAGCGGGGAGCTGCTGCTAAAGGAATCATTTTCTCAACGTTGCTGGGACTGTCATGCCCTTGTCAAAGTCTGACTCTGAGAAGGAAGATGAACAGGAAGATGTCTCCATTGGCTGTGGAGGAAACTGGGAAGGGCAAAGTCCAGCTGGGCAGAACAGGGGAGAGGTAGAACAAGGGAGAGGGAGTTCAGAGGAAGACCCAGGCCCACCCCCTCTTCATCCTAGGGCACGCAGGGAGGAATGGAGAAGAGAGCAACATGGGTTGCATGGCTTACAGGGGAGGAAAGGGCCCTGATTCCCTTAATTAGCTACACCTGGGGATGGAGTTTAAAGGAGCGGCAGATGGGAGGGGTGATTGTCAGGAACAAATGCTGAGTTCACCTAGTGTTGGCTGCTGTTATCTGAGCACCGTCCCAACTGGTTTGATTTACTACCTTGTAACTCCTTATCTTATTCTGCCAGATTTATTACCTTATCTTGCCTTGTTGGATTTATAATTTGAAGTTTTCTGTTTACAACATTTGGACTGAAGTATCTGCAGCCAAAGGCTGTTGCAAGTTCATGGGTGAGTTTTTCTCCAGACCAGAGAGTAACCAGAATGTTGGGGGAAAAGTTGGAGCTAATAAAGTAACTCCTACTTATTCTCTGGCTGTGTTGACTTTGTGGCATGCCCCGGATCATCACAGGGACATTACAAGGAGAACCGATTACCACCATTCTGTCCTGCAGTAGGGATAGGACTGGGCTGGCTGGCAAAGTGTAACCTGACAGGTTTCACTTACCTGGGCATTGCTTGCAACAGTCAGATGGGTTGACCCGGATGGGGTTACTGCAGGCCAGCTGGGGGCACTGCACCTTCTCACAGTGAACTTCTCCTGTGGTTCCCTGCGCAATCATAGAGGGGAGATTTTAGCACCCAAAAGAACCAGGACAGCATATACACACACAGAGCAAATTCCCAGCACATGACATCCTGCGGATTACAAATCCCATCAAATCCTCAAACAGAAGAACTTGGGAACCGCTGTCCTAACCATTTAAGAGTCAACAAGGCTACATGAAGTGCCATATAGGCAGTTCTCGACCTACAATCATTCATTTATTGAAGACCAGTCTGAGAACCTCTTGCTATAGGTCAGAGGTTCTCAGACTGGTCTTGTGGTACAAGAGTCATAACCTCGCCCTGAACATCAAAAAGACCAAAGAATTGATTATAGACTTCAGAAGATGCAAAGCAGAGCTTCTCCCACTATATATCAATGGAGACTGTGTGGAAAGAGTTCATAGTTTTAAATTCCTAGGAACCCACATTTCTGACAACCTTATTTGGTCGGTCCACACTTTGGCCACTGCAAAGAAGGCCCAACAGCGCCTGCACTTTCTGAGGCTGTTGAAAAAGAGTAGTTTGGGTGAGAAGTTGCTGGTTACTTTCTACCGTTCTACCATCGAGAGCATTTTGGCATACTGTGTAAACGGTGTGGTATGCTGGATGCTCTGCAGTGGATAAGAAGATGCTCCAGAGAGTTATAAACACAGCACAAAAAAAATCATCGGTTGCTCTCTTTCTTCTTTGGAAGAGATTGTGAAGACCAGACTCCTCTCTAGAGCACTAAAAATCTACACAGACCGTTCTCATCCTGGACATTCATATTTCACATTGTTACCATCAGGGAGGCATTATAGGTGTCCTAAAATGAGGACTAATAGATTGAGAAACAGTTTCTTTTCCAAGGCAGTAATTGTCTTGAATCAAACAGGGCATTTGTGATTTAGTCCTATTATTATTGTTGTTGTTGTTGTTGTAATTTTTAAATACTCTGTAGTTTGATTGTGATGTAGTGTTTGGGGCACTGTGCTGGAGTAGCTTTCAAATTTCATTGTATTCGTGGAATGCAATGACAATCAAGAATTCTATTCTATTCTATTCTATTCTATTCTATTCTATTCTATTCTATTCTATTCTATTCTATTCTATTCTACTCTACTCTACTCTACTCTACTCTACTCTACTCTACTCTATTCATTCCATTCCCTATTCTATTCTATTCTATTCTATTCTATTCTATTCTATTCTATTCTATTCTATTCTATTCTATTCTATTCTTATTCTACTGATCATTTGAAAAAAAAAAGTGACTTATATTTTTCACACTAATGACAGTTGCAGCATCCCCAGGACCATAGGATCAAAATTCGGACACTTGGCAAATTCGGACGCTTGGCATTTATGACAGTTTGCAATGTCCCAGGGTCACATGATTCCCACTTTCGCCATTTCCTGACAAAGCAAAGTCAACGGGGAAGCCGGATTCACTGAACAAGCCTGTGTTACTAACTTACCAACTGCAGGGATTCGCTTAATAACTTCCTAAGTTCATAAAATGGGCCAAGACTCAATTAAACAACTGACGTTTTTCTGGCGTTTCCTAGGTTGCCCAACTCCAGCCCGTTCAGTTTGTTTTATAGTTTCAGTGGACTGTGCAAAATGGACTAACAGCATCTGGGTTAAACCCGCTGGTGCAACGGGCTTTTTCAAAGGTCTGGTGATGTTCCTTTCCTACCTTGCAGGTGCAAATCGCGCATTTGATGAGCCCAAAGGGGGGCACTACAGGGTGCCAATGTGTGCCTGCGCGTCTCCACGTCTTGTCCCCATCAAAATAGCATCCTAAGATAGAGAAAGAGGATCAGAGCATCTGCCTTAAATGCAATGTAGATCATAGTGTTAGAACTGTAGTCCCCAAATGGCCCTGAACCCTCATCTCTTCTTTGCTAAGCTGTGGCTAAGCTAAAAAAAATAAAAAGGTCAGGATTAGTTCTAGTCAATAACTCTATTTATCATCTATATCTATCTTCATCTCTATATCTATCCATCTTTATCTATCTATCTCTGTCTGTCCATCTCTGTCTGTTTGTCTGTCTCTCTCTCTCTCTATTTATCTATCTATCATCTATCTACAGTATCTGTCTATCTATCAATCAATCATCTATCTTTCTGTTGTGAGACATGGTGGCGCAGTGGTCAGAGTGCAGTACTGCAGGCTAATTCTGCTGATTGACTGCAATTTGGCAGTTCGAATCTCACCAGGCTCAAGGTTGACTCAGCCTTCCAGCCTTCTGAGGTGGGTAAAATGAGGGTAACCCAGATTGTTGGGGGCAAATATACTGACTCTGTAAACCTCTTAGAAATGGGCTGTAGATCACTGTGAAGCGGTGTATAAATCTAAGTGCTATTGCTACTATTACCTATCTACCTTCCTATAATTTATCTATTATTTATTGTCTGTCTGTCTGTCTATCTATCATCCATCTATAATTTATCTATTGTCTCATCTGCCTGTCTACCTGTCTGCCTGCCTGCCTGCCTGTCTGTCTATCTATCTATCTATCTATCTATCTATCTATCTATCTATCTATCTATCTATCTATCATCTATCATCCATCTATAATTTATCGTCTATTGTCTGACTATCTACCTACCTACCTACCTTCCCACCCACCCACCTACTTATCTACCTATTTACCTACATATAGAGTATATAACACAGAGAGATACATATATAAGCATAAATATAGATATAAATAAACACAGACCAGTTAATATGAACACAAAGTCACATTTAGAAAGCGGCTCCTAAAAGAAATAAGCAGTCTAAAGCAACTAAAGTTTTTTTTTAACCAGCTTTTCCTAATGGGAGGCCATTTAGATTGGAGGACTTCTGTTCCTGGGATCTAAGCAGTGGTGTTTCCAACAGAAATGTCCTTCTGGGAACACTTTTAGCTACAATCTCAACTTGTTTCTTTTCTTCATTCTTCCTAAGAGAAACTACACATTTGTTATTTGTGGTATAGATTGTTCACCCTTTCATTGATCCAAAGGTTTTCAAAGCAGCTCCCAAAACAAGGTGAAAACAAGGCAACCAGATGCCCTCCAGATGTATGGATTTCAATGTTGGAGGCAGCAAAGTCCAATAAGACCGTGGGAGTTGTAATCCAAAACATCTGGAAGGCCTCCTCAGAGGCCCGAGCTAAAGTCAACTGAAAAGTATTTCATTCTTTTTCAGTATTTATTATTCGATTTTTATCCTCCCTTTTCAACGACAATAACACTCGAGCCAGCATTCGGAAAAATGGAAATAACAGCAATAACTATAAAAATGAAGTATAAAAAGTGGGGAAAAGACGTTTAGCTGCATTTCGACAAAATGTAGAGCCCCTCTCTGAAGTAGGTGGACAGTTTTAAAATTTTAATAAATGATAATACAATAAATAAATAAAATAAATAATAAAAAATAATAACATAGAATAAAAAAAAATAAAATAAAAAGTAAAGTAAAAAAATAAAAAAGTAAAGTAAAAAAAAATAAAGTAAAAAAATAAAGGTAAAGTAAAGGTAAAAGTAAAGGTAAAAGTAAAGGTAAAAGTAAAGGTAAATGTAAAGTAAAGTTAAAGTAAAGTAAGGGTAAAAGTAAAGTAAAAGTAAGGTAAAGTAAAGGTAAAAGTAAAGGTAAAAGTAACGTAAAGTTAAAGTAAAGTAAGTGTAAAAGTAAAGTAAAAGTAGAGGTAAAGGTGAAAGTGAAAGTAAATTAAAGTTAAGTTAAGTTAAAAGTAAAGTAAAAGTAAATAAAATAAAATAAGCCTTTTTAAGTAGCCATGCGAGAACCTAAAGTGGGTTGGACAGTTCACAGTTGTGGAAGCTAGCCATGCCCTTGTCATGTTGGGTTCATTAGACCAGGGTTCCCACGACTTTAGGACTTGTGGACTTCCAACTCCCAGAATTTCCCAGCCAGCCATGAAGTCCACAAGTCTTAGAGTTGCCAATTTTGGAGGCCTCTCCACTAGACCCATCAGCCTTGACAAACATAACCTTCTCTTTAATACAAACTGGAATAATTATTTCACTTGAATTTAGCTCTGATGACAACGTGACCCTGAGCAATAATTAAAGGCCCCTCTCCCATGCGACCCAGGGGCTTTAGGGTACGCGTACAAAATCGCTTTGCAACTTTGGGGGCCAGAGCAACTGCTAAAAAGAGAGAATTTGCTGTTCGTTCTACCAGAAGGTCCGTAATGCTCAGCCAGCCCACTCTTGCTTTTACCTTCGCTGCCGTCTCGAATTTTCTCTGCTCTTTTCTGTTCTTCATTTTCTTCTGTTCGGGAAGAGAGGAGGTACAGACGCATCAGGGGCGGAAGGGGAAGAAAACCAGGCTCAGCTGTGATTGGGACAGCTACACTCCCCTACAGCAGGAGGGGGGGGCTTCCTTCTTCCCAGGCCTTCCTTGGGCAGCTTGGCCCAAACTGCCCCTTGTCAGTGGGGCAGTGCCCTCCAAGCTACGTCCAGAACCATCTTCTACCCAACTAGCTCTGCCTGACCTGCATGGGACTTAAGGTGTGGGGAAGACAGAAATCTCTGGCTTGAAAGGGCAGGTGTCCGTTTTCTAGCTAGAATGATGTCCGTGATGCAATGTGCCTGCAGATATTTCCCTGGGTCTCTCTAGGCTCTTGTCAACCACCTACCTGACTCCTCTGCTCTCTTCCCCTCCCCTCCCCTCCTCCTCCCTGCCTACCATCCATCCATCCAATTCCTCACTCACTCATCTCCCTTCCTTTCATCTACTCACCCATCCATCTCCTCCCTCCTTCCTTCCCTCCCTTTCCTTTTCCTTTCTTTCCTTCCTTCGTCACACTTCCTTTCTCTCTCTCCCTCCTTCCTTCCTCTCATCCTCCCTCCCTTCCTCTCTCCCTTCCCCCTTCCTTCCTCTCCCCCTTCCTTCCTCTCTCCCTTCCTCTCTCCCTCCCTCCCTTCCTCTCTCCCTCCCTCCCTTCCTCACCCTTCCCCCTTCCTTCCTCTCTCCCTTCCCCCTTCCTTCCTCTCCCCCTTCCTTCCTCTCTCCCTCCCTTCCTTCCTCTCTCCCTCCCTCCCTTCCTCCCTCTCTCCCTTCCTCCCTTCCTCTCCCCCTTCCTTCCTCTCTCCCTCCCTCCCTTCCTCTCTCCCTTCCTCTCTCCCTCTCTCCCTTCCTTCCTTCCTCTCTCCCTTCCCCCTTCCTTCCTCCCCCCTTCCTTCCTCCCCCCTTCCTTCCTCTCCCTCCCTTCCTCTCTCCCTTCCTCCCTTCCTCTCCCTTCCTTCCTTCCTCTCTCCCTCCCTTCCTCTCTCCCTTCCTCCCTCCCTTACTTCCTCTCACCCTTTCTTCGTCCCTCCCATCCTCTCTCCCTTCCTTCCTTCCTTCCTATCAGAGGTGGGTATTCAGCAGGTTGTGACCAGTTCTAAAGAACCGGTAGCGGATATTTTGAGTAGTTCGGAGAACCGCCAAATCCCACCTCTGACTGGAGATGTTGCAGTATCCTTTCCCTGCCACGTCCACCAAGCCACGCCCACAGAACCGGTAGTTAAAAAAAAATTGAATCCCACTACTGCCTCCCACCCTCCCACCTTCCCTCCCTCTCCTTCATTCCTCCCTCTTTCCTTCCCTCCTTCCTTTCCCTCTATAACTATCTATATCTATCTATATCCCTCTATAACTATCTATATATCTAGTTATATCTCTATAACTATGTCCCTCCCTCTCTAGACAGGGAAGCAGCCATGGCTCAAATCACAGCCCCAACCTCTGCATCACCTCTATTTTAGGTTTCAAGTATTGAACATATGTTGCTAGAAGGTTTAAAAAAAACAAAAGGGGGTGAGTTGCTTTGTCTGGAAATGTTCCTGCTCACCCGCCCCAAGTGAACAAGAAGAGCCGGGAACATTCTCATCCGTTAGTGCATTCCTAATTCCTAGGCAATATTTTGCAGCAGCTCCTTCTGGTTGTTCTTAAATTCCCAGATGGGATTATTTGCCCCCTTTAAAAGTTCATCCCCATGGAATTGGCTCCCCTGTTAGTCTGCATCCCTCTGACTGTCCTCAAGAGCAAACAGGTAGTCCTCGACTTGGACGGCTGTAACGGAGCCCAGCAATTCCGTTGCTGAGCAAGACAGGGGTGCCCTGAATCTGACACGCTTTCCTGCCACCGTTGTTTAAGTGGACCACTGCTGTTGTGTTAAAAATTAGTGACCCGGTTGTGAAGTGAATCTTGGCTTCCCCCATTGGCTTTGCTTGTCAGAAGGTCCCCAAAAGGAGATCACAGGACTCTGCCACCATCATGAGTCAGCTGTCAAGCATCCGAATGTAAATCAATGGGACCGTGGAAGATGCTGCAATGGTCGTATGTGTGAAAAAAACGGTCATATGTTACTTTTTTTCAGCGCTGTTGTAACTTTGAATGGTCCCTAAATATTCAAGGTATGATAAAGATCTTAAAACAGAAGGTTTCTATGATAAATTGACTGATTTAGAGAAGATTTTGACAGGTACTGATGAAAAGGTAATTAAAAAACTGTATGGATATCCATTAGAAATTAAACTAGAAGAAGTTAAAGAAACTATGATTGCTTGGGGGAAGAATTTTGGATATGGGATTGATTTAGAGAAATGGCAAAAATTGTGGTCTCAAAATTATAAAATGACAATGTCAACAGCTTATAAAGAAAACTTGTATAAGATGTTTTACAGGTGGCATTTCCCCCCCGACAAGAACAGCAAGAATGTTCAAGAACAAATCTGAAATATGTTGGAAATGTCATCAGATACCTGGCTCATATTACCATATGTGGTGAGAAAAATTAAAAAAAAAAAGGAATGGTCCCTAAATGAACTGTTGTAAGCCGAGGACTGCCTGTATCTGACAAGAGAGCCCAGCATCCCATCTGCAGGCTTAATCCTGCCCTGCCCACGTTACCTTGACACACAGGGCAGCACTGATTACTTTGATGGACTGGCTGGGAGCAGTTGAGTGGCTGGCACAACACCGGATCACAGATCACCGTCCGCTTCTGAGGAACCCGGAAGGAGAAAGAAGAAAGAAGGGGATGAATTAGGGCAGGTAAAGGAAGGGGAAGAATTGTATTCTCACTTGGGCTGAGTTTGCTTGCAAAATGACAGAATCAAGACAGCTGGCGGTAGAGGTGGCGTTCAGTAGGTTCTGACAGGTTCTGGAGAACCAATAGCAGAAATTTTGAGTAGTTCGGAGAACCGGCAAATCCCACCTCTGACTGCGCCCTCCCCCATCTATTCTCTGCCTCCCGTTGAGTCCCAGATGATTGGCTGGGTCTTCTTTGGTTGCCCTGCAACATTCCTTTTCTTTTGACCCCTGAGAAACAGCTAAGCCGTCTTTTCGAGGGGTGTCCTAATTTCCCCTCCCCCGCACGCCTCGCCTGACCCCCGGCCTCCTTCTTTTGTGGCCAAAAAGAGCGAGCTTCCCCTGGGCCGCTGCTTTCGTGGCCCAAAAGAGTGAGCTCACTGGTTGGCAACCACTGCTCCAGACACTCCTCTCCAGGTGCAGGGTAACATGTCCTTGACCTTTTGAGAAAGGAATGTTGTTGAGTCTAATTTCCCACCTCTCTACTAAATTCCCCCTCCCAAATTCCCAGGCACTAAATGTGGTAGCCTCGAAGCTTCCAAGTAAAATATGGCTGACATCTGATTTATTGTGCAAAATTACAAAACAACAACAACAGCAGCAACAACAAACTCCTATATCAGCATAGATGGGAACCCAAACATAAAATTACCTTCTTTCTAACTGGATGCTTCAATTCTTCCAGAAAACAACAATTGCTTTTTCCACTGTCTGCCCACCTACCTGACAGATGCATATAGAACATTTCTTGTCGTAGTTCGGAGCCCAGCGGGAGCCATGCGGCTGGTGTTGACCTTCAAAAAAGCAGGTGTTGGGGTCTTTCTTCCACTCTTTTGGGTCCCTGGGCCTTGGTACTCCAGCAGGTTCCTCCTCTGGGTTCTCAGAGGCCATCCGGAGGACCCCTGCCCTGCATTGGTTGGGAATGTGAACCTGGAAGGACAGTGGTGATTGAACAAGTGAGCAACTGGACAAGAGTAGGCCCGGCTAGGAACCGAAAGAAAGAGAAATCAAGCTTAACACATCCGACTGATGAGACTTCCCATTACAGGGTAGGCTTCAAGAATTTTAGTAGCTGGTTCTCTACCCGGTTGCTGGGTGGGTGTGGCCATGGTAGGCGTGGCCTAGTCAGCCTCCTGCACCATGGCAAGGGGGGTGTTTTTGCTCTCCCTGGGCTCCGGAGGCTTTCCTCGAGCCTCCGGGAGGGCAAAAATGGCCTCCCTGGGCTCCGGAGGCTCTTTGGAAGCTGGAAACAGGCCTGTTTCCCAGCCTTCCTGAGCCTCCACACAGGCCCTGTGCTTACCTGCATCCAAAAGGGCCACATGGGGACTTCTGGGAGGGGAGGGGAGAGGTAGGGAGGTGTTTTTGCTCTCCTCGGGCTCTGGAGGCTTTCCTTGAGCCTCCGGGAGGGCGAAAACAGCCTTCCCAGAGTCCGGAGGCCCTCTGGAAGCTGAAAACAGGCCCATTTCTGGCCTTCTGGAGCCTCTGGGAGGCCCATTTTTCACCCTCCCTGAGCCTCCACGCAGGCCCTGCAACTTACCCGGCATCCAAAACGAGCCACGTGGAGACTCCTGGGAAGGGCGAGGTGGGGTGGGTGGGGCCAACCAGGGTTGGAGTTTGCCGGTTCACCGGAACCGGCCATAGAACTAGCTACAGGTTTGCCCAAACCGGGGACCAAACTGGTAAAAGCCCACCCCTGCTTGCCATCCAATCTACCTGAAAGACAACTGGCTCTAAAAATCTAAAGCGGTGTTTTCAAACTTGGCAATGTGAAGATGAATGGACTTGCAACTCCCGGGATTCCCCAGTCAGGAGAATCTGAAAAGTTGCCAAGGTTGAGACACGCTGAATTAAATAAATAGCAGAGATGCCCCCGTGCCTATGTGATAAATATCACGGCCTCCATCCTTGGGTCTTCACCCACTCAAGTTGAACAGGAAGGCCGAGAGGCCTGTGGAAGAGATGGACTGAAGCGGGAAGAATTGTGTTAATTCAAGCCTGTCCCGTTCCAATAATGGCAGCCAATTGGGTGCAGGGGTTCAGTCGAAGGTTCAAAACAGACCGATAGGTTGTCGGCTAAAAGAAAGCAAGGTCATGAAAACACACAAAACTTGAAAGAAAACCAGGAAGCCTGTAATTGTGGGGTCTGTCTGGCAAGAACAAAGAATGCTTGTTCACAGGGAATATGCACACGTGTTAAAGCTTATAACAATTCTGGGTGATTAAGAAGCTGATAAAAGTAACAAAGAATTAGGTATCTTGCATAGCTCAGCTAGAAGTCAGGAAGAGAGGTGGCCTGGAGCAAATAGAACGTGTATTAGATCAGGGGTCTCCAACCTGGGCAATTTTAAGCCTTGGCAGACTTCAACTCCCAGAATTCCCCAGTCATTCTGGGAGTTGAATTCAGCCATTCTGGGAGTTGAATTCAGCCGTTCTGGGAGTTGAAGTCCGCCAAGGCTTAAAGTAGCCAAGCTTGGAGATATTAGCCAAGGTTTAGGAATAGGGATGGCTAGAGACCAATAGAATAACTGTTCAATCGTAACTAAAATGTTTATTAGAGGATATTTCTTATATACCCTGCCTGATCCCTTCATCTGCTTTAGGGAAAAATGTATGAAGCTTTCTTTCTTCTATTGTTCGGAGCCCTTGGCATTTTGGCCAGGAGCCATTTTCTTGGAGCGCTTCAATAAAAGGAAACAAAACCGGCACCTTGTGTCTGATGTCCTTCATTGACCTCAGACCCAGGGCTGGGATTCAAAAATTTTAGCAATGGGTTCTCTGCCTGGTGGCTGGGTGGGCCTGGCCATGGTGGGCGTGGCCTAGTCGGCCTCCTGCACCACGGCAGGGAGGGCATTTTTGCCCTCCCCGGGCTCAGAAGGCGTTCCTCGAGCCTCCAGGAGGGCAAAAATGGCCTCCCTGGGCTCCGGAGGCCCGTTTTTCATCCTCCCTGAGCCTCCACACGGGCCCTGTGCTTACCTGCATCCAAAAGGGCCACATGGGGACTCCTGGGAGGGGAGGGGAAGGGAGGGGTGGGCGGGGCCAGCCAGGAGTGGGATTTGTCGGTTCTCCAAACTGTGCAGAATCTTAGCTAGGGGTTCTCCCGAACCCCTGCGAACCCCAAGCGCCCACCCCTGCTCAGACCTGAACTGGGGGCAACACAGGAAGTTGTATGTTGAGGACTATCGGTACCCCCCAGGTCAGTGACAGGCCTTTCCGCTGCACTCTTGCACCTGCAAAAGCCAAACACTGGAATTTGAGCTTCCAGTTTCTCCTTTTCAACTCAAAGCTCCTTCGTGCATTTGTGGTTGGGAAGGCAACGTTGGAAAGAGGTTTGTGAAAGTCACCTGCTTGGAGGGACAGGCAAGGGATATTATCCAGCAAATAGATTAATAAATCATTTTCCTGCAGAACTGCCAGCAAGAAAGACTTAGTTCCTTTCAATCTTCGCAACCACTCGGCAACCACTGAAGAGAAAACACGTCCTGGCACTGTGATCGGATGCCAAGCGGATTCTGCCGCCTTCCAGCCAAACAGGGTTTCTGGGAAGCTGCTGGCAATGTTGGCCTTGAGCCCAGATAAGGTGCATGGCAGGCAAAAGTCTGCCTTTGCAAACATCCCAGCCATGGAGAGACTCTGTTTGGGTAGCAGGAGGAGGAGGAAGAAGAGGTGGAAGAGGGAGGAGGAGGAGAAGAAAAGGAGGAAGAGGAGGAGGAGGAGGAGGTGGAGAAGGAAGAGGGGAAGGAAGGGCAGCCAAAAAATGATTTGCCTTTTGGTCAAATATCGTGACAATATTTTCTGCCTCACATCTTCCACACTAGGTTCACATTAAGTTCTTGATCAGTTTAGCATCAGTATCCCCTTCCATCAAGGACCCCGGACATGGCAGGTGAAGGAGAGGCAGAAAAAAGTAAACTAGGAGTAGCTACAAGGGATTAGCATTCCCTTGCAGCCAGTCCTAGGAGTAGTTTACTCCAACTAGTCTACTCCAACTAGTTCTATGCCAAGGAGGAATCCCTGGATTCTCAGCATCTCTATATCAAAGCCAGAAGCTTAAGTGGGAGCAGAGTTACCTTCCGAGTAACATGCTTGCAAAAATGTCCCCCCAAATGGGGACAGAAACCTAAGTGGCATAGTTGGTTAGAAGGTAGTATTGCGGGCTAACTCACTGCTCACTGCCAGGAGTTTGATCTTGACCGGCTCAAGGTTGACTCAGCCTTCCATCCTTCCGAGGTCGGTAAAACGAGGACCCAGATTGTTGGGGGCAAATAGGCTGACTCTGTAAAACCCCTCAGAGAGGGCTGTAAAAGCACTGTGAAGTCTAAATCCTAGTGCTATTGCTAATTTCATTTCATGGAAAGCGAACTCAAATTCTGCTGGCCAACGTGAAGCCAGCCAGGCTGTTTTTCCTGGCCATAGCATGAAAATGGCCTGCTTGTCATCTTTTTCTGATGCTGATGTGGAATGACTGCCCAGTTTCACTCCAAGAATTGGCATTTCCGGGTGTTTTGACATCCAAATATTAATCAGGCCCATGCCGGGTTAACTTCCAAGCCCAGACAGGGTGAGCCGAATGCTGCCATGGCGTTTTCACAGAATTAAAATGAAATAGAATTCATATTATGACTCTTTAGTAGTGCATAGATTCACTGCCCCTAAGCAAATAGCTTTGCTGAGTGGGGAATTCTGGGTGTTGAAGTCCGTACATCTTGAAGTGGATGAATTTGAGAAACAGCCCTCTAGTTATTTTTCCTCTTCTAGCATGTAGACAGTCAGCTAACCCCTATTTCTGAACTTTAAACAAACAACTTATTTGGAGCATGTGAGGGATGGAAGCAAATTTTTGAAAAAACAAGATACAAAGATACGTATTATCGATTACGGCAATTCCTCTTATTTTTCTAGCTAAGAAAGGACAGGCTGCTCTACTCGTCCTACCCCCCTGCAAACTTTCTATGTCATTCACTGTTATGCAAACATCCATCTTCATCAAGGCAGCATTTCTCATTGTTTCATTTCCATGCCAAGAAAAGCTTCACGCGCGGAATTTCCATCTGTCTAGGGAGCGAGCAAATGCTTCTCCTTGCAGCGATTAGGAACGCAAACAATGCGGAGTTTAAGATTTTGGCACAGAGCTTTCCTTGGCATCTTGCCACGCTTCTAAACGTTCCCTTCTAGCTGAGAAAAAGGGTAATTTTTGAAATCCTCTCTCTGCGCGTGACTTCAATTCTTGTCAGTTTAGAGGGCCTTTTCCACCTGATTTTTCAAACTGTGCCCACATCGCTTCCTTGAAAGGAAGAAGTTTGTGAATCTATCCTGGCACAGATTTATTCAAAAACTCAGCTCTACCTTCCGTTTTCTTTTTGCATTCTAGTTTCAACATTTAGATTAGAAAAGCCCCCAACCCCCACCTCACCCCCAGCCAAAAAAAAAAGCCAATGTAATCCTTGGTTGCATTAACGGAGGGATAGAATCAAGATCACGTGAACAGACATGAACACCGGGCCCTATCCAACAAAATGAAATTCAGTGTAGAGAAAAGTAAGTTTTTACATTTAGGCAAGAAATATCACATGTACAGGAACAGATTAGGCGAAACCTGGCTCAATAGCAGTTACTGTGAGAGTCCTGTGAGGTCTTGGAACCCTAGTAGACAATCACTTAAATATGAGCTAGCAGTGTGCGGCAGTTGTCAAAAAAGCCAACACAATCCTTGGTTGCATTAAGAGAGGGATAAACTCAAGATCACGTGAAGTGTTCGCTACTTTACATTATGATTTTTTTTTACTGTTTCCTAGTAGGATTTGATTGCTTATTGTACCCTATGACTATTATTAAGTGTTATTTATACCTTATGATTCTTGATGAATGCATCTTTGGTTTTATTTACACTGAGAGCAAATGCACTAAGACAAATTCCTTGTGTGTCTAATCACTTGGCCAATAAATTATTCTATTCTATTCTATTCTATTCTATTCTATTCTATTCTATTCTACTCTACTCTACTCTACTCTACCCTACCCTACCCTACCCTACCCTACCCTACCCTACCCTACCCTACCCTA
>NW_020769424.1:1666196-1676475 GCF_900518735.1 Pseudonaja textilis | reverse complement strand
ATAGATAGATAGATAGATAGATAGATAGATAGATAGATAGATAGATAATAGATAGATAGATAGAAAGGATGGATGGATGGATGGATGGATGGATGGATGGATGGATAGATAGAGAAGGAGGGACTGAGAGACATAGAGATAGAGAAATAGAAAGCAGACAGGCAGACTGTCAGAGATGGAGGGAGGGACTGAGAGACAAGGAGAGAGAGAAATAGATAGATAGATGGATAGATAGATATAGATAGATAGACGCACACAGAAAGAGAGACATGGAGAGATAGAGAAAGAGGGATACATGGATAGACTGATAAACAGACAGACAGCAGGACAACACATTTCCAGCCAAAAGGGGGCCTCTAAACCACTTACCTCCGCGCCATAGAAACTTCTCAGCAGCCTCCTGTGCTCGGGGAGGCTGGTCTCGTGAATCTCTCCCAGTTCGGCAAAACCATGCAGGTGAGCGCTCACGGTGCCATCGTCTGCCCTGCCGAGGCCGGCCACCACGATTTCATAGTGCAGATGGCAGTGACCATCCAAGGACACCCAGGCGTGTCCAGCAGAGCCCGTGTGCACCACAGGGGATACAAATTGGCCGGCCAGAAGTATGGGAAATTCTACAGGACAAAAGACACAACAAGTGATCTATTCCCGAGTGCCGGTTTGTGGTCTTATGAACAAGGGAAGGCACCCAACGCTTTGTATTCCACCTCCCGCAATCCTTTAGCCACTTGCCATACTGTCCAGGCCTGACTGCAGCATATCAGAAGCCCTTTACCCATAAAGGAGAATATCAGGGTTGACATGAAGGGTCCTTGGTGCTCTCTGAGCATGTTTGTTTTCTTGCAGACGTTTCATTACCCAACTAGGTAACACCATCAGTGCTAGTAAGGAGTGCTGTTTGCTGTCAAGTTTATGTTCTGGTGGCTTTCTCAACACACAGACGGAATCAACCATAGTTTCAATTGGAAAAATGTGACATTCCTAGACCAGGCCAAGTCCAAAAAAAAATAACCCCCCAGGAATTTCTAGAAGACTGGTGCTCTGACAAATTATTTTATCATATTATTTTGGGAAGCTTCTTCTCCGGTAACATTGAATTTCTAACTAGGGCATACAAAACCTTTGCCAGACCAATCCTTGAATACAGCTCGTCTACCTGCAACCCGCACTGTATATTGGACATTGACACAATTGAGTGGGTTGAGAGATATTTCTCGAGAAAAGTACTCCACTCCTCCACTTACAATAGAATTCCCTAGGCCTCCAGGCTTGAAATTTTGGGCTCGGACAATCTGGAACTGCGCCACCTGCGGTCCAATTTAAGCACAATACACAAAATTGTCTGCTACAATGTCTTGCCTGACAATGACTACTCCAGCTTCAACCACAACAATACACAGGCAAAACAACTAATACGAACTCAAGGTGAACCGCTCCAAACTCGATTGCAGAAAATACGACTTCAGCCACGGAGTGGTCAACGCCTGGAACGTCCTACGCGAACGTCCTACATGTTGTTACAGCCTCAAACTGTCTACGGTGGACCTCGCCCCATTCTTAAGAGGTCCTTAAAGGGGGCATGCATAAGAGCACCAGCCGTCCCTGTCCCCGTTCGTCTGTATTTATTCCCTTTGTCCTTGTTTATGTTCATACTTGTTATCTTGTACATGTTTGATAAACAAATAAAATAAATACTAAATAAAAATAAAATAGATCAGCCATCAGCAGACAGATAGATATCAACAACATCTACAGACTATGCAAAGGAGGCAGTCAACCAGCCCCAAAGAGAAAAATACTACAGCGCCCCTCCACCAGTGATCAAAAGCCAGATCAGCATAGATTAACTCCAAGGTTAACTTCAGATAAACAATCAAGTAAGCAATACCCCAGTCCAGAAACTCCCAAAGAGCCCTTAGTAAACAACCCAACCAAAAAAATCCACACCCACACAGACAGGCAAGACACCAGAATATAAACTGACAGCAAACGGCACTCCCTTACTAGCACTGATGATGTTACCTAGTTGGGTCATGAAATGTCTGCAAGAAAACAAGCAAGCTCAGAGAGCACCAAGGAAGCCCTTTAAATTAATCTTTGCGGCTTGGAGGCCCGGGGTGGATAAGAGAACTGTGCCGTGTGAGCTGTGGGCTGGTGTGGGCATGCGTGTGCATGCAGCTCTTGCGCAAGTGTCAAGCCAGGCCTCATGCGCGCAGCTCAACTTGCATGAGCAGTGGGCTGGCACGCACCTGTGTGATTGCCCTCCTGCCTGCCACATGGGCAAATTGAGCATCATGTGTACGTTCACACGATCAGCCCAGTCACTTGTGCAGCCCAATTCTGACTAGGCCAAGGCCTAGTAGTGGGCTGCGGCCCAGAGGTTGGGGGCTCCTGTTGTGGACTTTAATAAGACTTGTGGACTTCAACTCCCAGAATTCCTCAGTCAGTATGGCTGGCTGAGGAATTCTGGGAGTTGAAGTCCATAAGTCTTAAAGTTGCCCAGTCTTGTGGACCAGTGGTCCCCATCTTTGTGGCTTGGAGGCCTGAGTCAGGGAGAGAACTGGGCCAGCAAATGGCAGGAGGGGACCCCTGTTGTGGACTTCAACTCCCAGAATTACTCAGTATAATCTGGCTGAGGAATTCTGGGAGTTGAAGTCCACAAGTCTTATTGAAGTTGCCAAGTTTGCCCTCCCCCACCCCACATTATCTGGCTCAGCAATTTCACACACTTTGCGTACGAGTACCTTGATAACGGGCCAAGTGTCCGTTGTAGAGCATGGAGTTTATCTGTCCACGCAATTCTCCATCCTCAAAGTCCTTGGTGGCGACATTTAAGAAGAGCTCGTTCTGCAGCAGCATGTGAGCATCACGCCCGCTGGCTTGTGTCCAGGAGCCACTGGCCTGAAAATAACAAAGATGGCACGAGAGAGAATCAAATGTACACGGCTTGGGTTGTTATTGTTGTTGTTTTTGTCGAGTGTGAATTCCAAGAGCGGGCAAAGAGGAACAATGCATTTCACACATTTTCTGACGTTTGCTGCACCAAGCTGGCTGCCTGTCTCCAATCCCCAAGACCACCCACCCTTCCGCCAGCCAACGCTCACCATGCCATCCCTGTAGCTGTGGGTCATGTCATACAAAATGCTGCGTTTATTTCTTCGGCGGGGTTTGGTTTCCAAGGTGACGCCAATCACCTCGCTTCCTGTTCCGGCTACCTGGATCTAGACAGAAGATTGTCCCAAAGGAATGTTCAAAGCCACATTAAACCGAATAACAGAATAAAAGAATGTCAGAAAGAACCGAGAGAATAACACAATCACAGGATAAGAGAGTTGGAAAGGGACCTCGGAGATCTTTTAGTCCAGGGATTTTTGGATTTCTTTGAGGGCCGGATCAGCATTGGACTTCTCCGCTGTGGGCCGGCCAGGTGGGGGGAGACAGGAAGGACATCTCCTGCAGCACCCTGCCAGTCAAAACAGGGTGTGTGTGTGTGTGGGGGGGTCATGTGTGCCCACCTGTACCCTGTTTTCAGCCTGGATGGCCTCCTGCAGCACTTTGCCAGGGGCTCCCACACTCCATTTTGGCTGGCAGAGTGCCGCAGGAGGCTATCCAGGCTGAAAACGGGGCATTTGGGGGAGGAGCTGCATGCAACTCCCTCGTGCCCCATTATGGCTGCCAGAGGCACTGTCATGCCCCTGGTGGAGACTGACTCTGAGGGAGAGGAGGAACAGCCGACAGGGAGTGGAAGTGTGGCTCTGGAGGTTGGGGAAGAGGCTGGGGAAGGGCAGACAGACGAGGACCCAGGTCCATCCCCTCTCCATCCTAGGGCATGCTGGGAGGAGAGGATAAGGGAGAGACGTGGTCTATTCGGGAGGAGAGGGCCTTGATCCTCTTCATGGGCTGCAGCTGTGACAACTGAATAAGAGGACGGACATGCGTACTGGCGAACGCTGGAAACAAAGCATGGAAATATCTCTAGTTTATGGTTCCTCTCTGAGTTTGGCGTCCTTCCCAGTGTGTGTTATCTGTGGACGTCCTCCAGCCCTCATCTTGCATGGTTTATGTTGCTTTTTTCCTTCTTCTTGTAACTGTTTGTGTGGGAGTTTTTTTTCTTCCGTCAAGAATATTCAGAGCTTGGAAGCAAAGTGAAGGAATAAAAGAGACTCCATCTGTTTTCTCTGACTGTGTTTGTTTTGTATCCCACCCTGGGTCATCACAGGTACTATGGGCCGGTCCTTTGCTATTTCCAGGCAGGTCCCATATGCCAGATTTAAGCAGCCTGTGGGCCGTATGCGGCCCATGGGCCTTGAGTTTGATACTTCTATTCTAGTCTAACCTCCTGCTCAAACAGGGGACCCTGAGCCATTTCATACAAATGGTTGTCCAATCTCTTCTTAAAAACTTCCAGTTGTTGGAGCATTCACAACTTCTGGAGGCAAAATTGTTCCACTGCTTGATTGTTCTCCCTGTCAGGAAATTCCTTCTTAATTCTAGGTTGCTTCTCTCCTTGATAGTTTCCATCCGTTGCTTCATTGACCTTGATATTTCTCGTGTTAATATACTTTTCCCCATCTGTTCACAACAAAACACAAACTTGCCAAAGTTGGCAGCAGCTTTCTTCCCTGCTGTGTCCCGATGACAGCGTCCCCAATTCTAATGGAGTACAGATAGTCTCCAACTTGCAATGGTTTATTTAGTGACTATTCGAAGTTACAAATGCATTGGAAACAGTAACGCATTATATCATTTAATTAATTGATAATTTGCTTATTTTCTTCTATTATTAGTTTTATTTTTTATATATGCTGTTTTTATATTCGTGTAAGACGCCTTGAGTCTCCATGGGCGAATAGGCAGCAATATAAATTTTCTAAATAAGTAAATAAACCTATCACCCTTTCCTTACACTTACAACCAATGCAGCGTCCCAGGAGGTCACAAGGTCACAAAAGATGATCATATGATCTCGGGACACCGCAACCACCATAAATATGAACCAAGTGTCCACATTTTGATCATGTGACCATAGGGATGCTTGCAATGGTCATACGACTGAAAAACGGCCATAAGTCCTTTTTTTTCAGTGCCGTTATAACTTCAAAGCCACCAAGTGAATGGCTGTAAGTGGAGGATTGCCTGCATGCAGTATAGCATCATCAGGGACTTCCAACAAGGTATTTAGGAGCTGTACACAATTGTGAGGCCAAAATTGTGCTCTCCTGCTACGATCTCAAGTGCAAGCTATCAGCCATGCCAGCAAAAGTTGTTTCCTAGTGTTGCGGCTCGACAGTGGCTAGCGGAGCTGGCAGCAGTGTCAGACAGTGAAGAGGTTGGGGAGGAACCTGGGCCAGACCTGGAGGCTGAGAAAGGCTCGGGCGAGGGCTCTGCGTCAGAGGCAGAGATGGGGCCGGGGCAAAGGCTGGCAGTTATCAGCTGCCTTCAGAGTCAGATAGCAGTGAGGCAGGGGAGCAGCTGGAGCCGGTTCCCAGCCTGCGCATGCACAGAGCTGCCAAAGGGAAGGAACAATTAAGAACTCAGGATCAATGTGGGAGTAAGGCCACAGGTGAATTGTGAATGACCCCTCCCATAGGGATTAAAAGAGGAGCAAAAGGGGAGGGGGCTTTTGCAGGAAACAATTCCGTTCGTTGCAGCATTGTGAAGATCTGTTTGTGCATCTCAGGGACTCTGTGCCTGAGTCCTTCCTTGTCAGCACTGCGTTTGAACATATTTACTTGGCAGCACTCCAGGCTAGATAAGGTCTGTGCTTGTAATTAGACCCTTGAAAGACTGTTTGCCAGGCCTTTGGCTGAAGGTGAATGCAAGAAATTCACCTTCATTTAATAAAAGGAGTTTTGCGGGGACAAAAAGTCTGCTTAGTGCTTTTTGGGGGAAGCCTAGGTCAGAGCACCTACCTGGTATTCCCATGTCCCATTTTCATGTAGCACAACCTTGGCAGAGCCCACTGCCCCTGTGTGAGTGGGTATCAAGGCATTGGCTCCACAAAGCACACTCTGTATGGCTGGAAGAGAAAGAGGGAGAGAAAGAAAGCGAGAGAGAGAGAGAGAGAGAGAGAGGGAGAGAGAAGTGATGTTTTTAGGATGACACAACATCGTTAGGTGGAGCATGCTGATTGGGGAATTCTGGGAGTTGAAGTCCACATATCTTACAATTATGTGTAGAGTAGTTACAACCCAGATTTGAAATTCCGACAGAGGGAGGATTCTCGTGGTTATGTGACTGTACAGGTAGTCCCCGACTTACGACCACAATGGAGCCCAAAATTTCTGACATGAAGTGAGACCATGGTTAAGTAAAGTTTGCCCCACATTATGACACTTTCTTTGCCATAGTTATGATTTGGATGTCAGGGTCTCGACAATTGCCCTAATTAAATCATGGGCTTCGAGCCAAGCTTTAAAAGAATTCAAAAGATTTATTAGGAGCAACGTGTCCGGCACTAACCCCTATGAAGCCAATTCTTGAGACACGTAATTTACTATCATTACTATCACCTACGACCCTATTCCCCCCCCCCAACCCTCTGAGTTTGTCATATATCAGTTTCTCCAACGAAACACGTTCACGGGCTGGGTGTCATTCAATCACGTTCTCCAAAGAAAGATTTTTGCAGGCAGAAGATCCAGTAGCCTAGGCTACAATCTCCACAAGATAAGCGTGGAATGTGCTTCTGGCCTTCACCTGCCGCACTGCTCCCTCAGGCCTTTCCCCTCCCTCCTTATAATGTCAACTTGGAAACAGGCATAGGAATGATTGATGAGTTGACATTTGATCATGTGACCACTGGGTCGTAAGTATGAAAAATGCTCGTTTTTTTTCAGCGCCGTTCTAACGTCAAACGTTTACTAAATAAATGGTTGTAAGCAGGGAAGGGATTCAAAAATCCCAGCAACCAGTTCGCTGCCCGGTTGCTGGGTGGCCGTGGCCATGGCGGGTGGAGCCTATAGGAACTTCCAGTTTTCGGTTTCCGGTGGGCTCCAGAGCCCGAGGGAGGCCATTTTCACCCTCCCAAGGGTCCAGAGGCCTCTCCCCAGCCTCTGGATGCCCACCAGAAAGTAGAAACAGGCCCATTCTGCCACTTTTGGTTTTTCCAGGAAGGCCGTTTTTTGCCCGGGCCTTTGGAAGGACGAAAATGGCCTCCTCTGGGCTCTGGAGGCCCTCCAGAAGCCGGAAACAGGCCTGTTTCTGGACTGCCAGAAGGCCTGGTTTTCCCCCTCCCAGAGCCTCCGCACAGACCCTCCACTTACTTCCATCGAAAATGGTTCACATGGAGACTCCTGGGAGGGGTGAGGTGTGGTGGGTGGGGCCAGCCATCAATTGAAATATCAGTTTAGCAAACCAGATGTAACTTTAACATCCAGTTCACCCAAACCGGTCTGAACCAGTAGAGTCCCACCCCTGGTTGTAAGTTGTTGAGGTAATTCCCCATTAGGAGAATGAGCACATACAGGGAGACATATCTGAGAGTAGTGTTTGAATAATACATGTACAGCATACAGATACACTGTACAGTAAATGTAGGTTTTTACTTCCAGAAAGGTTTAAGCAAAGTCCAAAATAAGCAATCCAAAGTCATTCACAAGTTAAATCAGTTTTCATCCAGGGATAATCCAAATATCAAATTCCAGTGTCAAAAACAGTTCAGTATCAGACTTACATCAAATCCAGTAATATCAGTCAATTAGGAAAAATGGAGGAACGGCAATACTTTCCAATAGAAGGAAACAGAGATACTCACTCAGACACACTCTCTTCTGAGACTAAGACCAAACAACCCATGTTTCTGGCTCCATCTTATGGCCGTTTGAGAAACCACACCCAACTACAGTTTTGCATTTTCTTAAAGATACAGTTTTAAAATGTTTATCCTGGTTTATATATTTCTAACCCAAACAGCTGTTAGGTGACTTATATTCCTAAAATAAGTCATGGACGGCCAGTATTTTAAGTTCACGAAACTGATCTCTCTCTTTTTTTTTTCCTGGCTACATCAGTGCCAAAAGCTCAGAAACTCTATGAGGAGAAAAAGGAGCCTGGATGAATAAAGTCCCATTGGACCCCCACACGGTCACTCACTGTCACAGCTTCTCCGGATCGCGATGTGCCCAGCTAACTTGCGACGGGCTCCACCTTCCACCTCTGCAGTCATCCTCAGCTGTCCTTGAGCCAGCCAGCGCATCTCCTGACTCCCCAGTTCCATCAGCACCTCTGCAAAATCGGGGTCCTGGGGAATGACAGCCAAAGCAGGCAAGCAAACAGCAGCAGCTTCATTAAGTGTTCCCCAAGCCTCTCCCCCAAAAAACAGGGTTTTAAAATATCGGCTTACCTGTAAGGTGACGTTAGCCAGAACCTGCCTGAGAACATTGTCCTGGTGTAGGATTTGCACCCTGAGAGGGATCCGATCGGATTCTGCAAGGAAGCGGAGAGACACAATTCATGTCACATGGTTAGTCCTCGACTTACAATCATTCCTTTAAGGACCGTTTGAAATTAGGATCGCGCTGAAAAAAGTTGCAACCGGTCCTTGCACTAATGACCATCGCGGGATGTCCATGGTCACACGATTGCAATCTGGTTGCTTGGCAACCAGCTCACATTTCAGACTGTGGCAGGATCCCAGGGTTAGAACACTTCATCAGTAGAACAACTTGCCTCCAAGTAAGAGGTAAGAAGAGACTGGACAGCCAGTTGTCTGAAATGGTATAGGCCGCAGGGGTCTTCAAACTTGGCAGCTTTAAGACTTGTGGACTTCAACTCCCAGAATTCCTCCTCCAGTCATGTTAGCTCAGGAATTCTGGGAGTTAAAGTCCACAAGTTAATTAAACTTGCCAAGTTTGAAGACCTTTGGTATAGGGCAGTGGTGGTTAACCTTTTTGGGCTCCTGTGCCACGAAGGCAATGCATGCAGTCCCCCCACCCTCTGTGCATGCGCGCGGTCACCCCCGGTGGCCCCTTTCTGGAAATACAGGAAGTGACGAAACTGGCCTGTTTTTCGGCCTCCAAAGGCTGCAGAGGCTTCCCTCGAGCCTCCGGGAAGCCGAAAAAGGCCTCAAACAGGCTGAAAATCAGCTGGGAGGCGTGCGCATGCACAGTGAGGTAAGTTTGGCTGGGGCTCGCGTGCTGGCACAAATGGCTCTGCATGCCATAGGTTCGCCATCATGGGTATAGGGTTTCCTACCTGAGCAAGGGGTTGGACTAGAAGACCTCCAAGGTCCCTTCAAACTTTGTTATTCTATTCTATTCTATTCTATTCTATTCTATTCTATTCTATTCTATTCTATTCTATTCTATTCTTCTATAATTTAATTCACATTTGATCTTCAACCATCTCTTTGTGATATACATCCCATGCAAAACTCTGTCAGCAACCCACTGGACTGGACTGATTTAATCTTAACTAATTGGATGAGAGCGTTTTTTTTTTCATTCATGGCTCGCTGCTTCCCTGCTCACTTTTGTCTGCCGATGCCAGAAAGCCCCTAGTAACCAGGACAAAATGCAGATTGTTCTCAGTGTCGCTCAGGGTGAGCATAGCGATGCCTCCCATGTTCAGGTGAGTTGGGTCCGTGGATGTCAAGATGGCACTGAAAGTCTCTGAAACAACAAAAGAAAATGCGACATTATTTTAAGGGGGTCCGGGGCAAATTCAAATATCTGGAGGTAGTTAGAAACTGGGATTATTACAGCTGCAAGATTGGTTTATGCCCCAAATTGGAAAAATAGAGATATTCCCTCTGAAAGAGAGAGAATAAAGAAAATACTGGTCTGTGCAGAGATGGACAGACTGACGTTAGAACTTAAAAATAAAGGTGAGACAGAATATTGTGACGTTTGGAATAAAATGTACCAATGGTTGGATCTGAGGGAAAGGAGTCGGAATTATAGAAAATATTGACAAAGTGTAGAATTGATATTGGATGATATTTATGTAAATACAATGGAGTATAGAGGATAAAACGGTTGTATAGAAATAGTAAATCATGAGGTTTTATGTTATAAATACAAATGAATATACAGGAGATGTTAATAGTATAAATTTAGCAATGTCTGATAAGTAGAAGCTTATTTGTTCTATGTTATGGTATGTATGGCAAAGACAACGCCAGTCGCAGTAGGTCCAATATTTTAACATTTACTTAATAAAATTTCTAAAATAATGAAAGAAATTCAGATTATAGACACCATCGTTTCTCTTTCTTTCTTTCTTTCTTTCTTTCTTTCTTTCTTTCTTTCTTTCTTTCTTTCTTTCTTTCTTTCTTTCT
>NW_020769424.1:1651659-1666186 GCF_900518735.1 Pseudonaja textilis | reverse complement strand
TCTTTCTTTCTTTCTTTCTTTCTTTCTTTCTTTCTTTCTTTCTTTCTCCAAGTAGATTGAGATGATATTCTACATTAAGGGTGCCTTATCTTTTGAAACAGGTTTGTAGACTCTTTGTGTGACATGGAAAGTTAAAAATTTCCCAGATCTTGGAAAAGTTCCCCAGGATAACCCTGGCTGCCTAAACCCTAGATTACCTGCAAAGAGGGCCCGGTGCTTCACGATCTGCCCGTGAACCTCCCCTGCAGGATGAGTCTGGGTGATTAGGGTTATGCGCATCTGGTCCACTTTCAACAACCGGATGGAAGCCTTCTGCAAATTCCGCCACATGCCACAGATCTAGAAAAAAAGAAGAGGCAAGGTGTGTGGATTGAAACCTCATAGCCCCCCGCAAAACCAGGAGTGGGGTTCAGCCAGTTCGGCCCTGTTCAGCCAGACCAGATTTTAAATTTACATCTGGGGGACCGAACCGGTACTTAAACTGACTAGCTGGCCCCGCCCACACCATCCCTCCCCACTCAGGAGTCTCCATGTAGCCCATTTTGGATGCAGGTAAATGCAGGGACTGTGCAGAGGCTCTGGGAGGGCGAAAACTGGGCTGAACCAGAAGTTTCGGAAGTTCAGAAAAGGTCCTCTGGAGCCTGGGGAAGGCTGTTTTCGCCCTCCCAGAGGCCTGAGGGAAGCCTCCGGACTCTGGGAAAGGCAAAAAAAAAAATGGCTGTCCCAGAAGTTGCAGTAGGCCACGCCCACCACACCCACGCCCACCCAGCAACCAGGCAACCAACCATGCCCTTCCTTGCTACAGTTGTTAATTGACTCATTGCAGTTGTTAAGTGAGTAACCAGGTTGTTAAGTAAATCCGGCTTCCCCACTTACCTTGCTTGTCAGCAGGTTGCAAAGGGGGATCATGTGACCCTGGGACACTGCAACCACCACAAAGGGTTGGCTAGAAGACCTCCAAGGTCCCTTCCAGGGCTATTCTCATTAATTGTGGTGCACTTACCATACCATCTTGGAAGACGGTGCCTTGTTGTATAGGATGTTCAAAAAGGACCGTCCCATCCGGTTCCAAGAAACGGACACGGATCGGTTGGCTCAGCCTAGACAAAAAGCAGAGGATGTCAAACAGAATTTATCACTCCAGGAACAGAAATATTGATTCCCCCCGCCACCCCACCCCGAGTTTCCTGAAACTACTCAACATCAAGAAAGACAGTGGTGGGCTTCAAATAATTTAACAACCGGTTTTCGGCCCGGTTGCTGGGCAGGAATGGCCATGGTGGGCGTGGCCTAGTCGGCCTCCTGCACGATCCTGGGAGCAAAAACGGGCTGTGGAGGGCCCGTTTTCAACCTCCCCGGGATCCGGAGGATCTCTGGAGGCGGGAAATAGGCCCGTTTTTGCCCTCCACAACCCTCTGGGAGGCCCGGTTTCCACCTCCCCGAGCTCCATGCACCCGCTACACTTACCTGGGATCCAAAACGGGCCACGGGGAGACCCCTGGGAGGAATGAGGCAGGGTGGGGCAGGGCCAGCATGCTCATCAGAACTACCGGTTCATTGAACAGGACGTAAAATTAACATCCGGTTCACCTGAACTAGTACAAACCGGCTGAAGCCCACCTCTGACGAAAGGACTTCCAGGTGTTGAAGTCACTTTCCCAAAATTGAGATTACAAGTAGTTATGGATTCGGGATACAAGAATGGAGGTGTTAAACCAGTTGATGATGGAACACGCTATGGGTAATCCTTGACTTATGACCACAACAGAGACCCAAATTATGTTCTCAAGGGAGAAAGTTTTTCCGTGAGTTTTGTCCCATTTTATGGCTTTTCTCGCCACTTTTGTTAAGCGGAACTCTACACTTCTTCAATGAGCCACACAGTTCTTAAGTGAATTTGGTTTCCCCACAGCTTTTCAGAAGGTCGCAAAAGGGGATCAGGTGACCCCGAGACACTGCAATCGTCATAAATGTGAGACAGTTGTCAAATATCCATGGGGATGCTGCAATTGTCATAAGTCAATTTTTTTCCAAGTGCCGTTGTAACTTTGGCCAGTCACTAAATGAACTGTTGTCAGTCAAGCCTGTGGTTTCTTCAGCTAGCCATCTGAACAACAAAAGGTTCCTCCATCAGGTCCCACCAAATCCTGCTAGCATCTCCCTACCAGGTAGTCCTCAACTTACAATGATTCATTTAATGACAGTATTGAAAAGTTAAGCCAGTACAGAGAGAAAAAAGCAGCTTATCAGTGTCCTGAACACAGGTGGTATTCAGCAGGTTCTGACTGGTTCTAGAGAACCGGTAGCGGAAATTTTGAGTAGTTTGGAGAACCGGCAAATACCACCTCTGACTGGCCCCGCCCCCATCTATTCTCCACCTCCTGAGTCCCAGCTGATTGGCTAGGTTTTCTTTGGTTGCCCTGCACAGGAGAACAGACCTGGAAAGCAGGTTAGTGGGGTGGGGAGGGAACGGGGATTTTGCAGTATCCTTCCCCTGCCACGCCCACTAAGCCATGCCCACCAAGCTGCACCACGCCCAGAGAACTGGTAGTAAAACATTTTGAATCCCAACCGTTCTGAGGTCACGTGATTTACCGTTTACCAACTACCCAGCGGCTTCAGATAAGCCAAGCCAATGGGGGAAGCCAGATTTGCTTAACAGCGGGGTAATTTGCTTAAAGACCCTGGGAAAAATGGTCGTAACATTGGGCACGACCCTCACTTAACAACTTTTGGTCCCAACCGCAGTTATGTAAGTCACGCACTGAACTTAATTTTGTAAAGCTTTTATTAAAAGAAAATATTCAGCAGGACACTGAACTTTCACTGGGACGTCCCATCTTGCTTTGAAATAAAAGCAAATTTATCCATACTAGTAAAAAGAAGAGGGTGCACTTTCAGAGTGGCCCAAGGGCTGCTTAAAAAAAAAAAAAAAATTAAGAACAAACAGCCCTTCCCCACGTTCACCAAACCCACCCACCCCTGCAAATCTTTTCATAAATAAATTAAGGAAACGCTGCTTTTGGCAGCCAAAAACAATTCCTTTCCACACTTCCACGCACACCCCGCCCCCATCACAACTCCGTCCCCCCCCCTCTCAAAAAAGGCAAGAGGGAGCATCTTGGCTTCTCCAGGGTTGAAAAGCTGTCATGTTTTTGGCCTTGCTGGGAATCATAACAACCACGAAGGCTGCTTTGCGGAATCTGAGCGCACATTTGGAAATTACTCATCTCTTGGCAGTGTAACAGCTTGGAAGGGGGGGGGGAAGAAACAGGGGGGGTGGGGGGGGCTTGGTGTCCCTTCACTGAAGAGGTTGGGTGCCTCACGGATTTTGCAATCAGAGGAGGGAAGGGTCAATCAACATCGGTGCCTGCCCCTCCCTCCTTCTCCTTCCCCAGCCATGCGCAAGGCAGATAGACAAAACCCCACCAAAAAAGCCCCCCCACCCCGTTTTATTTGGACAAAGACCGAGCATGCAGAGGCTGGGACGATAAAACTCCCCCAAACTGTTCTTTGGACCATGACCCCCCCTTCGTTTCTCTTCCCTCCTGGCTTGCCAAGTTGTATTCAGCCACACTAAATGTATGCGGGGGGAGAGCTTTGGAACGGAGGATGAATCCCGTGCAAAGCCAAGCTAAAATTCCCCGGTGCCTGGTGTTTCCATAAAGCCATTGGAGAAATACCAGCTGCTTATCAGAATGGAGTACAAGCAGGGGTGGGCTTCATGGTTTTTTTTTTTTAGCAAGGGGCTCTTTGCCCTAATGACTGGCTGGGTGGATGTGGCTGGGTGGTCATGTGACTGGGTGGTTATGGCCAACTCGACATCGCTTCTTCCCCTAATTACATGTATGTATGAATATGTATGTATGTATGTATGTGTATAGCTATAGATACACACACACATATACACACACACACATATATATCTCTCTCTATATACATATACATATACATTCACTCTCAGAAGCACAGAGCCGAAGACACAAGCCTGAAGATGACGAATGAGACTTCATCGAAACGTTGCCTAGATACTTCCAATCTTACGTGGGAGAAAACCCGAACAACCAAAGATCCACATACAAATACCCGCGAGAACCTCAGAAAACATATACCTATACCTATACCTATATCTATTCCTATACCTATATCTATATATACATACATACATATATATATATACAGACAATACAGAAGCCTGATGATGGCAGATGAGATTCTGCTGAAATGTTGCTACAACTTTAAAAGCACAACTACAATGACGTGGGAAAATACCCAAGCAAAGCTGAATACCATATATATATATATATATATATATATATATATATATATATATATACACACATATATACATACATACGTGTGTGTGTGTGTGTGTGTGTGTGTGTGTGTGTGAAAAAGTTGTTTATTATTTCATGCATTTAATACTTAAATAAAAGACTGGGTGTAACCAGGCTTAATAGCAGTGATTCTGCGAGGGATCTTGGAGTCTTAATGGAGTTTCTGGTGAGTTACATGATTCTTATTATTTGGGGATTCATCCCCTCAGAGGCTAGTGGCTATGTTATCTGATTTGCTCAATGGCTCTCCTTCGCAAGCGCTGAGTGGATTGTTTATCTAGCTTGCAACACTTTTACCAGGTGAGAAATGCTCTTGGCTGAATGCCCAGAATTTCAATTAAGCCTATTAAGAGCTTTCCCTTGCTGCTTGTCTTTCTGAGGTTATTGGGGGCTCTCTGAGCCACGCAGAGTCTTAGCTAAGGGCTCTCCTGAGCCCCTACGAGCCCACAGCAGCCCACCCCTGAGTACAAGGGCCAAGAAAGGGACGTGGAGAGGACAGGAGCTGAATTGAAACCCAAGAAACAGTTTGGCATTTTTCTTATCGGGGATAGGTTTAGTGTATTCCGCTAAACAGGGCCGGCTGGGGAATTCTGGGAGTTGAAGTCTTAAAAGTTGCCAAAGTTGGACATCCCGTGGGTGGCTTCTTCCTTGCTGGAGTTGTTAAAACCAGATTCGGGTGGCCACCATTCTCCAATCCTCATGAAGATGCTTACACTGACCCAGAGGGTTCAGCTAGATTATCTCTGAAGTCCCTTCCAACTCATGCATTTTATGATTTTTCAGTTTGTCTTGAACGTCATTGGTTGGTTCTGGCCTCTTGGGGATGGGAAATTCCTCCACCCCATGCCTATGAAAATATGGTGGGATATCAGAATAACAGAACAACAAGAGTTGGAAGGGACCTTGAAGGTCATCTAGTCCAACCCCCTGCCCAAGCAGGAGACCCTATATCCATGATGGTGAACCTATGGCACCCGTGCCACAGGTGGCACACAGAGCCATTTGTGCTGGCACACGAGCTGCAGGCAAACTTACCTCACTGCGCATGCCTCACAGCTGATTTTGGGCTTATTTGAGGCCTTTTTTGCCCCCCCCCCCCAGAGGCTTGAGGAAAGCTTTTGCAGGCCAAAAAATAGGCCCATTTTGTGACGAAACGGGCCTGCTTTTTGGCCTGCAAAGGCTTTCCTCAAGTCTCTGGGAGGCCAAAAAGACCTCAAACAGGCCGAAAATCAGTTGTGGGGCGCAGTGCAGTAAGGGGGCGGCAGGGGGTGATTGCGTGCACATGCGCAGGGGGCGTGGGGGCACATGCATTGCCTTCTGGGTGCTGGCATGTGAGTCCTCATGAATCCCTGCCAAAGGAACTGATTACAGAACGATCGGGTAAGCAATTTTTGGCACAGGAGCCCAAAAAGGTTAGCCACTACTGCCCTACGCCATGGCAGTCCAGCCTCTTCTTGAAAACTTCCAGTGACGAAGCTCCCACAACTTCTGAAGGCTGTTACATGGGTTGTTGTTCCTACTGTTAGAAAATTTCTCCTTGTTTCTTGATTGAATCCCTCCTTGATCAGTTTCCATCCATTATTCCTTGTCTGGCCTTCGGGGGCTTTGGAAAATAGCTTGACCCCTTCCTCTCTGTGGCAGTCCCTCAAATATTGGAAGACTGCTATCCTGTCTCCCTTGGTCCTTCTCTTCACTAGACTAGCCAAGCCCAGTTCCTGCAACTGTTCATCGTATGTTTTAGCCTCCAGTCCCCTAATCATCCTGGTTGCTCTTCTCTGTACTTTTTCTAGAGTCTCAACATCTTTTTTATAGTGTGGAGATCAAAACTGGATGCAGTACTCTAGGTGTGGTCTTACTAAGGCTTTATAGGGTGGTATTAGTACGTCACTTGACTTCGATTGTATCCCTCTGTTCATGCAATTTAGGATTGCATTTTTGCCTGCCATTGCATAGTGCTGGCTCCTATTTAACTGATTGTCTACTAAGACATCAGATGGAGACATCATTGAGGCTCACCTACCTTTCATAGTTAATGGAGAAGATCAGATGCGTGTGTGTGAGAGTGAATCTGGCTTTCGCCACTGCGCTGGTGGCAGCCCCTCTTCGCCCTGAGCCCCCGATCAGCAATGCCACAAAATCTGAGAAGCAAAACAAAAACAAAAAGAGAGAAGTTGATGGGATCTTACATTGCCTGCCACCTGGAAATAACTTCAGTTATTTATTTATGAAATACAGGGAGTCCTTGACAAACAACAGGTTGCATAGCGGCAACTCAAAGTTAAAATCGAGTAGCTACAACCCAGATTTGAAACTCCGACAGAGGGAGGGTTCTCGTGGCTACGGGCCTGTACAGGCGGTCCTCAATTTACATCCACAGTGAAGTCCAAAACGGATGCTGCTAAGTGAGAAAAGGGTTAGGTGACATTTTGCCCCATTTTATGACTTTGTTTGCGATATTTGTTAAGTGGATCACTGCTGTTGTTAAGTGAGTCACGGGGTTGTTAAGTGAATCCAGCTTTCCCATTGACTTTGCGTGTCAGAAGGTTGCAAAACGGGGATCACGTGACCCCAGGGGACACTACAACCGTCGTAAGCACAAGTCAGTGGTCAAGCATCCAAATGTAAACCACATGACCATGATGGGGAGAGGCTGCAAGGGTCGTAAGTGTGAAAAATGGTCATAAGTCACTCTTCAGTGCCATTGTAACTTCGAACGGTCACTCACTGAACTGTTGCAAGTCGAGGGCTACCTGTACTTTAGATGCTTAGCCAACAGGCTGCACGTACAGCCATTTGCAGCATCCCATGGTTTTCTACTGGTTTTGCCAAAATGCAATAGCAATAGGCCTTAGACTTATTATACCGCTTCACAGTGCTTCACAGCTGTCATGCCCCTGTTGGAGACTGACTCTAAGGGAGAGGAGGAACAGCTGACAGGGAGTGGAAGGGTGGCTCCGGAGGTTGGGGAGGAGGCTGGGCAGTCAGAGGAAGACCCAGGCCCATCCCCTCTCCATCCTAGGGCACGCAGGGAGGAGAGGATAAGGGAGAAACATGAATGGCATGGTCTATGGGGGAGGAAAGGGCCTTGATCCTCTTCATGGGCTGCAGCTGTGAGAACTGGTTAAAAGGATGGACATGCGTATGGGCCAGTGCTGGAAACAAAGCATGGAAATATCTCTAGTCTGTTGTTCCTCTCTGACTTTGGTGTCCTTCCCAGTGTGTGTTCCGATATCTGTGGACGTCTTCAAGCCCTTATCTTGCCTGGTTCCCTTAATTGCTTCAGTGTGGTTTGGATTGTTTTTACTCTTTATAATTTATAGGCATTTTTAGTTTAAACGGCATATCCTCCTTTTCATAACTGCTTGTGGGGGAGTTTTTTTGTCTCCAGTCAAGGATATTTGGAGCTCTGAAGCAAAGTGAAGGAATAAAAGGGGTTTCACCTGTTTTCGTGACTGTGTTTATTTTGTATCCCACACTGGGTCATCACAACAACCCTCTCTAAGCGATTTTACAGAGTCAACCTATCTGCCCCCCACAACCATCTGGGTTATCCTCATTTTACCGACCTTGGAAGGACAGAAGGGCTGAGTCTACCTTGAGCCGGTCAGGATCGAACTCTTTGCAAGTGGGCGGAGTCGGCCTGCAAATATGCATTTCATTTCATTTCGCCTGAAATGAAACGTATTCAGGGACTCCTTGACTTTACAACCAGAATTGAATCCAGAATGTATGTTGCCGAGCGAGAAATTTGTTCAGTAACTTTTGCCCCATTGTATGAGTTGTCTTTCCACCGTTGCAAAGTGAACCACTGCAGTCGTTAAATTAGCAACACGGTTGTTAAGCGAATCCGACTTCCCCATTGACTTTGCTTGTCCGGAGGTCACAAAAGGGTTATTCAGCAGGTTCTGACCGGTTCTGGAGAACCGGTAGTGGAAATTTTTAGTAGTTTGGAGAACTGGAAAATCCCACCTCCGACTGGCCCCGTCCCCCTCTATTCTCTGCCTCCTGAGTCCCAGCTAATTGGCTGGGTCTTCTTTGGTTGCCTGGCACGGGAGAACGGAGCTGGAAAGCAGGTTAGTGGGGTAGGGAGAGGATGGGGATTTTGCAGTAACCTTCCCCTGCCACGCCTACCAAGCCACGCCCACAGAACCAGTAGTAAAAAATTTTGAACCACTGGATCACATGACCCCTTGGACACTGCAACCGTCATAAATATGAACCAGTTGGCAAGGATCCAAATATAAATCAACTGACCATGGGGATAGTCATAAGTGTGGAAAATAGCATCAGCAACTGCACTTAGACTTATATACCGCTTTATAGTGCTTTACAGCCCTCTCTACGTGGCAGTTTACAGAGTCGGCCTATTGCCCTCCAACAGTCTGGGCCCTCATTTTACCAACCTCGGAAGCATGGAAGGCTGAGTCAAAATTGAGCCTGGTGGGATTCGAACTGCTGGCAGTGCGTTGAATTAGCCTGCAATACTACATCCTAACCACCGCGCCACCACGGCTCATGGTCATCCGTCACTTTTGCAAGTGGACACCAAATAACCTGTTGTAAAGTCCAGGACCGCCTATACTAAATATCTCTGGAAGATAAAAGTCTTTAACACCACATCCTGTGGTTACACACAAAAACACACCACCCTAGAATCGGGACCTGGGCACCCCCTCACCCATACCTATCTGGCTGTCGTCTCGGATCAAGTCCTGAGAGCTGAAGTAGGCACGGTCGTTGTAGTTCCTGTGTAAGCCATCTTCTTTCTCCTGGGCGTATTCCATCTTGTCGAACAGCTGCACAGATCTCTTCTCCGCGGTGTTGGCTGCAAGAGGGAGGACAGAAAGCGATTTGAAGCATCAAAAATAAGGGCACTCTGTACACAGGGTAGTTCTCAACTTACGACCACACTTGAGGGCCCACCCCATTTACGTCGCTAGCTGAGACATGTGTTTAGTGAATTTTGCTCCTTTGCATGACCTATCCTGTTAAGGGATTCACCGCAGGGGTTAAATTACTAAAAATAGCATTTGAACCACAGGACACAAGAAGAGAAAATAACTTTTCTTTTGAGTTTAATGGGGGGAAAATTGGGGACAAAAAATTGGTGATCTATCTATCTATCCGCCTGTCTGTCTGTCTGTCTACCTACCTATCATCTAAAAGCAAAATACCACTCATGCATCATCACAAAATCTCCAGAACCGTAAGGCCTACAAACTTGAAATTTGGCACATATGTTCCTCTTGGCTTCTAGGTGCTCACTAAGAAAGGATTTTTCGAAATGACCATCAGAGCATTAGTATTTCATATATATTATTATTAACACGCTCTGATGCTAAAGGAGTTCTACTCTCCCTCCCCATCTGAAAAGAAATATCTTCCAAATGCAAAACACAAGCAGAGGCCTTTTTCACTTTTAGTTTCACAACAGCAAGCAGCATTAGTACAGAACAGTTGAGCTAAGCCACGCCCAGGCTGCTTGCTGTCTCCTACTTGTTCACACAGCAAATACGGCTTCACTTTCCAAACAGCCCTCAATTCTCTCACATACTGACAGGATGCTAGCCAGATGAATACCGATGGATGCTCCTTGGCAGATGCAGAATTTTGTTTTCGTTATTTTCCAGAAACAACAACAAATATTTTTGTTTCTATTGGAAACCGTTTCTGGACTTCTGGCTTCAGGTGGGGAAAAAAAAATGAAACGTTTATTTTGGATTTTAGTGATCAAATAGATTTGTTGTTGCAGAAATGACTCGTTTATGCTATGATGTAAAAACTAAAAAGTTACGGTTTGATGTTACTGTTTTATTCTACGGCATCAAAGGGCGTCAGATGTCAATGTCTCTTCCTTCTTTTTCCCTTCTCTACACTTCTCCCTTCCCCTTCCCCTCCCCTATTTTTCTTACTATTTGCTTTTGTATTTTTGTGTTTTATTTTATAAACTAATAAAAACTGTAAACAGGAAAAAAAAGAAGAGAAAAGAATACAAGATAGAATGACAGAATTTGAAAGGACCTACGAGTTTTCTTAGTCCAACGTGCTGGTCAAGCAAGAAACCCTAAACCATCCCAGACAAATGGCTGTCCGATTCCTTCTTAAAAACCTCCAGTGTTGGAGCACCCACAATTTCTGGTGGCAAGCTGTTCCACTGGTTAATTGTTCTAACTATCAGGAAATTTCTCCTTAGTTCTAGGTTGCTTCTCTCCTTGATTAGTTTCCACCCATTGCTTCTTGTTCTACCCTCAGGTGCTTTGGAGCAGTGGTCGCCAACCAGTGGGCTGGGGAGCACTGGTGGTCCATGAGAAAATTTTGGTGGTCCGCAGAGAAATGTTACCCCCAAAGCAATTAATCCAGGCTGCGTGGGAACACAAGGCTGCGCCGCCCACATGACCCGTGGGAGCACAAGGCTTGTGTCGCTTGCATTGCAAACAACACGAGGTAGTGAGGAGAGGGGGGAAAGGGCAGGGGGGGGGGGGGGACTTGCCCCACTCATCCCACGTGCCTGGCCTGGCCACAGGGGTGCTTCTTTCCACTTCTTTCTTCTTCTGCTTTTGGCTGCATGCAAGGAAAGCAGCAAAAGTCTTTGTCTTCTCCAAACTCCGCCAGAAATGAGTCTTTGGGACTCTGCAAGGAATCCTGCTCCAAGGGGCTGCGCCGGCAAAGACTCATTTCTGGCAGAGTTTGGGGGAGAGAAAGAAAGACTTCTGCTGTTTTCCTTGCATGAAGCCAAAAGTCTCTCTTTCTCTCTCTGTCTCCCCCTGAGAATGGTATCCTGAGATCCCAAATAAAGAATGAACGATCGGTAGGAAAATGGGGTGGGGAATTTTCCTGCAGATTTTTTGGGGATTTTCCCAGGGTCCCTGGTCCACGGGATTTAAAATTATGAGTTTGGTGGTCCCTGAGGTCCAAAAGGTTGGCGACCCCTGTCCTAAATCATCTTTATTGCTCTTTCCAGAATCTCCACATCAGTTTTGTGTTGTGGTGACCAAACCTTGGATGCAGTGGATAAAAGCCGACAGCTTCTGACAACCACGAATGACCCCCCTCCTTCAAAACAAGACCCCGCTCCTACTTCACACAGTTACACGTGTGCCTGGCAGACACACAAGAGAATAAAGATGCCGCTATGCCTTGGGTCTGGTATATTGGGCCAACTCTGGAACTGAATTGCCCCAACATCTCTGGGGGAAAGAGGCAGAAAAGGGCTTTCCAACATTACAAGGGGACCTGGAATTCCCCTACATTTCAAACAGAGTGGCGTCAGGAGAGATAATCCCACATGGCAACAGGAACGGAAGAATTTACGGCATCCCCATGCGATGATTAACACTGCCCAAATCTGCATTTCTTTAAAAAAAAAAAAATGATTTCTGCAGGTTTGGGTGGCATTTTGTAAACATCTGGGAGAGACCACAGGCCTCAGGTGGCTGCGAGACTCCTTTGCTACCACAGGACAAAGTCTCGCTTTCACTCCGGTTCCCTCGTAATTCCTAAGTGAAACAACCCAAACGCGAAATTAATCAGCGTATCAAAAACAAGCTGCGGTTATTTTGACATGTCAGCAAAGTAACAGATGATTTCAGAGCCGGGTGGAAAGAGAGAACACAGTCCTTACTCTGATACAGATGTGGGATATTCGATTTAGCTAGTGATTGTTTTCTCTTTATACACATTTAGTCTTCGATCACAACTGGGCCCAAATTTACTCTTGCTGGACAGTTGTGAAGTGAGTGTCTTCCCCACCCGCCACCCAATTTTACGATTTTCCTTGCCGTTGTTAAGTTAGTAACATGGTAGTTGAGGGAATCTTGGCTTCCCCACGGACTTGGCTTGTCAGAAGGTTCTATTCTAGGGATGGCGAACCTTTTTGTTGTGGTGTGCCGGCACCCACAATGCAATGCATCCCGCGCCCTCTGCTCATGTGCATGGAAAACCCCGCCCCTTCCCTGCACGCCGTATGCGCGTGCCTCCTAGCTGATTTTTGGCTCGTTTGAGGCCGTTTTTGCCCTCCCGGAGGCTTGAGGGAAGCCTCTGCAGCCTTGGGAGGCTGAAAAACAGGCCCATTTTGGCACTTCCGGTATTTCCAGAAGGCCCGTTTTACGGCCTCCAGGAAGGCATAAACGGCCTCAAACAGACTGAAAATCAGCTGGTTGTTGCGCACATGTGCAGTGCAGGTAAGTTTGGCTGGGGCTTGCGTGCCCGCACAAATGGCTCTGCGTGCCACCTGTAGCACATGTGCCACAGGTTCACCATCACAGTTCTATTCTATTCTAGATAAGGGCATCTCCTTTGGAAGGCTTCCTTAGAAGCATCGCTGGAGGCTTCTAAGAAAACATTGGACAACCATTTGTCTGGAATGGGACAGGATATCCTGCTTGAGCGGTGGGTTAGACTAGATGACCCCCAAGGTCCCTTCTAAATCTGTCCCTCTGTTATTCTGTATCCCCGTTGACAGAACAATTAATCAGGGGAATGACTTGCCTCCAGAAGCTGTGAATGCTTCCAACACTGGAAGTTTTTTTAAAGAAGAGATTGGACAACCATTTGCGTGAAATGGTATTAGGGTCTCCTACTTGAGCAGGGGGTTAGACTAGAAGATCTCCAAGGTCCCTTCCAACTCTTGTTATTCTGTTCTTCAAGGTGGCAAAAAGTGATCATGTCACCCCGGGACCCTGCAACCGTCACAAATACAGTCCAGTTGCCAAGCATCCAAATTTTGATCATGCGACCACGGGGCTGCTACAATGTGAGAAATGGCCATAAAGTCATTGTTTTTCAATGCTGTTGTTAAGTTGGAACGGTTGCTAAACAAATGCTAAACAACTTTTTGTTTACATTGTGGATGCAGTATCCCAAGTGTGGTCTTGCCAAGGCCTTATAAAGTGGTATTAACACTTCATGGGATCTTGATTCCATCCCTCTGTTAATACAGCCTAGGACTGTGTCCTACAGCCTAGGACTACCAGTTCGCACCTATTCGCTAGAACCAGTTGTTAACATTCTAGAAGAAATTACTGGGCTAATCCTGTAAGGAAGGCAGGAAGGAAACATTCTGATGTTGCTTACAGAAACTGCCTCTCCGTTAACCCTTATGACATTCTTGGCAGGACTAGATTTCCTGTCTCTGGAACATCTCTGGAGTTTTTCCCCACTCCTTTGAAGGTACTTTGCTTGTGTGGAGTGACCATTCAAAGTTACAATGACACTGAAAAAAGTGACTTATGACCATTTTTCACACTTACGGCTGTTGCAGCATCCCCACAGTCAGGAGAGGCCAGGTGAGGAGAGGCTTGCCTCGATGTGAGTGATATTGAGTTGGCCATGCCCAGCCAGTCACATGACCACCAAGCCACGTCCACCCAATCACATGACTACCAAGCCATGCCCACCACTTAAGCCACGCCCACAGAACCGGTTGTTAAAAATTTGAACTCCACCCCTAACTGCGTGGACTTTTATTTTGGCTTCCTATCCAAGAAGGAAGCTTCTTGGATGAGAAGCAAAATGTTTCAAAAAAAATAAAAACCCCAAGAAGTTTCCTTTTTGGGGTGGGGGAAAAAGCATCTTTGGGAGAAAACCGTGACCTGGATGATTGAGAATCTCCCCAGCAGAGGCTGTCTGGGCAGCCCATCTAGTAGTGAACTCCAAGGCCTTTACTCCTTGTAGCCAGGTGGCTCCAGACAGCTTCCTTCTGTCCAAACATTAGCTCTGTTCAGCTGCTGGGAAGCAGACAAGGGCAGGTGTGTGCAGGGTGTTATGGCGATCAACACATCGCCTGCTTAGTCATCTCAGGAAAGCTAAACAGATGGGAAGTATAGACTATACAAGGGAAAGCAGGACACCGAAAATCAACACACCAAGTAAACAAGAGAGGAGGTTACATATCTGTCCTACTCAATGTCTTGCCCCCCCACACCCCCGTCTGCCATCTGAGGCAGAACCTATGCTGAACATCGGAGTTGGAGAGGGAAAAAGAGGCAACTGGCGGGAGGGAAAGAAGGACCTGGGACAGGGGGAGAACAGGCTGTTCTAGGAAATCTTCTCGTAGGCTAAGCCTGCCAAGAGAACATGTGTGTGAGTGTGTAGGGGGTGTCTACGGTTCCAAGAACTCAGTTTCACTGTTTCTCTGCCAAAAGAGAAAGAAAGAAAGAAAGAAAGAAAGAAAGAAAGAAAGAAAGAAAGAA
>NW_020769424.1:1577685-1608770 GCF_900518735.1 Pseudonaja textilis | reverse complement strand
ATAGAATAGAGATTAGAATAGAATAGAATAGAATAGAATAGAATAGAGATTAGAATAGAATAGAATAGAATAGAATAGAATAGAATAGAATAGAATAGAATTCTTTATTGGCCAAGTGTGATTGGACACAGAAGGAATTTGTCTTGGTGCAAATGCTCCCAGTGTACCTAAAAGAAAAGAGACATTCATCAAGAGACAAGAATCATCAGGTAAAACACTTAATAATAGTCATAGCGTATAATAGGCAATCAAATCATACTAGGAAACAGTCAATATAAATCGTAAGAATACAAGCAACAAAGTTACAGTTATACAGTCACAAGTGGGAGGGGACAGGCGATAAGGAGTGATGAGAAGATTAATAGTAATAGTAAATAGTTGGACAGTGTTGAGGGAATTATTTGTTTAGCAGAGTGATGGCATTCGGGAAAAAAACTGTCCTTGTGTCTAGTTGTTCTGTTGTGCAGTGCTCTATAGCGTCATTTTGAGGGAAGGAATTGAAACAGTTTGTGTCCAGGATGTGAGGGGTCTGTAAATATTTTCAGAACCCTCTTTTTGACTCGTCCAATATACAGGTCCTCGATGGAAGGCAGTTTGGTAGCAATTTGTTTTTTTCTGCAGTCCTAATTACCTAAGTCTGTCTCTGTCTTGTTGGGTTGCAGAACCAGTGACACCTATTTCCCATATAGGACTATGGGGTCAATGCTGGGCACCCCAAATGGGTGGCTGGGACTGCACGGGGTGCCTCCAAGCCCGAGGCTGGAACGTGTTTGCACGATCCCTGTGGATGGTGGCTCTGTAGCCTGTGCCGGCCTCGTCCTTCAGCTCTGAGCCAAGACGGAAATATCTGGAAGTGAGAAGTTTTCCTGACGGACGGCCGTGTTCCCTTCTCTAAGTGCCTTGGCCCAGAGGTCACCACCACCAGTAGCAGCAACACAACAGGAAGCGACGCAACCCTGACTTTGGAAAGCTGGAATTGCGCAGCAGAGGCCCTGGCAAGAGAAGCCAGCAACCTCTGGGCTCTCCCTGGAGCACGGCAGCCTTCCCTGGGTGGCGTGGTCAAGCCGTTTTCAATGGACGCCGGGAAGGAGCTGGAGAGCAGCTGTTGTCCCCCAGCAGAGCGAAGAAGTGACCAGATGGACAGCGGGGCATGGAACTGAACCGTGAGTTGCCAGCCTGGCAGGAGGGGGCAGGGTAGGGCACCCCCAAAACAGGGATCCTTGGTGCTTTCAAAGCCTGGGTGTTTGGTTGCAAGAATTTTAACTGGCACTGATGACGTTTCCTATTTGGGGTAATGAACGATGCGCAAGGAAGCCACCAATATTCTCAGGGAGCGCCAAGGACCCTTCAATTTTCAGCCCTGGGCTACAAATATTCTCCTTGATTGACACCCCAATGTATTTAAGGAGGGAGGGAAGGATAGGAGTCCAAATGGCAGGGCTGGAATGGACTCTGTCCTGAAAATAGAGCATGCAAGGACAAAGGCACTCTGCATATGAGCTGAGGCTAGATGGCAACAACCAGTGGTGGGATTCATTTTTTTTTTTTTACCAGCGGTTCTGTGGGCGTGGCTTGGTGGGCATGGCATGGCTTGGTGGGTGTGCCAGGAGAAGGTTACTGCAAAATCCCCATTCCCTCCCCAACCCACTAACCTGCTTTCCAGCTCTGTTCTCCTGTGCAGGGCAACCAAAGAAGACCCAGCCAATCAGCTGGGACTCAATGGGAGGCGGAGAATAGATGGGGGCGGGGCCAGTCAGAGGTGGGATTTGCCGGTTCTCCAAACTACTCAGAATTTCCGCTACCGGTTCTCCAGAACTGGTCAGAATCTGCTGAATGCCACCTCTGGCAACAACCCACGATGAGGTCTGGGGGGGGAGGACCACCCTCCCCCTCCTCCCAAGACTGGATGTTAACCCTTTATAGGAAGTTTTCAAATGGGGAGGGGTTCTATCTGGAACCCAGATAATTAGGTTCGGGGTTAGAATTGGGAATCTGCCATTCAGCTTGGCCAAATTTGGGATCCTGTTAATAATCAGCTGGGGATGATGGAAGTTGAAGTCCAACTGCTTTGCAGGGGTTTCTGGGGAGGGTAGTTAAAAAAAAAAGATGTCAAGATGAAGGCCTCAACGATATACAAGTCCTCTATTTATATAACCACAGTTGAGACCAACATTTCTGTTGCTAAGCGAGAGTGAATTTCCCTCCCCACCCCCATTTTACGACCTTCCTTGACATAGATGTTAAGTGAGTCCTTGCTGTTGTTAAATGAATAACACGGTCGTTAAGTGAATCTGGCTTCCTCGTTGGCTTGGCTTGTTCAGATAGTCGCAAAAGGGGATCCGATGACCCCGGGACTTTGCAACCATGATAAATGTGAGCCAATCGACAGGCGTCTGAACTTTGATCACATGACCATGGCAAGGCTGCAAGGGTCATAAGGTGAAAACCGTCCGTAAGTCCCTTTTTTTTCAGTGACGTTGCAAATTTGAACTCTAAACGAATGGTTGTAAGTCAAGGACTACCTGTATTAGAAGCTCTTCCTGTTTCTTGCCTGCAGAGAAAACCAGGCTGAGCTTCGATTGTGTTGTTGTGGCCGCCATCTTGACTTTTTTGACCAGTCCCTGAATGATCAAGGGCACTTTTGTGGCCTAACACCGCACCCCCCCAAACTACAGTATCTATTATCCCAGGCTGAGTGGAGAGCCACAAGGATTACATAATTGGAAACCAAACTCTTGTTGGAAGTTAAAACCCACCCCTCTCCTAGGAAAATGAAATATTTTAGGATATATTAAAAAGGCAGAATATTTCCCCTAAAAGAGAAGTAGAAACTCAGAAGCAGAAACCCACCTAAGAAGCAGAAGCATACCTCCCACCTTTGTTAATGGGCAGGCCATTACGGCCTGGGCCAGAGTATTCTACATTACAAAGTCCTCTACCCATCTCACCACCTGGTCCGGGAAGATTGCATCAGCCAACACTCAGGTGAAGCCATGTGGTCCAGACAAAGCTTATAGTTAGCTAAGACCCCCGCCCCCACCGCCCCATGGGAGTCTTGACAGCCAATAGGATACAATTCTTGCACAGGAACAGAGGGTATAAAACTAAGGGTCTCTCAGCATCTTGGACCTTCTTTTCCTTCACCCAACATCTTGAAGCGTGTGATCGTCCCTTTCACTCTGGAGCTCCAAGCCATGTGGTCCTGTCCACCATTAAACCATCTTTCCAAAACAGCCTCCATGTTTCCAGTGTCTTTTTCCCCACTTGGAACTGAACCCAGAAGGGTATTTTTTCCAACACTCTCTTTTGGGTTTGAAACTAGATGCACCAGACTCAGCAACCAGCAAAATTAACACCGGATGTTTGAAGTGCGAGAACGGAATTCCAGCTAAATTAAATAGTATTATATTTAAAATATAGGATTGTGGCCTTACGTTCACACTTGATGGGGGAAGAGGGGGGAATTCCCTCTCACTCCTGATCTTTTGCTTGTGAATATACCATTTAACATGATGTCCAACCCATAACAACCTGGGCTGATCTCAAAAACTGCAATAGAAATGATTGGGTGGGGTAGACGGGGCACCACCAGGAGATCCCGGGGGTATCGGCTAGACAGGAAAAGTGAAAGCCTAACCTCAGACTAAAGTAATGCCAAATCTCTTCTGTGGCATGGCAGGAAAAGCTACATGAATCTGCTCCTTCCCCTCCCAATCCTCAGGAGTTGAGTTTGACCCTAAGGGGAGTTTACTACAGCATTTCTTTTACTAAGAGGAAATGTGGGAATTATTCTTGGTCTCTGTACATCCTATCGTTGCCTTGTTGGATTCCCAAACCTTAGTCCAGTTTTCTCAACCATGGACAACTTTAAGACTTGTGGATTTCAATTCCCAGAATTCCCCAGCCAGCTTACTGGCTGGGGAATTCTGGGAGTTGAAGTCCACACATCTTAAAGTAGCCAAGGTTGAAAAAACACTGTCTTAGTCTAACCAGGCCTCATGTGATCCTGCCAGGCCGCTCCTTAGACCCTTCTAGGCTCCGATCCCTTATATCTCTATGACCTGGAAGATGAGTAGCTTAAGGTTGGAAAGGAAATTCCATGGAGAGTTGATAGCTTCCATTGTTAGAAGTCATGAATGAAGCTATTTTAAGATGATACTTTAAACATGGTCAGAGGCTTATATTACACTTCATTGAATTTTTATAAGTAAAAAAAGTGGGAAGTTTGGAAGCATCACTTTAATTTCCGAGGCATCCCACATTCCTAGAAGATCAGCAAAGTGGGGAAGTGACCCTGAATTGGGTTGGGAAGCATACTTTCTGGCTCGGAAAACAAAATAGAATAAAACACATCAAAACAAACGAACAATGGAAATAAGACAAAGGTCGGTGGCGTTGTAGTAAAGAGCATCTGTTGATGGGAAACCGTCATCACGGTTCGTCTTCTAATAATCAATGTAAGCTTGTGACTGTTTGCACTTGTACGTTTTAGCTCTTTGTGGGATCGGGCAAGCATTTCCATTTCGTGAGAGTGCCCACCATCGAACTCTAGTAGGAGATCATTAGTGAGTCCTTCTCTGGTCTGTCTCATTTGTCCCCTCCAGGGCTGCTGGTCTTCACTGTATTCCTGTTCCAGATGAGACCCTCCGGGATGTGGCCCACGGAGCTCGTATGTGACAGGCGACTGATCCAGAAATACGTGGCTGAAGCTGTGGACATGGAGGAAACGTTGGTGAGAAAGCACCTGTTAGTCTGTCCAAACGTGCGCTGAGTTTGAAGGGACCCAGTTCCTCCTTCTTAGCCTGCTTCAGATGCTTTGGGGGACAGAATAACAGAGTTGGAAGGGACCTTAGAGGTCTTCTAGTCCAACCCCCTACTCAGGAAGTAGCCCTTGACAACACTGTCCAATTATTTACTAAGTCTGCATTACTATTACTATTAACCTTCTTATCCTTCCTTTCACCCATCTCCTCCCACTTATGAACGTAACTTTGTTGCTTGTATCCTTACAATTATTTTTATTATTTTATTGACTGTTTACTAGTATGATTTGATAGGCCCTAGCTTATTATTATGTTTCCTGGTATGATTTATATGTTTTATATGTTTCCTAGTATGATTTATAGTACCCTATGACTACTTCTATGTGTTATACCTATGATTCTTGACGCATGTATCTTTGAGAGCATATGCACCAAAACAAATTACTTGGGTGTCCAGTCACACTTGGCCAATAAAGAATTCTATTCTATTCTATACCTTTTGGTTGTCCAATCTCTTCTTAAAAAACTTTCGGTGATGGACCATTCACAACTTCTGGAGACAAGCAGTTCCATTGATTGTCACTGCAGAAAATTCCCAGCTGTTATTTCTTGTCCTGCCTTCACGTTCCTTGGAGAATAGGTTGACACCCCCCCCCCCCCATTCTTCTCTGTGACAGCCCCTCAAATATTGGAGCACTGCTATCACGTCACTCCTAGTTCTTCATTAGACTACACATTCTTACTTCCAATAACCGTTCATCGTACAACTTAGTAAGGGGCGTGCATAAGTGCACAATCGTGCCTACCGTCCCTGACCTATTGTCCCCATTTATTTGTACCTATTTCCTGTATTCTTACTCCTATTTATACTTATACCTATCATCTTGTAAGTGATTGACAAATCAAATAAATCAAATAAAAAGTCCCCATAACAATATTTGCATTTCTAATAAGAATATTCCTGTTTCTGTTTCGTGGACGGGGTGTAAATGAAAGGCAGAAGTGAAATTTAGTTAAGCCTCGAGTTGATTTTCTTCTGCTTTTGTCCTGTCTCTGCAGAGCCAATGTGAAGAACTTCCTTTGCTTCTGGAACCCGTACATTTGCCCCTGGTGGGGTTGAACCTCAGGGTGTGGAAAACAAAGACGGTATGTATGTAGGCTGTGTGGAAGTCACGGTTCTTTGGGCTTCACTGTCTGGGCCGCAAAGGTACTTTTCCAAAAAGCAACTGACTTTCTTCGGGTTTTTTTTTCCCCTTGAAAACATTTTCACTTCTCATCCAAAAAGCTTCTTCAGTTCTGACTGGATGGTGGGAATGGAAGGATTTATATCCTTTGCAGTCACCTGGTTGTTAGCACTCTTTCTGAGAATTGTTCAGGCCACTTGGGGGTTTATCTACATCCTCAAAATCACCTGAATCAAATGGTTGTGGAACCTTTTGGGGACTGCATGCTGTAGACAGGAGATAGGTGGCATCATATCCTAATAACAGAATAATACAACCGGAAGGGACCTTGGAGGTCTTCTAGTCCAACCCCTGCTCAAGCAGGATATATCATTTCAGACAAATGGTTGTCCAATCTCTTCTTAAAAACCTCCAGTGTTGGAGCACTTACAACCTCTGAAAGCAAGTCTTTCCACTGATTAGTTAAGAGAGGGCTGTTCAGTGTTAACATAGATGACCTCTTTGATCCCTCTTTCAAACCACTGGTTCTGTCCGTCTGGGCCAAGTGGACCGTTGTTTCCAACCTAAACCACTGGCTGAGGAATTCTGGGATTTGAAGTCCACGCGTATCTTAAAGTTGCCAGGTTGGGAAACAGAGTTAGATGGATACAGCTGTCATGGGAAGAAGAAATAACCTTGAGGAACAGTAGGAAAAAGTCTAATGAAGGTAACCTTCAGGTAAAAGAAATCTGAGTCCAGGATAGAACGGTATTCTGACTAAGCATCTCAGACAATTTCTCTTCCCCAGTTCTCATAAAACAGGGGTCTCCAAGCGTGGCAACTTTAAGACTTGTGGACTTCAACTCTCAGAGTTCCTCAGCCAGCTTTGCTGGCTGAGGAACTCTGGGAGTTGAAGTCCACAAGTCTTAAAGTTGCCAAGGTTGGAGACCCGTCATAAAGGATGAGAGAGTGAAGATGCATTCAGACTCGCAAGCTTTATAACTTATAAGAAAGGTAACATTAGCATGCATCCCTTTGGTTTCCTAGTCTGGTCTGCCTTGGAGAACTAACAACAAGTGTGGTAGCGAAGCATGACATTTGGCTATAGCTTATATGGATTAGTGATGATATTTTGGGGGTGGCGGTGCTGAAATTCTGCTGTAATATAAAATAAGGAGGTGAATGGCACTGCAGCTAAAATGAGGACAGTTTTACCCCTTAGATTTTAAGAAAACCCTCTGTTTTGGTCCCACTGTCCCCAGTAAATACAGCAATGTCTCACAGTTTGACAACTCTTTTTTGTATTTTTTTTTTAAAAATGATATACAAAAATTCCATTCCATTTCAATCATGCGTTGATTAGGTACATATTTCAAATTGCTTATCCATTATTAATATTCTTCTTATTCATCTTAACAACGTAGCAGTAATCACACTCCCATATACATAATATAAATACAATCTGGTATATCTATTACATTAATTCCTCTTATTACTTTATTGATATGTCTAATCCCTTTTAGTTTATTCTGTTTTCTATCCATTGGTAAAACAAGCCGCATGCCATATAATATTCAGATGAATCAGTTTGACAACTGTTTGACAACCAGCAAAGCTGGCTGGGGAATTCTGGGAGTTGAAGTCCATACCTCTTAAATTTGCTGAGGTTGAGAGGCACTGAAATAAATGGCAGAATTACTGGCTCTGTTTCAGAATGAAGTAAAAACACAGGAAATCCACCAAGTGTTGATCAAACTGATGGATGGCATCGCCGCTGCCCAGCGATCGACGAATGCGACCTGCCTCCTGGTACGTCTTGAGCAGCTTTATGAGAAAGCCAACTTCCTCCTTCTGCACTTAAGGAACGCCCAAGGGCAGGTGAGCCAATCCCAGAATTTATGGGGTGGGTGGGTGGTCTCTGAAGAAACCATAGCATCATTTTGACATCAAGATGTAGTTCATTGAAGAAACCATAGCATCCTGTGGAGTCTCTCAACTGAGAAAGATAATTCTACATGGATTTGGAGCAGGGGTGTCAAACTCGATTTCCTTGAGGGCCACATCGGGGTTGTGTTTGACCTCCGGGGGTGGGTGGGGGGCATCTTAAGGTGGGAGTGGCCAGCTCTACACCATTCATGTCAAGGGGCACCAGTGGTGGCCAATTGCTAAGGCAGGACTTCCCTTACTTTCTCACTCTCATCTTCCTTCCTTCCTTCCTTCCTTCCTTCCTTCCTTCCTTCCTTCCTTCCTTCCTTCCTTCCTTCCTTCCTTCCTTCCTTCTCACTCATCTCAGTTTTGATGAAGCACTGTTCAAGGCAATTTAGAATTCTATCCTATCTTATCTATCTATCTATCTATCTATCTATCTATCTATCTATCTATCTATCCTTCCTTCCTTCCTTCCTTCCTTCCTTCCTTCCTTCCTTCCTTCCTTCCTTCCCTTTTCTTCTTTTTCCTTCCTTCTTCCTTCCCCTCTTTCCTTATTTTTTCCTTTCCTTGCTCTCTTCCCATTTCCCCTTCTTTTTCTTTGCCTTTCCTCTTTCCCTTTCTCCTTTCCTGTCCCATCTTGGTGGCTCCAAATGCAGAAAGGGAAACGCTTCTCCTTTTGTTTTTAGTTTCTTTTGCTAGCCCTCTGCCAGCCAAAACAGAGCCCGGAAGGGCGCGGGCACATGGGCAACCCACCTAAACACTGTTTTCATTGGCAGAGGCACTAAGGGCTGGTCCTTGCTGTTTCCAGGGCGGCCACGCGGGCCAGATCTAAGCACCTTGCGCACCGATGGAGGGCCATGGGCCTTGAGTTTGACACCCCTCATTTAGAGGACAGATTAGAATATAACAACGGAGTTGGAAGGGAGAATGTAGAGAATTATGGAAAGCAAAAACACCGGAGTCATCGGTGATTGATGAATGCATGAAAAATGGCATTCAATCAGCTCTTTGGTACGAAGAAGAAGAAGAAGAAGAAGAGGAAGAAGAGGAGGAGGAGGAGGAGGAGGTGTATCAGAACTAAAGAATCAGGAAATAAGGTTAAGAACAGAGAAGGAACCATAACTAAAGGAGAGAGGAAAAGAGAAAGAAGCCGAACAAGAGAGTAAAGAAGGGACAAAAGGAGCGAGAGAGATAAGAGAAACAAGAAGTACAAGATCCAGAAACAAGTAGAAAGATGCAAGAGGAAATAAAGATCCGATGAAAAACTGATTAAGGGTGTTGTACAGATACTTATTAGGATATAAATTAGAGGAAGAGCATGTCAAGGAGACAATGGTGGCCTGGGCAAAAAAACTTTGGTTATAACACAGAACCAGCAAAATGGCAGAAACTCTGGACTAACAATAGGAAATTTAACTATGGCGACGGCCTATAAGGAAAATTTATGTAAGATGTTCTACAGGTGGCTAAAATGTACAAAAACTAATCCCCAAAATGATAGAAGTGCAAGGATTTACCAAGTACATTTTACCACATGTGGTGGACGTGTAACCACGCAAGACAATATTGGAAATTGATACAGGCATGGGTGGAGCAAATGGCGGGAGAACACATTCAATTTAAGCCAGAATTATCCCTGTTGGGAATATTGACAGAAGGCCACAGAAAAGGTACAACATATTGACCGCAGCCAGAATGGTTTACATCGGAACAAAATCAGCTAGGATTGGAAGCAAAATGTAAATTTTGTACCAATAATAAAATGTTAATCAGTTTATATCAAGGGTGGGATTCAATTTTTTAAACAACTGGTTCTGTAGGCGTGGCTTAGGTGGTGGGCGTGGCTTGGTGGTCATGGGACTGGGTGGACACAGCTTGGTGGTCATGTTATTGTCTGGGCATGGCCAACTCAACATCACTCACATTGAGGCAAGCATCTCCTCGCCTGGCCTCTCGTGACTGGGGGAATGCTGCAACAGTCGTAAGTGTGAAAAATGGTCATGTCACCTTTTTCAGTGCCATTGTAACTTTGAATGGTCACTCCACACAAGCAAAGTACTAGCAAAGGAGGGGTAAATAACTCCAGAGAAGTTCCAGAGACAGGAAGTCTAGTCCTGCCAAGAATGTAATAAGGGTTAATGGAGAGGCAGTTTCTGTAAGCAACACCAGAATGTTTCCTTCCTGCCTTCCTTACAGGATTAGGCCAGTAATTTCTTCTAACAACCGGTTCTCTGAACTGCTTAGAATGTTAACAACCGGTTCTAGCAAATACGTGGGAACTGGTAGAATCCCACCCCTGGTTTATATATATAAACCCACAATCACGAAGCCAAAAGCACCAGCATGAAGATGGAGAGTGGGACCTACAGTATACCGTAGTTGTGGTGGATGTTTGTTGGCACTAAAAGATAATGGAGAGGCAGTGAATGCTCTTGATATAAACGTAGGATATGACAAGAATCTGAGCCAATCTTGAATGTTTTTCTCACATCAGAAGCACCTTTTCAGTTCCCTGAAGCTGGGCTGTTTTAGAATATACAGTATTTTCTTTTCATAAGCTGCCGTTGCATTTACAGGGTACAAGGTATTAAACGAAAGGGACTCCCTGTAGCCTTTTCCAAACATGGCTACTTTTAAGATTTGTGAACTCTAGCATGCTGGCTGAGGAATTCTAGGAGTTGAAGTTCACGTAACTTAAAGTTGCCATGTTTGAAAAACTACTAGAGCAATGGCCCAACTTAACTTTCTTCAAGAATTTGCTGTAAAGCAGTGGTGGTTATACTAAATGGTTCGGACTGATTCAGCCAAACCGGTAGTAAAAAAAAAAGCCTCCAAGGATCAGCTGAAGAGAAAGAAAAGCTCAGAATTGGCCCACTTTTCTTTATCCTCTCAGCTGATTGGCAATGCAGGCCTCAGCTGGCATGCGGAAAGCTGCGCTGCGTGCATTAGGTGTGCACATGCGCACGATCACTGAACTGGTAGTAGAACAGGTAGGATCCTAGTGCTGCTCCAAAGCTGTCGACAGCACCTTCCGACCGCATGAAGGGTTGCTCAGCAGTCTGACTGGTTTCTTTTTTCTTGCCCTAGGAACAAAGCGTAACTACCCAGCCAGAAAACGTCCCCAAGCTGATTTCGACAAGGAACCTTAAAACTGTCTTCTGGACCTACGTGCAGCTTTTGCAAGGAAAATTGAACTTCTTGTTCTATGACCTCCGGAAAGACTCCTGTGCTGAGGGACGTCAACCTGGGGTCACCTTTCCTCCTTAGCACCTTGGTCACGGTCAAGCGGGCACCGAGGAACCCTGCAGGTGGCTGGCAAGAGACATCTACAAGGGCAGCTATCGGAGGAAGAAAGCCATCCGCATGCCGGGGTGCAAGAACAGGGCTGACCAAGCCTTCAGAAATGGAGGGTGGGGTAGGGGGGTGGGCTGGTGCTAAAAGGTGAGGGAGAAAAAGAAGACGGTGTGTGTGTGTGTGTTGTGTTAACGCTGGAGGTCCCAGCCTTCTGCATTTAGTACCAGCTTGCTTCAGCTGCCTGCAAAAAAACCCAAAACAAAACACAAACCAATCTCGAGGCTTACAGAGGTGGCCAAGTCGGGCCAAACTTCAGCATCTTTCTCGTCTGACCCGGTTTCCCTGGAATAAGCAACTCCAATGAACTCTATGGAAACTCTGTGGAAAAGATGAGGGCATTTTAGCCCACGTTGCTTGATCTATTCTGGGTCACGGAGTCGGAATCAGTGGAGTGACCCCGTTTCTCTTGACAACTTCTCTTGTGCAAACCAGCTTCTTCATGAGGCAGGGGGTTATCTTATTAGCCATTAAGGATGAAGGAGATATTATTATTATTTTTTGGCAGCCGTGACCTAGGTTTTAACCATTTCTTAATGGGTATGTATATACTGGGGTTTTCTCCAAGGACCGGAATTGAAACCTAGGGTAGGGCTCCCCAACCCACTACTGGGCTGCATGAAAGGCTGGCTGGTATATGCATGCCACAACCGGCACCGGTGGTGGGCTGGTTCTCTCCCCACTACCCTGCTGGGCCACCAAGGTTGGGGGCCACTGACCTAGAGCATCGCCTGGCAAGCTACTTTTATCCCAGATAAATTCTAGATCTACTTTCCCGTCTGTGGACCCCGTTTTAATAAACTGTCTATGAAAACCACATCTAAGCAATACCATTTTGAGGGACTGACCAAAGGTGAGGATCGGCAAAATGTTTGCTTGGATGTCCTCGCTTTATATCAAGAAGTTGCAGGGGGATGGTGTGGGGGAAGGAAAGGAGCAGCTGAGTGTTTTCTGACTAAGTTAGAGGGTCTCTAAAATGGGCAACTTTTAAGACGGGTGGACTTCAACTCACAGAATTCCCCAGCCAGCCATGTCTTAAAATTGCCAAGTTTGGAGAGCCCTGGGGATCATCGTTTATTGGGGCAATTTGGGGGCAAAGTATCCAAAACTCCTCCAGTTGTCTTCCTCTCCTGCAAAGCTGTGCTTGGAGCTGTAAGTAAACCAGAATGGAAAGTAAATACAATTCAGCTACAGGTTGTTCTAGCTTATAATTCTGACATCCCAACCAGGCATCAATCAGGAAATCTACGAGGAAGGAATGAAACCTGATTATTGCCATTACGTTATTATGTAATTCATTACATGAATATTATTCCGTTTTTAAAAAAAATAACTCTATCTATCTATCTATCTATCTATCTATCTACATGTCTCTCTCTCTCTCTCTCTCTCTCTCTCTCTCTCTCTCTCTCTCTAGCACAAGAAGACCTGATTGGATAACCTATACCATTCTAGCCCCCACAATCCCTTTCTGCTGCATCACAGAACTGTGGCTGATGGGCATAGTGTTCCCCAGCATCTGGAAGGCAGCCAAGTTGCCTTCTGAATCCATCTCTATGATCGACAGAAAATTGGGAGAGGTGATGGAAGCTTTACACTCCAGATTGATTGGCCATGTTAATCAAAGAGACGCAGAAGTTCCCTCCTGCACAGAGTCCAGACAACCATAAAAATCCATAAAAATATTTATTTGAGGTTTTTTTTAAAAAAAGGAGGAACGATTACCTCTTGGAGTTTGACCCAGCAGCTAACTTCTTTTGCTCTGTGTTTTTGACCAAAACACCAGAGAAAAATGAAACCAGTTTACCAGAAATGGCAGTGTTGCCTTCGTAAAAAAAATGCACAGTAAAATCGCTCATCAAAACCACCTAAGTATTTCTGGCACCAGGAAATACAATTCTTCTTGTAAGGAATGCTGCCATGTAGTCTGGCAGCGACTTCCAAAGTGCAAAGGACCCTGGGAGAATGTCATGGAGAAAAATGATTCAAGTCGTGGCTGCTAAGACAGTAGACAAAATCAAAAGGGTGCTGTTGTGGCCCACCAGAGCTGGCAGCGGATTCGGGCAGTGAGGAGGTTGGGGAGGAAAAAACGGGCCAGTCCTGGAGCCTGGGGAAGTGCTCTGCATTGGAAGCAGAGATGGGGGGCCAGGGCCGCCTGACAGTTATCAGATGCCTTCGGAGTCGGACATCAGCGAGGCAGAAGAACAGCTGGAGCCTGTTCCCAGTGTGCGCATGTCAGAAGAAGGGAACAACTAAGGAACAAGGGTCGACTTGGGAGCAAAACCACAGGTGGACGGTGAATGTCCCCTCCCCTAGGGAATAAAAGAGGAGTGGGGTTTAGCAGGAGACAATTAGTTCATTTGGGTGAAGGTCTGTTCCTGCATTCTTGTTAATTATTGTCTGATACAGTGTGGCATCTGAAAGATATCAGCCTGGCAACTCCCCAGACTGATAAAGGTCTGCAAGTGAAATATCTCGAAATACTGTTGGCTGGGACTTTGCTTGAGCAGAATTAACGGCAAACTAAATAAAAGGGACTTATCGAGATGAGTTGGCTTCATACCGTACGGAAAGCCTAGGTCAGGACAGGTGCTTCTAATTTGTTGCCAAGCTTTGCTCCCAACACTTCCGAAGGAGAACAGAGGAAGCAACAGATCCGTATTATTTTCTGAAATGTCCCAAGCTGCTAATGGAGCCTCCAACTTTTTGGGGACAGAAGCTGGTCAGAAGGCTAATTTCTTCATTAGGAGGTAGACCCTTGAGTCCACTTCAAAGCCGTGCAAGTTGTTGGCATCTCCCTGGAGTCTCATGAGCAGGCCACCATAGGAGACGTAGGCAGAGCTGGAGGAGGGGAGAGAGAAGGATGAGAGATGGGGCAATTGCAGAGAGAGAGAGAGATGTCCTCAATAGGTCACCCTGCCACATGCCAGATCAGTGCTTCTCAACCCAGGCTGCTTGGAAGATGTGTGGACTTCCACTCCCAGAATTGCCAAGCTGGCCGGGGGATTCTGGGAATTGAAGTCCACACATCTTCAAGCAACCGAGATTGAGAAAAACTACAAAAAGGAGGCAAGTAACACTGCACTCACGATACATCACAAAGGGCTGTCCTTCTGCCACGCAACCTCTTAGATTGTCGTTCCTCAACCTTGCGTCCTCAAGAAGTCGCCTCTCTTAACATTAAGTCAGTTGCTAATCATGCTACTTAGGAAGCAAGAGAGAGGAAGACCCAACAATGTGGAAAGTATCAGCCTAGGGCAGGGGTGTCAAAACTCAATTTCACTAAGGGCCACATCAGGGCTGTGGTTGACCCTGGGTAGGTGGGGAGGAGCTGGTAGCATGGCCAACTGGGTGAGTTATGGCCACCTGGGCAGGTGTAGCCAGCTTGATGCTATTCCCCAAATTGCTGGCTTGTTTCCTGTTCACATTGGGTAAACTGGATGATGCAGGTTAAGACCAGCCTGGCCCCATGGGCTGAATCTGACCGCATTGCAGGCCAGATGTGGCCCACGGGCCTTTGAGTTTGACACCTCTTGGTCTAGGGGAAGAATCTTAAAACAAGCCAGCCTTTCCCGTTATCTGCAATCCGTCCCTTTATTTAACTGAAGATGCGAAAGTAGAATCATCGTCACGGAAAGCAGATGTTCTTTACCAAACTGGATGAGCCACATGTTGCTCTAAGTCGGGGGGTCGGGGGTCTCCAAACTTGGAAATGTTAAAGACTTGCACACTTCAACCCCCAGGAATTCCCCAGCAAGCATATAGCTAGCTGAGGAATTCTGAGAGGTGAAGTCCACAATTCTTAAAAGTTGCCAAGTTTGGAGACACACACCCCCCCCCCCGGTCTGAGCCATAATGCAAGTGGTTTGCCGCTTAAAACCATGACTGATGGCAGTGGTGGCTAATCTCTTTGGGCTCCTTTGCAAAAATTGTGCGCGCGCTTGGATGCTCACGCTTGCAAGCCAGCACCCAGAAGGCAATGCGCCCCCCCACGTCCCCTATGTACGCGCGTGCAATCCCCACCCACCCACCCCCTTACCTGCACTGTGCCTCACAGCTGATTTTCGGCTGGTTTGAGGCCTTTTTTGGCCTCCCAGAGGCTTCAGGAAGGCTTCTGCAGGCTTTTCAGGCCAAAAACTAGGCCTGTTTCGTTACTTCTGGTATTTCCAGAAAAACAGGAAGTGATGAAACGGGCCTAGTTTTCGGCCTGCAGAAGCCTTCCTGAAGCCTCTGGGAGGCCGAAAAAGGCCTCAAACCAGCCAAACATCAGCTGTGAAGCACGCGCATGCACAGTTTGCCTGCAGCTCGTGTGCCATAGGTTCACCATCACAGGATTATGGCTTTAGCACAACAAGCAAAAGGACCATCCAAAAACCATACACGGCACTCATAGCGATAGCACTTGAGACTCATATAGCACTTCATAGTGCTTTACAGCCCTAAGTGGTTTATAGAGTCAGCATATTGTCCCCAACAATCTGGATTATCTCATTTTATCGACTTCGGAAAGATGGAAGGCTGGGTCAACCTTGAGCCTGGGGAGAATTGAACTGTTAGCAGTCGGCAGAAGTAGCCTGCAATACTGCATTCTAATCACTGTGCCACCACAGCCCTTAAGCTCAGGAAGTCTAATGCAATGCACCTTGAGAATGGAATTGAACAACTCACTGCAGGCCAACTCACCACGGTCAACCTGCAGTGGCCAACTCACTGCTAGACAATTCAATTAACTTATTTAAAAATAATTTAAAAACATTTTTAATTTTTGCCACTCCCATTTTATTTTGTCCCTCCTTTTGCATCCTTTCATTAATGATTCTATTCAACTATTTCTGTGACTTTAGTGTAACTCTCGCCCTGCGGCTAGTCATCCTGTGGCGAGGTGTCCCACAGCAAGTTGGCCGTGGTGAACTGACTGTAGCGAGTTGGCTGTGGCAAAGTGTCATGGAATAAAGTAGTATTCTTTATTGACCAAGTGTGATTGGGCACACAAGGAATTTGTCTTGGTGCAAATGCTCTCAGTATATATAAAAGAAAAGAGACATTTGTCAAGAGTCAAGAATCGTAAGGTACAACACAATGATAGGCCTAGGGTACAATAAGCAATCAAATCATTTCTACTTAAACTATAATTCCTTTCCTCTGTGTTGGTGCAGGGGTTAACTGCATGCATTTCTTTTAAAGAGCATTGGTTGTGCTGTATGTGGCTTGTTTCAGATAAATAGATCGATAGGTAGGTAGATAGGTAGGTAGATAGATAAATAGAATTCTTTACTGGCCAAATGTGATTGGGCACACAAGGAATTTGTCTTGGTGCAAATGGTCTCAGTGCACACAAAAGATATATTCATCAAGAATCATAAGGTACAACGCTTAATAATAGTCATAGGGTGCAAAAGGCAATCAAATAAGCAATAAGACCCTTAACCAGACCATTAAATATTCAGCCTGAACTCAACCAATCAAGTTATGGCTTTGTATGATGTCACAATCACTCTTCCACCTATTTCAGGTACTTACAGGCGTGTGGCTGCTTCCGTTGATGTCTCATCGCCCTCGATCCTGTACACCTTCCCATACATCACATATTCAAACTGGTCTGCCCTGTGGATAAGAAGAGCCGGCCAAAAGAAAGGAAAATAACATTAAAATACCAAAAACACCAAAAAACCGAAGGAGCGCATTCAGCATTGAGCCAAAACTCAAGCCTTCCATCTGTGATCTACCAACATCAAAATATTCCTTTGTGAAGGAGCAAAAATGTCTTTGTCCTGAATTTTTTTACATTATCATTCTATGGGCTCTGCAAACTTAAGGCTGGATTGCAGGCAGTCCTCAAGTTACGACAATTGAGGCCCACATTTATGTTGCTAAGTGAGACGTTTGTGGAGGTTTGCCCCATTTTGCCACCTTTCTTGACGCAGTTGTTAAGTGAATCGCTGCATCAGTTGTTAGTAACGTGGTTGTTTAGTGAATCTGGATTCCCCGCTTGAATTTCATTGATCAGATGGTCACAAAAGGGACACTGCAACCGTCATAAATATGAACCAGTTGCCAACCACCTGAATTTTGATCATGTGACCGTGGGGATACTTCAATGGTCTAAGTGTGGAAAAATGGTCGTAAGTCACTATTTTTCAGTGCTGTTGTAACTTTGAGCGGTCACTAAATGAACTGCTGTAAGTTGAGGACTACCTGAGTTTCAGGTTCTTTTGTAGTTCAGCCATAAAAGTCACTGAGCCACGGAACTTTTCTCAGTCTGACCTACCTCACAGGATTGGCATGAAGTTTTGAAGTGGGGGAGGGAAAGAGAGACTATTTGTAGGCTAGTCTAGAATAGGGGTGTCAAACTCAAGGCCCCCTGGGGCCAACTTGGGAATATCAAGGGCCTGGACCGCGGTGCCTCTGGCAAATAAAATGGGCCGTGTACGGGCTTGCCACACCTCCTTTTCTTACTCCATGGCCTCCTGCAGCACTCCGCTGGCTGAAACCTGCCAAAAACTGGGCCCCAAACAGGCTGAAAACCGGGCCCTAAATCGACCAAGAGGCCAAAAAGCAGGCCTCAAAGCTTGTTTTCGGCTGACAGAGTGCTGTAGGAAGCCGCGGAGGGCGAAAACCAGGCACAAGGCGGCTGCGCGCAGAACCCCCTGCGCCCCGTTTTGGCCAGCAGGGGTCATCATGCCCACCCACCCCCACCGCCGGCCTGCAGAGGAGGAATACAATGCTGATCCTGAGCCCTTGAAGAAATCCAGTTTGACACCCCTGCCCTAGAATCAAGGTAATATTTGTTAGGGGGTCTCCAAACTTGGCAATATTCAGACTTGTGGACTTCAACTCCCAGAATTCTTCAGCCACCTGGAGACGAGTCCCTTATTATTACTCCACCAGATCTAAAAACTCAAAACTTGGATGAAGAGACCCCGCCCCCCCAAAATTGATCTGTGTCAACCACTGCATTTTCTTTAAGCTGGTCTCCACCCTAGCTCTGCAGAAAAGTCCTTCGGTCACCTGGAGGGTCTATCATCTGTAGGATTATATTCGCCGTCATCCAATGTCCCATCTTCGTACAGAGTGCTGGCTATCACAAGGCGGAATTTGTCTCCTGAAATGCAAGAAACCGTAGACATTAGAAGTGAAACACGAAATTGAAAAGGAAAAAAAAAAGGCAAAAAGTCTGCAAATCAGACCCTCCAGACTTAATCCTCAGAGGAGGAATGTGCAAATCTGATATGTCGAAGTCCCTAATAACATTTGGGCAAGATTCAAGCCTAGGACTTGAAAAGAATTGTGCATGAATGACCAGAATAGGGCTTTCTTGAGGTTAAACATCTCAAGAAATATTGGAAGACAAACCCTGGAATGTATTACTTTGCACAACACTTATTTACTAACTTATGGACATGCTAGATTTGATCAGGGTTTTCCAAGTCTGGCTTGGCATGCTTTATAATATTGAGTCAAGTCTCTTTGATTAATTATTATGATTATTAATTTTTTTTATGCCACTGATCTCCATTACCAGGGATTCTGGGAAGCTTTCGTTCATGATTCAATGCATTATGCAAACCTAGAATATTCTAGATGCTGTTCTTGATCTTCTAGAAATAAGCAAAAAAAATTATGAGGTGTCCTTGGTGCTTTCTAAGCTTGGTTGTTTGCTTGGTTGTTTGCCCTCAAGACAAATCATTTATCTTTTACATACCATTTAAGGGGGAAAAAACAAGAAAACCAAAAGACACAAACACATCCTCTTTAGCAGCCAACTCCCAAATAAGTGGGGAATTAACACTAAGCAATCAAGCAAAAATAATACCTAATTAAGGAACTACCAAGGAGAAAACCATGGCTCACAAACAGGATACTGTCTATTAACAAATAATAAAGCAAGCTACTGTATATAAGCAAAGAATAGACTCTACTCTGAATAGTGTATTAGTTGTACATCATTATCCAACTAGGTAACATCAGTATGATGTTACCTAGTTGGATAATGAAATGTCTGCAAGCAATCAAGCTCAGAGAGCACGAAAGAGTTGACAGTTCAACCCTGAGCTACATATATTTGTGAAAATCTTATGTTGCACAATCCAAAAGGTATGTACTCACCAAGATCAACTGGATAGATCTGTACATTCACGTCGAGGATCAGATCCATTTTGAAGGACTCGCTCTCACAGTGCAGCCGGGAAACTAAAGATAAGCCAGGATGTTAGTTGTTGAAAGGTAACATCTTCAAGAAAGATGTTTACTGCTCAAATGTCACTCCAAAAGTATCTGAGGCTTAGGGAAAAGTCTCTCTTTCATCCAAGTTTTCTACAGCGTGCTGAAAATTCTTCAACACTGTTGAAAGTAACATTCTTGGATTTCCATTTATTTGGGTAACAGATACCACAAGTTGACCACCTATGCACAGCCAGATTTGAAGGCTGCAGTAAATTACAACTTTACTGAGGGAAGAGCACTGGCACCATGTTCTTGGAATGGGGATCATCAGTAATACTTTTCTTCTACCATAAGAATCAAACAGGAGATCAGGAACCCTTACAGTCCAGAGTAAATACGAAAGCTGATCCAGATCCTATCCCTGCCTGAAATTTTTCTCACAGCTTGACAAAAAAGAAAAGGGAGGGGGTAGAAGACTTGGGGGGGTTGGGAGGGGCTGAGGAATCAAGGGAGCCAGCTGGGCCCTGCTAAAGTTCCTTCACTTCAAGGTCATGTTATGGGATCTCTTCAAACTGCACAGACTGTTTTACAAAACATAAAGCATTGGATTGGCGAATAATGGACAGGAGATCGAAAAGGGAACCTTTAGAATTGGCCTTCCTTCATCTGTAGCTATATGGATCAGTAAAATTATATATTCTTGGTAAAATTATGTCCCAGGAGTTTCTTTTCCTGCATATGCTAACGGGGCAGTTGACATTAAAGTTGGTATTAGCTATTCCAATAAATAGAATAGAATAACAGAGATGGAAGGGACCTTCGAGGTCTTCTGGTCCAACCCCTGCTCGGGCAGAAAAAATAGTTCCTCCAAGGAACCCAGTGTGACTACATGGATTAAAATATTAACTCATTTTATTTATACGGCTCCATGGCTGTTCTACCAAACATGCAATACTCCAAAACTGTGATTGGGTTATCAGAATAAAACCAAGTTTATACTTCATAAGATAACCATATATAGTGGGAATCAAATATTCCAAAAACACCATTAAAAATAATAATAAAATAAAAATAAGGGGCAATCATAGCAGCCCTATCCCACAGCTTGATGCCACAGTCCAATCTTCATAAATTACTCGGCAAAACTATATAATCAATAATAATTCTTTTTTTTATGCTTACAACCCTGTGAGGCAGGTCACATCCAAAAACAGAAAATATTCTATCCGCTACGCTGCATTACCCAAACGAAGCCAGTTATCCCACCCCCGTCCAGTTTGCTGCTTTCCAGAATACGTTTGCCCAAAAAAGTCATGTTTTTGAGTTGGGTCCAGGCCAGGGGGATTTCAAAGGTCGTGTCCAAGTGGTTTTTGCCACAACACACTTCCCAATTTAAAGAACCGCAGCCTCGAACTGGAATAATCGCTTAGCAGCTCGCCTCCAATCGAAACCCCAAGAGACAGATGTCTCTCCTTCGGGGGACAGATAGCAGATAATCAGAGTTGGAAGGGATCTTAAAAGGCCATCTAGTCCAACCCCCTGCCTAAGCAGGAAACCCTACAGCATTTCTGACAAATGGCCGTCCAATCTCTTCTTGAAGGTCTCAAGTGATGGACCTGGGGCTGCTGGGCACCGCCAAGCCTGTCCTACCTCACAGGGCTGTTGTTGGGGAGGGGGAGAACCACCGAGGCCGCCTCGGAAGCACAACGGAGGGATAGTTGCGGGGAAGGAGGGGGGGAAGGCGAATGGAGACTGCAACTGAGCCCCACCCCGGTCGAATTTCTTGCCCTCGGGGTCGATGTCCTTCACGTCAAAGATGTCTTCGAAGAGGATGCCCGCCATGGCGACGAGGAAGAGCAGGCCGAGCGCGAGCCTTTTAAGCAAGGAGCGGGAGAACCGGGGGCCACACCGACCCTCTGCTAGGAGCCAGAGCCGCTAACAACAACGCCACGCGGAGAGTCCGCACCTCCAAGAGCCTGCATGAAATTCGCGCTCTTCCGCTTCCGGCGGCAGGCGCCCGACGATGACGTCAGAGGCTTGAAAGCTGGCCCGGCCATATTGTTCCCGGGAGAAAGGCCCGGGAGGAAAGGGCAGGGGGAAAAAAAAAAGAGAGAGAGAGCGAGAGAGAGCGGCGCCTACTGAGGAATGAAGACGTCTTTTGAGCTTGCGCACGCGCACAACGTTGCCGCGCGGCGCTCGAAGAAGGCATTGCCCCGCCCTCTTTTAAGCCTCCGATGAAAAAGCTGGGTTATCTGTATTGCTGTTGAAAAGGTCTCTTATCGCTGCAAAGCAGTCCTCCACTTAAGACCACAACCGAGCCCCGCATTTTCTGTTGCCAACCAAGGGAGTTGTTAAGTGAATTTTGCCCCATTTTACAACCTTTCTTGCCACACTTGTTAAGCAAATCGGCACAGTTGTTAAGTGAGTCATATGGTCATTAAGTGAACCTGGCTTCCCCATTGATTTTGCTCGTCAGGTCACAAAAGGGGATCAGATGACCCCTGGACATTGCAACTGTCAGAAATATGAGCCAGTTGCCAAGCATCCGAAGCTCGATCCCGTGACTGTGGGGATGCTACAACGGTTGTAAGTGAACGTTGCCACTTTTTTCAGTGCCGTTGTAACTTTGAACGGTCACTAAATGAACTGTTGTAAGGCGAGGACTACTTGTACTCGGGGGAGAGTCCAACCAGGTGCATTTTAAATGCAGATTAAATGAATGAGCTTTGCCTCTTGCAGGGACACCTTCTTCTGGGCAGCCTTGACTGGAAATGATGGGAGTTAAACAGATTAACAGAGTTGGAAGGGACCTTGTAGGTCATCCAGTCCAACCCCCCGCCCAACCAGGAGACCCTACACTTCTGACAAATGGCAGTCCAATCTCTTCTTGAAAGTCTCCCACAACTTCTGAAGGCAACTTCTGTTCCATTGGTTGATTGTTCTCACTGTCAGAAAATTTCTCCTTTTTTCCAGGTTGAATCTCTCCTTGTTCAGTTTCCATCCATTATTCCTTGTCTGGCCTTCGGGTGCCTTGGAAAATAGCTTGGCCCCTTCCTCACTGTGGCAGCCCCTCAAATACTGGAAGACTTCTATCATGTCTTCCCTGGTCCTTCTCTTCACTAGACTAGCCAGGCCCAGTTCCTGTAACCGTTCTTCATATGCCTTAGTCTCCAGTCCCCTAATCATCCTGATTGTTCTTCTCTGCACTATTTCTAGAGTCTCAACATCTTTTTTATAGTGTGTTGACCAAAACTGGATGCAGTATTTTAGGTATGGTCTCACTAAGGCTTTATAGTGTGGTATTAGTACCTCACTTGATCTTGAGTTGTAGTGCCACACTGGCACAAGACTCTAAGGAAGTTCATGCACAACCAGGCAAGTTGGGCAATGGACCTCTTCCACAAAGCTCGTGGAAGAATGGACAGGAAGAGGAACTAAGTGAAGGTTATCTATAGATACAATGCCTGGGGTCAGACTGGGTGGGCTATGCTGGAAGCTAAGCTTTGAAAAATATTTAAATAAGGAATAGAAATAATAGAATTCTTTATTGGCCAAGTGTGACTGGACACACAAGGAATTTGTCTTGGTGCAAATGCTTTCAGTGTACATGAAAGATACATTCATGAAGAGTCAAGAATCATCAGGTTACAACATTTAATGATAGTCATAGGGTATAATAAGCAATCGAATCATGCTAGGAAACAGTCAATAAATACCATAAGGATACAAGCAACAGGGTTATAGTTTGTGAAGTGAACCCGGCTCCTCTCTGACTTTGCTTGTCAGAAGGTCGCAAAAGGAGACCGCCTGAGCCTGGGACACTGCAACTGTCATAAATATGAGTCAGTTGCCAAGAGTCTGGTTTCTGATCATGTGATCAAGGGGAAGCTGCAATGGTCATAAGTGTAAAATATGGCCGTAAGTCAATTTTTAGTGCCGTTGAAACTTCAAATGGTCACTAAATGAATTGTTATAAGTTGAGGACTACACGTATTAGGTTCTTGCAAGAATACTGTTTTCCCCTGCAAGGCTGTTTTTGCAGGACAGACTAAATGTACTATGACTATAAATGTGTATGTGAGTATGTGTGCATGTGTGTGTGTGTGTGTGTGTGTGTGTGTGTGTGTGTATATATATGTATGTACATGTTTCCTTTGTCACTGCACTTCCTACGACGAAATCAAACACCATCTTCAGTGTACATCATGACCATGAAAATAAACACAAACACACATCCTTCACACTCCACACATTGAACCAAACGCACAACACTGCACCAATACTGCACTATACAGTAGAATTCAAAAGAGCTACTGCCTCTGTGTGTGTGTGTATGTATGTATATACACACACACATACATATATACATACATACACACACAAATACATTTAAAATGTATTTTTGTGTGTGTATGTGTGGTAAACCTACTGTGTATACATCCATATACACAAGTACACTCATACAAAACTTATTTTATACAGCAAACCACACACTGTATGGAATAGATTTTGAAATTAAGCTAACTTTTCGTAATCCAAGTGCTTGCGCGTCCCTTGGGTTGTTTCCGCTCTTTGCTTTTCGGGAAGCAACAGAAACGGAAGCCGTCAATCCTGGGAAAGATCGTCTTCCCCCCCCCCTTCCTCCAACTTAGTATCTTCCATTAGCCCCCGGCTCCCGGGACCTGCGGGCCGGCCGAAAGGGGTCTCGAGGGGGGTGGAGGCAGAGCCGCAGCTCAGACAGGGCTCCACCGCGGCCCGCCCCATCCCAGCCCCGCTCCAGGTCTCCCAAAGCCGCCGGAAGGGAGGTGCCGGCAAGCCAGGTGCGCACCGCGTAACGAGCCGGAGGCGTCGCGAGGTGGCCGGGCGGGGATGCTTGGATCCACCGACCTATAAGCGCCCGGCCGAGTGAGGACCGTCTGCAGCTCCTCCCGGGACCCCTCGCTCCGCATCTGTTACCCGGAGAGCGCATGAATGGATTCCCAACGGAAGAAGAAACGGACCGGCTTCACCATCGGGCTGCTTTTCCTATCCGGAGGGATCGAGTATGGTAGGTTTATCCAGGGGGCTCGGGGAGTGGGTCGCCGGGGAGAAGGGTCGGCGGTGGGTGGGGAGGGGGCGAGGATACCATGGGGTGGAGATACCATGGGGTGCAGATTTTCCTAGGGTTTTAGCCTGGCTGTTGGCGACCCGGAGGGCATCTTTTAAAATTCAGAATAGAGCTGGAAGGGGCCTTAGAGGTCGTCTACTCCGACCCCCTGCTCAAGCAGGAGAGCCCCATACTGTTTCAGACAAGTGGCTGTGTCCAGCTTTTTCTTAAACTAATCAAGGAGACAAGCAACCTGGAATTAAGGAGAAGCTTCTTAACAGTGAGAACAATTAACCAGGTTAATTGGTTGTTAACTTGCCTTCAGAAGTAAAGGGTGCTGGGATTTTTTAAAACTGGGGTTTTTTTTTTAAAGAGAGGGGACAGCCCCTGGTCCAAAATAGTATAGAGGGTTGGACTAGAAGACCTCCAAGGTCCCTTCCATATCTATTCTGATTGGTTAAAACCCTCCAGTGGTGGAGCACCCACAATTTCTGGAGGCTAGCTGTTCCACTGGTTAATTTTTCTCACTGTTAGGAAGTTTCTCTTTAATTCCAGGTTGCTTCTTTCCTTGATTAGTTTCCATCCATTGTTTCCTGTCCTCTGGTCTTCTTTGTGCCAGGATCTTGTGCATTGCTCTGGGCAAAATGGAATTGAAATATAAAATAGGAATCGGGGTCAGAGTTCAGGCATCTTTACCCCTTTTTATGGGAGGGGGCTTTGTTTCTCCAGATTTTAGGAGCGGAGCTGGAAGGAAGGACGGACACTCAGCTTCACCAAACACTTGGAGAAATGGTGCTTTAAGATGTGTGGATTTCAATTCTGAGAGTTGAAGTCCACACTAATTTGAAATTGAATGTGAATATAGGTACTCCTTGATTGATGATCTGCTGTTGAGCCCAAAATTTAGGTTGTTAAGCGAGACATTTGTTAAATGAATTTAGGCCCATTTTACGACCTACCTTGCCGTAATTGTTAAGGGAATCCCTGCAGTTGTTAAGTTAGTAACATGGTTAAGTTAAGTCTGGCTTCCCCGTTGACTTTGCTTATCAGAAGGCCACACAAGGGGATCACGTGACCTTGGGAAACTGGAACTGTCATTAATATGAATCGGTTGCCAAGCATCTGAATTTTTATCATGTGACCCTGAGGATGCTGCAGTGGTTGTGAAGTGTAAAAAATGTTGTAACTTTGAATGGTTCCTAAGTGAACTGTTGTAAGTTGAGGGTTACCTGTACTTTATTTGGCCAAGTGTGATTAGACACACAAGGGATTGGTCTCCAGGGCAGAAGCTCTCAGTGTAGCCTGGCTTGCAGAATCAGCATTCTTAAAATTGTAAATTTATGCAACCTGTAATCCATGTTCTAGACTGCTAAAAGATCTGGAGCTGTAAATGAACGAACAAGCTTTTTCTAAGTGCTTTTCCTAGCTGAGTTCTGAATATTTTATACATTCATTTTGATCCTGCCTTTATTATTATGTTTATAATTAACTAAGGCGGCAAATATAGCTAATGCTCCTTCTTCCTCCTATTTTCTTCCCAACAAAACTATGAGGTGAGTTGGGCTGAGAGAGAAGGCCTATAGTCACCCAGCCGGCTTTCATGCCTCAGGCAGGACTAGAACTCACGATTCCTGGTTTCTAGCCTAATGCCTTAGCCACTAGACCAAACTGCCTCTCTTTTCCTGAGGAATTAATTATTATGCTGAGTTTTCAAGTTTTCATGTGGTGTCCTGGGTGTTCTGATGATGGTATCTAGTTGGGTAATTAAAAGTTTGCGAGCAAAGGAGCAAGCTCAGAGAACAAATACCAAGGATTTCAATCCTGAGCCTTTGATGTTCTGGTCTATACTTCCTAACATCCTTAGTCCGCACCTACATTTGTTTCAAATTCTCTTTCACAATTCTAGTTTGAAAATAGTGCTTATTCTCTTCTCTACCTAATACTGTGTTTCTGTTAGGGATACGCCCTAGAGGAATCTGCACGGCAGTCAGGCAGCAGGCAAAATATGTGAGATAAACATTTTTGTAGCTTACACTCAGTAAAACAGATACACTGTGCTAGTTAAATAGCTTATTCCAATAAGAGTTTTAGCATAGTCAAAACAGTCCATATATCATTCACTAGTTCAGTCCATCCGGGGATTGTTCAGTTGCAAAGTCCAGTGTCGAAAAAGAGGTCAGTAAACTTACAAATATCAGTCCAGTAATATATCTCCTCGCAGTAGAGATATGAAGAGTAAAACGGAAACGTATCAAAATTTCTTTAATTGGTTGAGGTTTGCAGAAAGAAAAACTAAAAGGAAACTAGTAACTCTTGTAACTGATAATGGTATGGAATTTATAAATAATAAATTCCAAAATAGACTGAAGATGGCAGGTGTGGAACATAAAAAGTCTGCACCATATAGGCCACAACATAATTCCTTTATAGAAAGACGAGGCCAAACAATACAGGCAATGGCTCGTACTATGTTGTCGGATTCAGGATTACCTGAAACTTTGTGGGGAGAAGCAATAATGTGTGGTAATCATATATTGAATAATGTTAACTCAACAACAGGTGAATTACCATTCACATGATGGCATGGTAGAAAACCTGACCTAAGTTACATGAACACATCTGGAGCACCAGCATGGGTGCATATTCCTACACAACTGAGACATAAGGGGCAGCATAGGGCTAAAAAGTTATTCTTTGTAGGTTATGAATCTAATCACAAATCATATAGATTCTGGGAAAAAGGTACATCTAGAGTTTACTGGAGCAAGATTCAAGTAACGATGTAATCATAGAAACCTACAAAAGACCAAAACAACATATCAGTAATAAGAAGAGTACAATTAAAGAGGAAGTACAGGAAGAGCAAATAGGACCAGAACAAGAAGAAATAGGTGAACAGGAAGAAATAGATAACCAGGAACAGGTAGTACATGAAAGTCCACCTGTAATCCCTGTAATACCTAGACGTTCAACACGTGAAACCAGACCACCTGACAGGTACCAAGCAAGTGTAGTTTGCCAAGTTAGTAAAGTTCCAACTACTGTGGAAGAACTTAGAATGTATCCTACAAAGGATCAAGAAAATTGGCATAGAGCGATGGAAAAGGAACTAAATTCATTGAAACAAATGGAAGTTTATGAAAATGTTAAATTACCTCCAGGTGAAAAGTCCATTGGCTATAAATGGATATTTAAATTAAAAGGTAAAAATGGGACTGTTACCCATAAGGCTAGGTTGGTAGCTCAAGGATTTAATCAAACTGCATGGGATTATGATGAAGTATTTGTACCGAGTCTAAAAGCAACAACCTTGAGAGCAGCTTTAGTGTGGGCAGCTAAGAAAAACTATATCATAAATCACTTAGATGTAGAAACTGCTTATCTGCATGCACCATTGCAGCAAACTATATACCTAAAGAAACCTGTAGGAATTAAGGATGATAAAACAAATAATGACTGTTGGAAGCTTAAAAAGAGTCTCTATCGATTAAAACAATCTGGTTACGAATGGAACCAATATATTGTTAAGGAATTAAACAATATAGGGTTTAAAGCAGGTTTAGCTGATCCATGTGTATTTAAGAAAGAGACAAATGGAACAGTGTCATTGTTATTGTTGTTTACAGATGATATTGCTTTAATTACAAAAACTAATCATGAAGCTACTGAAATAATATCATTACTAGGTAAGAGGATAAAATTAAAGCAATTAGGAGAGATAAAACAGTACCTAGGATTGACAATAAATAAAACCAAAGGTGGCTATAAGATATCTCAAGAGGATAAGATTTATCAATTACTAAAAACATATAATATGGAACTTTGTAAACCGGCAAAAACTCCAATGCGTAAGGAATTTGGCCACACTGATATTCAGAGTTCAAAATTCGATAAGACTATTTATCAGTTGCTAATTGGTAGTTTATCGTATATTAGTAATTGGTCAAGGCCAGATATTGCCTATAGCGTTAATCAATTGGCACGATTCAACGCTGAATCCCCACTGAACGACACTGGCAACCGACAAAGCATATCTTAAGGTATCTTAAACGGACAATGCGCTATGCATTGTATTTGAAGCCAAAAGATGATTTGATTATAAGTGCATATGCTGATGCAAGTTTTGCAACAGAATAAACACTAGGAAATCAAGTTCAGGAAAGGCTATACTGTTAGGAAAAGCATTGATTGTTTGGAGGTCAATTAGACAGCAACACATAAGTATGTCCACAATGGAAGCATAATTTTCATGTCTATCTTTATTATGTACTGATTTAATTCTGTATAAACAGTTATTAGATATGGGAATAACTGTTAATGATTCCATTGTAGTGTATGAGGACAATCAAGCAGCCATACGGATGGCTACAAATATTGCTGTGAAAACGAGATCTAAGCATACAGATCTTAGATATCTGAATGTAAGGCAATCTGTAAAAAATGGTTTAACAAGACTGGAAGATATGAAGAAGTCAAACCTCCTTTCTTCCCTCAGCAGCAGGGAACACGCAGTTAGCACACCATCAATCCATCAATCGTCAGTAATCGTTAGCAGGTTCTCTTGCTCCCTCTTATGGCGGTTTCACACTGCACCCAAAATTACATGCTTTGCAGTTTAAAGTGACACACACTTAAACTTACTATCATAGGTTATATATATTATTTTACCCAAACTATGTTAGGTATCCTTGTTATTCCTAACAGTTTCCCCGAAAATAAGACTCTGTGTTAGGAATACACCCTAGCAGAATCTGCACGACAGTCAGGCAGGCAGGCAAAATATGTGAGATAAACGTTTTTGTAGCTTACACTCAGTAAAACAGATACACTGTGCTAGTTAAATAGTTTATTCCAGTAAGAGTTTTAGCATAGTCAAACAGTCCATATATCATTCACTAGTTCAGTCCGTCCGGGGATTATTCAGTTGCAAGGTCCAGTGTCGAAAAAGAAGGTCAGTAAACTTACAAATATCAGTCTAGTAATATATCTCCTCGCAGTAGAGATATGAAGAAGTCAAACCTCCTTTCTTCCTTCGACATTCAAAAACTCCGCAGCAGGGAACACGCAGTTAGCAAACCATCAATCCAGCAAGTTCTCTTGCTCCCTCTTATGGCGGTTTCACAACCGCACCCAAGATTACATTCTTTGCAGTTAAAGTGACACACACTTAAACTTACTATCATAATTTATATATATTATTTTACCCAAACTATGTTAGGTAACCTTGTTATTCCTAACACTCTGTCTTATATTTTTTTTGCCACCAAAAATGGCACCAGGTCTTATTTTCGGGGGATGTCATCCACTGACTAACCTCAGTTGTGCGCGTAGCCCCCGGCCTCCTTTTTGCTGTCAGGGGCCTTCAGGAACTCCTTCTGCAGCTGGCAAGGCTTTCCTGAAGGCCTCTGCCTCCGATAAAAGAGCTTTGGATCGATCCAGAGCTTTGTTATCAGCTACAGAGGCCTTCAGTAAAATCTTGCGAGCTTTGCCAGCTGCAGAAGAATTGGGCTGGTAAGGCAGGTGTCATGGTGTGTGTTAGGGATACACCCTAGCAGAATCTGCACGGCAGTCAGGCAGGCAGGCAAAATATGTGAGATAAACGTTTTTGTAGCTTACACTCAGTAAAACAGATACACAGTGCTAATTAAATAGTTTATTCCAGTAAGAGTTATAGCATAGCCAAACAGTCCATATATCATTCACTAGTTCAGTCCATCCAGGAATTATTCAGTTGCAAATTCCAGTGTCGAAAAAGAGAGGTCAGTAAACTTACAAATATCAGTCCAGTAATATAGCTCCTTGCAGTAGAGATATGAAGAAGTCAAAAAACTCCTCTCTTCCTTCAGCAACTCAGCAGTAGGGGAAACACGCAGTTAACAAACCATCAATCCATGCAATCCAGTAATTGTCAGGTTCTCTTGCTCCCTCTTATGGTGGTTTCACACCACACCCAAAATTACATGCTTTGCAGTTTTAAAGTGACACACACTTAAACTTACAATCATAGTTTATATATATTATTTTACCCAAACTACGTTAGGTAACCTATGTTATTCCTAACAGTGTGCGAGGCCTGGCTACAACTGTCCAAAGGTAAGTAGTAGGGCAGCTCCACCAACAAATCCCCACTCTAGCTTAATTTTTACCCATCCACCCTGGAGCAATCATGAGGAAGTATGAATAGATTGGGTATATCTAAGGCTTTCTTAATTTGAGGCCTACTGTCTTGGATTGCAGTTCTCATCATACCTCATACATCTACTCGGGACTGCTGGAACTGGTTTGCAAAGTCTGCACTACTATTACTGTTATTCTTCTCATCACTCTTTATCACCCATCCCCTCCCACTTGTGACTGTATTGTCCCTGTAACTTTGTTGCTTGTAATCTTACGATTTATATTGACTGTTTCCTAGTATGATTTGATTGCTTATTGTACCCTATGACTATCATTAAGTGTTGTACCTGATGATTCTTGACTCTTGATGAATGTATCTTTTATTTTATGTATACTGAGAGTATAAGCATCAAGATAAATTTCTTGAGTGTCCAACCACACTTGGCCCATAAAGAATTCTATTCTATTCTATTCTATTCTATTCTATTCTATTCTATTCTATTCTATTCTATT
>NW_020769424.1:1542393-1577675 GCF_900518735.1 Pseudonaja textilis | reverse complement strand
TTCTATTCTATTCTATTCTATTCTATTCTATTCTATTCTATTCTATTTCATCTTCACTTTTTGGCTCAACCACTTCCTGGTTCTCTGCACTTCTGGTTGGATTTGCCCAGTAGTCTCAATTGTCATGTGGATTTCTTAGTTTTGGTTTAGTGCAAGGGTCTTCAAACATGGAAAGTTTGAAGTTTCTTCAAACTTTAAGACTCGTGGACTTCAACTCCCAGAATTCCTGAGCTAACATGACTGGAGGAGGAATTCTGGGAGTTGAAGTCCACAAGTCTTAAAGCCGTCAGGTTTGAAAACCCTGGGTTTAGGGTAAGGCAAAGGTCTCCAAACTTGGCAACTTTAATACTTGTGGACTTCAACTCCCAGAATTCTCCAGCCAGCAATGCTGGGTGGAGAATTCTGGGAGTTGAAGTCCATAAGTCTTAAAGTTGCCAAGTTTGGGGACCTCTGGTGTAAGGTATGCACCTGAACGAAAGGGAAGAAGAGGATAAACAACAGCAAGGTTAATTGATTTGTTATGATGAGCGCACCATTGGAAGACCCAAAGGACTAGGTTAAGGCCATGTTGTCATGGAGATAATCTGTCTGGTTGCTAAAACAGAATATCAGACAGAATAACAAGAATTGGAAGGGACCTTGGAGGTCTTCTATACCAAACCCCTGCTCAAGAGGAGACCCTATACTATTCCAGACAAGTGGCTGCCCAGTCTTTTCTCGAAAGCGTCCAGTGACGGAGCACCCATAACTTCTGGAACCAAGCTGTTGCACTGGTCAATTGTCCTCACGGTTAGGAAGTTTCTTCTTAGTTCTTGGTTGCTTCTCTCTCCTTGATTAGTTTCCATCCATGGTTTATCTTACCTTCTGGTGCTTTGAAAATAAGTGGACCCCCCTCTTCTTTGTGGCACCCCTCAAATATTGGCTCACTGCTATCATGTCGCTCCTAGTCTTTCCTTTCACTAGTGACTAGGCCTACCCAATTCCTACAACTCTTTTCATATCTTTTAGCCTCCAGCCCCCATTCCTCTTGCTCTTTTCTGAGCTCTTTCCAGTCTCAACATCTTTTTTATAATATGGTGACCAAAGTTGGATGCAGTATTCTAAGTGTGGTCTCATGAAGGCTTCCTAAAGCAGTACGAATGGTTCATGTGATCTTGATTCTGTTAACGCAAGCTAGAACTGCATTGGTTTCTTTGGCTGTTGCCACTCACTGCTGGCTCACATTTAAGTGGTTCTCTAGGACTCCCAAGATCCCTCTCATTGGCATTAAGGCAGGTTTCACTTGGTCTATACCTACCTACACTGTTGGTTTTTCTTACCCAAGTGTAAAACCTTACTTTTATCTACATTGAATTTCATTTTGCTAGACAGGGCCCAGTGTTCAAGTCTGTTGAGATCCATCTGGATCCTGAGCTTGTCTTCTGGAGTATTGCCTGTTCCTGACAGCTTAGTGTCATCTGCAGTTTTGATGAGTTCCCTTTCTACTCCCTCATCTAGATCGTTTATGAAGATATTGAAGAATACTGGGCCTAAAATGGAATCTTGTGCCCACTGCTTACTCCCTTCCATGTAGATGTAGTACCATTAAGGACTACTGGTTGAGTACAGTTTGTCAGCCAGTTACAAATCCATCTGATGGTGATGCTGTCTATCCCATCTTTTTTTTTTTTTTTTTAGCTTACCAAAAAGTAGTTTGTGGTCTACTTTGTCAAATGCCTTATTGAAATATACTGTATTTCACTGGTCTGCTCATTTAGTCACATTGTCAAAGAATGAAATAAGACTTTTTGGGCAAATCAATCATGGTGTGAACTCAGGGCATCCTGTCTCATAAACTGTAATGGGATGTGGAAATGATCTTGAAGGATGAAGGAAATAAATGCTGCCTAGGAAACAATTAGATAAGAGAGGTAGGTGCCCTCAGTGACTCAACAGTTGGAGGAAGAAACTTAGGAACCGCCCCTAATTGTTCTGGTGCTTAAAAATGGTTACGGGAGATTTATACCTTCAAACAAATTTGCAAGAGTAGGTTAACCTGGCCTTATAATAAAATAGTATTAGCTCATCTAGTCATATTTTCTGACTGATTCACCTGGCGGACATAAACAAGAGTTATGGGACAGTGAACCATGTGTGCCCAACCAGTTGTAGTTTATTAATTAAACCATGGTTTCAGCGATGTGGATGAATACACCTTTGTTTGTTTGTTCAGTTTCTATAGCTCCTTGTCTCAGTCAGTGACTCTTAATTTAAACAAAGTTTGTTAAATTTAAAGTAAGTTGGTTGCCTAGCATTCTGAGGCTTGCTTTTCCAACAGCCAGTACAGATGTTAAGTATTAGATTTGACCATGAAGAGTTGGTTGCACGTCTAACTAGGATTGTTTTTGTAAGCATAGAATTAGGGAGACCTCCTTTGTAAATTTGGTAGATTTTGCTCTCAGAAAAGGTAGGATTTAATAAATTAAAGTGTCTTTTCACTTATCAGCTGACCTTGAGGTTTTTCCAGCCAATTTCTGAATCTTTGGATGCTTATTTGAAGGATGTTAATTTGGGGCACATCCCTCCACAGCCTGTGATAAAAAAAATACAACAACTGCATTTGATCCTGATGTAAATCTTACTGGAATAGAAACAGTCTGGGTTAAGTGTAGCTTGAGTTAGTCTGGCTTGGTGGCCAGAGGGCTGTGCTGAAAGTCAGGACTCCCAACAAATCTACCCCCATTCAAATCACAAGCCTTGTGTTCCCACGGGCCATGTGGGTGGCACAGCGTTGTGTTCCCGTGCAGCCTGGATTAATTGATTTGGGGGTGACATTTCTCTGTGGACCACCAGAATTTTCTCGCAGATCACCCATGGTCCTCAGCCCACTGGTTGGTGACCACTGTTACAGGAAATACCCTTGGAATGGCATGGGAGTAGCAATGGATTTCCAGAGGAAAAAAGTTGCAAATTACACAAACCAGGAGCACTACTAAACGATGCTGTCAAACAGGGCTGTTAAACTAGCATCGTCACAGCATTGTGACACGACATATCGTGACTTTTCCCCATTCACTAAACTGGTCATGGGCATAGCCAGCCCATGACACATCTGGCCTGTGGGCCACAAGTTTGACAGCCCTGCTCTAAAAGGATGCAGGTTGGGAAAGTCCCTCCTCTTCTGTGCAAGATCCAGCATGATGTAATAAGGTACGTGGAGACCCAGATTCTAGTCCTCCCTTAGTCGTAGAAGATTATTGGGCGACAGTGGGCCAGTCGTACAGGGATCGTGTTTCTCAGAAAATAAGCCCCAGTCTTGTTTTCTTTTAGACTTGAAAATAAGCACTTAGGCTGATTTTTCGAGGCGATCTTACTTTTTTTTGAGGTGCAGCAGGCCAGACGCGGTGAGCCGGACGTGCCGTGGACGCACCGTCGCCTCCATTCCAAACCTTCAGCGTTCAGAATGGAGGCTTTTTGGGCGAACGGGAGGAAAGGGGGGAATTTTCCTGCCTGCCATCCTTCCCCTCAGTCTGTGCTGAGCTTGAGGAATGGATTACAGGCAGAAACTCCCCCCCCCCATTTTCCTCCCGTTCACCAAAAAGGTTCCCGCGAGAGCCTCCCAAAAAGAGGGAAAAAAGCAAAGCAGCTGGCCGCGGCCCATCATGCTGGCCCCCCCCCTTCCCCCCCCAGGCCTATTTTCGGGATAGGAATAATATTAGGCTCATCCCCCCCAAAAATTAGGTTGGACTTATTGGGGTAGGTCCAGGGTGGGCTGCTGGGGGTTCGCAAGGGTTCAGGGGAGCCCCTAACTAAGATTCTGTGCAGTTCGGAGAAGCCCCCAAATCCCACTCCTGGCTGGCCCCGCCCACCTGTCCCCTCCCCTCCCAGGAGTCCCCATGTGGCCCATTTTGGATGCAGGTAAGTGCAGGGCACACGTGGGGAAGCCAAAAAACAGGCCTCCCAGAAATTCAGGAAGGCTGGAAATGGGTCCGTTTCAGGCTTCCGGAGAGCCTCCGGAACCCGGGGAGGCCATTTTCGCCCACCTGGAGGCTCAAGGAAAGCCTCCGGAGCCCGGGGAGGTCAAAAACGCTCCTCCTCCATCGTGGTGCAGGAGGCCGACTAGGCCACGCCCACCCAGCAACTGGGCAGAGAACTTTTTTGAAGCCCACCCCTGGGTGGGTCGTGTTTTGGGAGAAACACGGTAGTCCTCGACTTACGACCATAGTTGAGCCCAAAGTTTCCATCACAAAACAAGACAATTGTCCAAGTGAGTCCTGCCCCGTTTATTACCACCTCTCTTGCCACAATAGTTGTTAACTCACCACAGCTGTTAATGGCTTCCCCATTGACTTGGCTCATCAGGAGGTCGCGGAAAGTCTGTCACATGATGACACCACAACCATCATAAATACACACATCTGAATTTGGATCCCGTGATCCTGGGGAAGCGGCCATGGTCGTAAGTGTGAAAAACCACCCTAAGTCACAGTTTTTAGCGACGCTGTGACTTTAAATCTTAAACAGTAAGTAAATGAGTGGTTGTAAGTGGAGGACTACCTATGTCCCAGTCCAACCTAATGTACAGGGTGGTCTTTGTGGGGAGAACACATCTTGTACTGCACTTAAATATAAGCACATACCAAATAAAAATATAAGCGCGTATTAAATCAAAATACTTCCCCGGGAGATGTATAAATCCTCAGTTTTGTTTCTAGGGTTCCCTTCTCCTTAGCTGTGGTTTTCATACAACCACATTACTGGCAGTTGAAATGAGGGTTTTTTGTTTGTTTTTTTTTAAAAAGGGAAAACAAGATAAGACCTCGCTTAAGACATTGGCGTTAAGCTGTAATGTGGGTTTGTTGTTTTTGTTTTTGGGCTTGGCCTTTTTGTATAATCCCAGCCCGCAGAGCTTCAAAGGATTTGCCTGGCTTGGTTCAGAGCCTATGGAGAACCGTGGCTAACCACAGCAGCTGTGTGGCTCAGATCAAAAGTTTTGCAACCCAAAACCTGCATTTAGCAAAGTGGGACTTGCCATCCAAGCCAGAAAAGAAAACTAGAGTTTTCAAAACGAGAAAGGAAATGGCCGGGGCATAAGACTAGAAACCTACAGTATGCTTGGTAGGGATCTGCTGTTAGCCTCCATTCAAGATGAGAGAGGCCATCCTCAACTTGCAACCATTTCTTTAGTGACCCATGACTGTTTTCCACACTTAATGACCTTTGCAGCATTCCCATGGTCACGTGATCAAAATCCAGACTCTTGGCAACTGGCACATACTTACAACAGTTGCTATGTCCTGGGGGCTCACGTGATCCAGTGGTGGGATTCAATTTTTTTTACCACTGGTTCTGTGGGCGTGGCTTGGCAGGGGAAGGATACTGTTAAATCCCCATTCCCTCCCCACTCCTGGGGGAAGGTTACTGCAAAATCCCCATTCCCTCCCCACTCCACTAACCTGCTTTCCAGTTCCGTTCTCCTGTGCAGGGCAACCAAAGAAAAACCCAGACTATCAGCTGGGACTCAATGGGAGGCAGAGAATAGATGGGGTTGGTGGGGCCAGTCAGAAGGGGTATTTGCCGGTTCTCCGAACTACTCAAGATTTCTGCTACCGGTTCTCCAGAACTGGTCAGAACCTGCTGAATGACCACCTCTGATGGTGATCCCCTTTTGCGACCTGACCCTCAAGGACAATGGGGAAGCCAGATTCATTTACCAATGGTGCTGCTAATTTAATAACTGCAGCGATCCACTTAACAACTGTGGAAAGAAAGGTCGTAAAATGGAGCAAAACTCGCTTAACAACTGTTTCGCTTTGCCATGGAAATTTGGGGCTTGAACTGCGGCCGAAAGCCCGAGCTCTTCTGTAATTTTGGCTATAAGAGGGCGTCTTCTGATGCACGCCTCTTTGGACACGTTTCTTAACTTTGGCCTCTCTCTTCTTCCTCCCTTCCTTCCACCCAGCGGTGATCCTGCCAACCATTTGGGCCTATCTGCAAAAGCTCAATGCTGAACCGTACTACTTGGGCCTGGCTCTCTCTGCCTTTAGCTTTGCTGGATTAATCACGGGTCCCTTCTTTGGATACTGGTCCGACCGCACCCGTCGAACCAAGGGGAGCATCATGTTTGCCAACTTGTTTCAGATAGCAGGTGAGTGGACCCTGCTGGGGGAGGTTGAGACAGGTCGCCCTCTCAGGATAATTTGCCACCTTCTGTTCCTTCAGATCTCCAAGGTCCCTTTGACTTCAAAAAGGCATTTGACTGGATATTATTGGTACTAACTTCATTTTTTTAAAATTTTGCTTCAGTAGAAATAAAACCACGGTGACAAGAGAAAGCCAAGGTACTGTAGTATAATAGTAATAGGTGCCAGGTGCAATCCCAAAACATCCAGAGCACCGCTTGAACACGATTGGCAAAATTTCCACCGGTGAATTGCAAAAGGCAGCTTTGCTTGGAACAGCTTTCGGCCTGCGGCAGTACCTTTAATAATAGTAGGAATAGCACTTGGACTCCCAACAGTCTGGCTCTTCACTTTACTGACTTCGGAAGGATGAAAGGCTGAGTCAACCTTGAGCCTGGTGAGCGTTGAACTGCTGGCAGTCGGCAGAATTAGCCTGCAATATTGCCTCCTAACCAATGCGCCACCACGGCTCTTTATTATCACCAAACACCCCCCCATCTGCCTATCCAAGTCTTTGGGAAGGGCTTGAGTGGTGGACAACAATGCCAAATCCAGTCTGAACATGTGGCCGACTGTGCAGCAAACTATAAAAATAACAGAATTGTTGAATCCATGGAAACAATTCCCCGTGCACATACTGTAATATTTCACAGTTCAGCTATAGACGCTTTCCTCTGTGGCCAGGCATTTAATCCCAGAATCATAGAACTGTGGAGTTGCAAGGTTCATCTAATCCATCCTTCTGCAATGTGCAGGAATGCCAGCAAAACCGTCCCTGAGAGGTGACTGCGCATCTCTTTTTGGAAGCTCCCAGAAATGGAGAACCCACAGTTTCCATAGATAGATTGTTCCACAGATCCATTTTTCCATCTTATGCTCAGTAAATTTATTCCCATAGAGAGTCAGTCCCTCCTTCCAGGTTTCGGACATCTAAACCTGTCCTAAATGTACCCATAATCCACTTGTTCCCCTGATCATTGTTTAGGGAGCTGTTCTGCTGCACAAAACCACAACCGGCATCATGCTGTCCACGAATGATTTAGCACTGGGTGCCATCAACCTTGGTGGCATCGTGGGCAGCCTCATTCCAGGTGGGTTCTAGTCCTGTGATGTAGGGCTGTCTGAGCGCCACCAAGCCATCTTTTGCTTCTGTTCTTTCTACTCTGTTGTCTTTGTTTTCAGGAAACTTCATGTACTTCGTGGGTGGCTCCAAATGGATGCTTCTCAGCAGCCGACTAGTAGCAGGTAAGGACAGGGGACAGCTCAACCCAACTCAACTCATTGAGCTTTGAGGTACAAATAAGGGAACTTTCTTCACTTTTTTCCTTAATTTGGGAGCTTAAGTTTCTCCAACTCTTATCAGCCCTTTTGCTTCACTTCTTTCCTCCTCTTTCCACACAGCTTACTAAATCTTTTAGATAAAAGGCCTAGCCAAAAAAACATTAATGTGCTAAGTTGTTTTGCAACTTAGCTTGTTTGGGCCAAACTAGCTTATTTGGTTAGTCTTTATTTCCATGTATATTGTGCAAATTCAGATTCAAATAAAATAAAAAACAAAATGCCTGAGTGACAAGTTAAGAGGATTGCACAAACACAGGACTTCAGTTATCTTTTGGATTTGTAGATTTTAGCTGGTTTTGAATTCTTTTAAATGTATTAAACTGGGCTTTGTTGCCCTGGTTCTAAATTTAACCAAGAGAACTGCATCGGAAGAAAATATCTTGCCCAGCCAACCAGATATTAGCTGGACAAATCTTGAAGGTGTCAAGACTTCTTCTTGTGGCATATCCATCATCGGACGTTGGCGATCGTGTTGGCAATCCTATTTTTATCAAGAGCATCACGAAAAAATGCTACTGAGTTTTGTTCAAACTGGTCCCTTAGATTTTGAAGCCATGATGTTTTTCTTCTGCCTGGACTTCATTTGCCTTCAGTCTTTCCGTGGAGGATTAAGTGAAGTATGCCATATTTTTCCGGGTGTCACACCACATCTCCAAAATATTCTAACGTTTGCTTTTTAATGGCTTTGGTGCTTTCCCTTGGCTTTCCCAGGCAGCTTGTCACCTCCTCATTTCTGATTTTGTCAACCCAACTTACACGTAACAGCCGTCTATAAATCCACATTTCAAATGCCTCTAGCCTCTTCAAGGGACTAACTCTCCACTCCGTAGAGCAGGATAGAAAAGACGTAGCTTATGATTTTCAATCTTAGGTGTCAGACAGGGAGGGCTAAATTGGATAACAGGCTTTGGGTGGGTGGGTGAGTGAAGATGTGCTTAAATTTGCCATTCTTTCCTTTTCCAATGGACTTTTTTCTGGATCTCCGCTACAGGTGTGGGGACTGGAGCAGGGGCCTCCATCTTTGGCTACCTCACCCGCTCTACCACTTCGCAGGAGAGGTCCAAGGTCTTTGCCGCCGTCATGGCATGCCGCCAGGTTGGGCTGCTTATTGGTAAGGACTCCACTTTTGACAGATCCTTCCCACATTCTGTGTCAGCGCTGGAAGTTTGCATTGCGGTACAGGTAGACTTGTAACATTTCATTTTACCTGACCATTCAAAGTTACAACGGCACTGGAGAAAGTGACTTACGACCGGTGTTCACACTTGTGTCCATTGAAGCATCCCCACGGTCATGTGATCAAAATTCAGACACTTGGCAACTGACTCGTATTTATGACGGTTGCAGGGTGCTGGGGTCCTGTGATTGCCTTTTGTGACCTTTGGACAAGCCATTTAACAGCCGTGGTGGCGCAGTGGTTAGAATGCAGTATTGCAGGCTACTTCTGCTGACTGCTGGCTGCCTACAATTTGGCAGTTCGAATCCCATCAGTCTCAAGGTTGACTCAACCTTCAGTCCTTCCGAGGTGGGTAAAATGAGAACCTAAAATTGTTGGGGGTAATATGCTGACTCTGTAAACCACTTAGAGAGGGACTGTAAAGCACTGTGAAGCGGTATATAAGTCTAATGCTATTGCTAATAACCGTGTTACTAATTTCACCCCTGCAATGATCCATTCAATAACTGTGGCAAGAAAGATCATAAAAAGGGGGCAAAACTCACTTAACAAATGTTTCACTTAAAAGGCTCCAAGCAGCAATTTTGGTGTTGATAGTTGTTATAAGTCCAGGACAACCTGTATTTTGTCGTTGGCCTTCTTTACATTCTCTGGGAGGATTTCTGGAAGGAGAAAATAAAAATAAAAATATAGAAGATCGGTTATGTAGGCCCGTTACCAGCACTGGATTTTATTCAGCCAAGGCAGTTTGTGGATGAAATTAAAATTGGCATGAAAAAGGCCAGTTTTAGAAGATAAACTTCTCTAACGTTGGAACTTCAGAGCAGTTTTTAAGCAAGCAGATGTGCTGAGCAGCTGCTGTTTCAATGAAAACAAACATTTTAAAAAAATTTTTTGAAGAGAGCAGTGAAAATAGCAACTGGAACTATTTATTTATATACTCTAAATTGCTTGGAAGTTCTAGAACAGGCTTGTCCAACCTGCGGCCCAAGGGCCGCATGCGGCCCAGGTCACCTTGTAATGCGGCCCAGTGCCCACCCCAACCTTCGTGCCAGAGCCAGCGAGGAGGAGGAGGAGAAGCAGGCGCGAGGCAGGGCGAGCGCCAGGCCAAGCAGCAACAGAAAAAGCAGACACCGTCAGAGCGCCACCTCCTGCTGTTGCCACCACCGCCATCGCCGCCGCTTCTGCCCCCGCTGCTTCTGCCCCCGCTGCCACTTCTGCCCCTGTCGTCGCTGCCGCTTCTGCCCCTGCCGCCTCCGCTTCTGCCCCTGCCACCGCTGCTGCTTCTGCCCCCGCCGCCGCTGCCCCCGCCGCTGCTTCTGCCCCCGCCGCTGCTGCTGCTTCTGCCTTCCAGTCCTGCCTCATCCAGCCGGGCCATTTGCAGGAGGAGAGGTAGGCGCGAGGCGGGTGAGCTTTCTCCACCCCCCCACCCCCCCGCAAAATTTGGCCGGAAAATAAACCATGATAAAAAAAACGTGATAAAAAAACTGTGATAAAAAATAAATAATTTTTAATAAATAATTAATAATAAAAACATCTCACTAACTTCATTTCCAAATAAATTTAATATGTTAACTATGTTTTCTATGGTTTTTTTGGATGATCAGGTATCGTTACTGTTATTTTATTTTATGTGCTGCCCAAACCAAATTTTCATCTTCTAATGTGGCCCAGGGAAGGTGAAAGGTTGGACACCCCTGTTCTAGAACAAGTTGAGGAACCTGTAGCTATCTAGATGTTGAATAAACTCCTAATGGTTTAAACCCCAAGATCATGTGAAGTGTTAATACCACTTTATAATGCCTTGGTAAGACCACAACTGCATCCAGTTTTGATCACCATGATGTAAAGAAGATGTTGAGACTCTAGAAAAAGTGCAGAGAAGAGCAACAAAGATGAGTAGGGAATTGGAGGCTAAAACATATGAAGAACTGTTGCAGGAATTGGGTATGTCTAGTTTAATGAAAAGGACTAGGCGTGACATGATAGCAGTCTTCCAATATCTCAGGGGATGCCCCAAAGAAGAGGGAGTCAAGCTATTCTCCAAAGCAACTGAGAGTAGGACAAGAAGCAATGAATAGAAACTAATCAAGGAGAGAAGCAACTTAGAATTAAGGAGAACTTTCCTAACGGTTAGAACAATTAACCAGTGGAAAAAACTTGCCTCCAGAAGTTGTAAATGCTCCAACACTGGAAGTCTTTAAGAAGAGATTGGATAACCATTTGCCTGAAATGATATAGGGTTTCCTGCCTAAGCGGCGGGTTGGACTAGAAGACCTCCAAGGACCCTTCCAACTCTGGAGTTGAGGGTCCTAAATGTCCTTTCCAAAGTTATAATACTAGGACTAGTTAACTTTTATACCTGTGGCTGGGGTGCCACCACTAAGAAGAGTCTTTTTCTTGTAGCTGCCATCTTATGGGGAAAGGAAGGGTTTGAATAAATTTGTTTATTTATTAAATTACGAAACAGTGACTCTGGGTGGCTTGGAGGTTGAAGGAAGGTCACTGCAGAAGATGCTGATGTCTTGGCAGGTAACCTGTATGCCCTCTTCATATACCTGTTCTGTCATATTTGCTTCCAGGACCAGCCTGTAACCTTTTCCTGCGCCTCTGCAATTTCCATTTGGGGCCTTTTGTGGTGAATAAGTTTACATCCCCCGGGGTAAGTTGCGAAGAATTTGTTCTTTTTAGAAGCAGTATTTATTAATTAAATGTATATATGTTGCCCATCTCACTCCACAAAGGACTCTGGGTTGGCTTACAATTAATATCACAAATAGCAATAGCAGACTTACATACTGCTTCACAGTGATCACAGCCCTCTCTAAGGGTTTACAGAGTCAGCATATTGCCCCCCAATAATCTGGGTCCTCATTTTACCCACCTTGGAAGTCTGAGTCAACCTTGAGCCTGGTGAGATTTGAACTGCCAGATTGCAGGCATCTGGCAGTCAGCAGAAGTAGCCAGCAGTACTGCATTCTAACCACTGCACCACCACGGCTCCTGTGAATGTTAAAATATTAACCAGATTAGGTAACAAAACTAGTTCGACATTTTTGAAGTCATAAAATCAGGCAGTAATCACTTAACAGCTGCTTGTCTTAACAGCAGAAATTCTGGTGGTGTCCATTGTAATTGTAAGTCGAGGAATACCTGTACTGACGAGAGAATTATACAATAAATTGTATAATCTCATCGGCTTATTTATTTATTTATATTCCCCCTTTATTATGTTTACAAATAAATCAAAGTGGAGAATTTATCCAACACATCCTCCTCCTCCTCCTCCTATTTTCCCCACAAGAACAGCCCCGTGAGGTGGGTTGGGCTGAGAGAGAGTGACTGGCCCAAAGTTATCCAGCCTGGCTTTCGTGCCTAAAGTGAGATGAAAACTCACGGTCTCCTAGTGATTGGCTCAAAGTCACCCAGCTGGTTTTCATGCCTAAGGTGGAATTAGAACTCACCGTCTCTTTGGTGGGCTCAAAGTCTTATCCATTAAATCAGTGGCCCCCTCAACCTTTTGGGCATCAAGGACAGGTTCTGGAGAGAAAGGTTTTTCCACGGTCCAGGGTGGGCGTGGTTTCCCATCCTGCTTGATTGCCGGAAGGGGCTTTGCTTTTTTTACGCACCCCGTTTGCTTGCATACCGCGGCCCGGTGTCAGTTCACAGCCTGGGGGTTTGGGGATCCCTGCACTAGATCAAACTGCAGTAGTTCACATTCTTCCAACTCCATTTCTTCTCTCACTTTACTGTAAGAACAATTGCAGTAACGTTGAAATGAGTTCAAACCCAAATTTTAAACAACCCCCATTAAAAACCTGCTCAAAAGCATGCACGTTGAGAGCCCTTTTTAAGAGCAAGGTTTTAGATTCCTACCATAATTCAGCGCAAGCCTGCTCAGAAGCAAGCCCCCCCCCTGCCCCCCCCCCACCCTTGGGTTCCTGGAGACCTCTGTCTAGCTTTAGGTCAATCAAATATTTACTTAACGCCATTGGTTGTATAAATGCTGCTGGTGAATAATCCTTCAGTGCGGTCTTAAAATTTCAGCATCGGATACCCTTTGCCCTTCGATGAAATGGAATCAAAAGATTTCTGGTTATCCCAGGGCTTTTATTCCCGGCGCTCGGTTCTGTGTTATGCAAAAAAAAGCGCTTTTTATTCTTCTGTTCTCCTCCCTGACTCCTATCGACAGCTCTTCATGTGCCTGGTGTGGATTCTGCTCCAAGTTATTGTGATGCTGATGTACTACGACATACAGCCACCGACTCACACGGCAAGGAGTGTATCAACGGTGCAGTGGGACGCCTTGGAAGACGAGCGGAAGCCACTGATAGGCCACGAGGGCCGCCAAGGAGCGGCCACGGAAGGGAGCTGCTATGGCAGCACCCCGGTGGGACCTCCACAACCTTCCCTTGGCGATGACTGCCGGTATGTGCCCAATGGACACTTGGCAGATGAAGAATCGGCTGGAGAAGACAAGAACTCCTTCCTTCAATTTGCCTCCATGAAAGGTGAGGTGATCTTCATTGTGGCAGGAACAGGTGATGTCGTATCGTTGCCCAGGTTGTGGGCTGCGTGTGATCCCTTTTTAGAACATATAATAATGGTTGGAAGGGACCTTAGAGGTCTTCTAGTCCAACTCCCTGTTCAAGCAGGAGGCTATATCTAGACGGTCCAATCTCCACAACCTCTGAAGGCAAGCTGTTCCATGGATTAATTTTTTCTCACTTTCAAGAAATTTCTACTTGGTTCTAACATGTATCTCTCCTTGATAAGTTTCCACCCGTTGCTTCTTGTCCTGCCTGTTAGGGATACACCCTAGCAGAATCTGCACGGCAGTCAGGCAAGCAGGCAAAATATGTGAGATAAACGTTTTTGTAGTTTACACTCAGTAAAACAGATACACGGTGCTAATTAAATAGTTTATTCCAGTAAGAGTCAAACAGTCCATATATCATTCACTAGTTCAGTCCGTCCAGGGATTATACCGTTGCAAAGTCCAGTGTTGAAAAAGAGAGGTCAGTAAACTTACAAATATCAGTCCAGTAATATATCTCCTTGCAGTAGAGATATGAAGAAGTCAAAAACTCCTCTCTTCCTTCAGCAACTCAGCAGTAGGGGAAACACGCAGTTAACAAACCATCAATCCATGCAATCCAGTAATTGTCAGGTTCTCTTGCTCCCTCTTATGGTGGTTTCACACCACACCCAAAATTACATGCTTTGCAGTTTTAAAGTGACACACACTTAAACTTACAATCATAGTTTATATATATTATTTTACCCAAACTATGTTAGGTAACCTATGTTATTCCTAACACTGCCTTCAGGTGGTTTGGAGGATAATAGGTTGGCCTCCCTCTTCTTTGTAGCAGCCCCTCAAGTACCAGAACACTGCTCTCTTGTCACCCCTAGTCCTTTTTCTTAGTTACAATAAACATTCCTAGTTTCTTCAGTCGTTCCTCATGTGGTTTAGCCTCCGGTCCTGTAATCCTTTTGTGCGACCCGCAGAGTAGAAATAAAGGGACTTTTGACCTGTTTTTTGTTCTGAGGCGTTTCAAAAGTAATCTACCTATTCTAGAAAAGTTTCTGAAAAATTCTCTTTATGATTGGGCTAATTAGTCTAATTTTGATGGTAAGGCACCCATCGTCATCTTTTAATGACCCCATATTTCCTTGAGGGCTGGAAGCTGGGCAACTGAAAGGAGATATGTGTTTACTGGCCAGATGCCCTTCCTGTCACCAATGTGGAGCTACACTCAGCAGATATATTTTCAGAGAGAGAAATATCTACTTCTACCTAGGATTGAACTCACAGCCTCCAGATTGTGAGGCAAGAGCTCTGTCTCTAGGCCACTGCACCACTCTAGAGGATAAGGCACCCATATTACTCCTTTAAACAATCAGAGAGGGCATCCATTTTGGTCCTGTGCAGTTCCTGTGTCATTAGTGATATCTCTAGCCTTAGTAGCTCCTTGCAAATACCTCTGTGTGGCATAATCACCCAACTCCTATTATCCTCTATAAAAGCACATGAATTAAGGAAACCTCAAATTTGCTTTGTCACTGTCTTAAAAGTACAGAATAATTCTAACGCTTAGCATCGCACGAAAAAAGTACCTTCAAATCTCCAAATGGGGCAGGACTGGATTTTATGATAGACACCGATTCACAGAAATAGTCTGATCTGGTTACTGAATGTTTTGCCAAGTGTCAGGCAGCGATCAGGTGCCCAGGCAATGGATTCTTTTGGATCCAGAGAGACTGAACACTTCAGGAAATAAAGGAATTTTAAGTTTTATTATTAGCTCAAGCAAACAGGGTTAAAAGCATAACGCGAACAGCATACCTCGCCAAGCAAGAATGGCCCCCAAATGTCTTATAGGCTGCCAGGAGTCCTTTAAAAAGGACAGCAGAGATACCCCCAAGTGACCAGTTTCTACAGTAACTAGTGCTAATGTTCCATTCAGAAGTTCCCAACGAATAACAACAATACCCGGGTTTGATGGAAACCTGGCACCATGGCTTTTTGGTCCTGCTCCAGTCAGGAGACTGCAAGACTTGACCTTGGTGTAAGACAGGGGTGTCCAACCTTAGCAACTTTAAGACTTGTGGACTTTGCTGGCTGAGGAATTCTGGGAGTTGAAGTCCACAAGCCTTAAAGTTGCCAAGGTTGGACACCCCTGGTGTAAGATATATTACTTTTGAGATGGGAGTGACTCAGAAGCTGGCCTTGGTGAAGCTCGGCCATATAAGGACAAGCCAGCCTCTTCAGAATAACAGTGCTTGAAAGGGACCTTGGAGGTCTTCTAGTCCAACCCCTGCTCAAGCTGGAGACCTTATACCAGGGGTGCCAAACTCGAAAGGCTTTTCACAGCGGGGGAAAATGTGAAGCTATGTGGAGATTTCCCTCCATTTTCTTCTCCTTTCCTCAGTAAGCAAGAGAGGTAAACAAGCAGGCTGGCTCAGACTGACCTCTAAACGTCTAGACTCGTCTTAATACGAAGGAGAAATACATCAGCAAATCCTTGCAGCAACAGTGGTCTTCCACAGAGCCACTGTGTTGAATTCTGCAGTTCTTTATTTTCCTATGAATGTATAGAACATAGAATAACACAGAAAGGGACCTTGGAGGTCATCTAGTCCAACTCCCTGCACAAGTGGGAAAGTCTATACCATTTCAGACCAGTGTCTGCCCCAGTCTCTTCTGGAAACCCTCCAGTGATGGGCCACCCACAACTTCTGAAGGCGAGGTATTCCACTGGTTAATTGTTCTCACCATTAGGAAATTTCTCCTTAATTCTATATTGAACCAGATAAGTTGGATTCAGTAAAATACAGTAGTAGAAACCAGATAGCTAACCAAGATGAAAACGTGGTCTGCTTACAGTGTGTAAAGCAATGTAACTACGGAAAGTCAGTGCAAATGTAGAAGAATGTTTTGGCTACCACAGACTAACATGGCTTTCCTCCTACAATGATTTTAATTACTGAATCAACTTATTTGGCATCCACATTATATATTAACCAGATAAACAGAGTTTGCACATTGCAGTAAACTTGAGAACTCTCTAACGAAGTTCATAACCAGGGTCTTTTGTTAGCCTGGTTCAGGGGCTTGTGGGAATCCAACCTTGAACGTTGCCAAGTAGAGCTCTCAAAGAAAGACCCAGAAGGGATGGTTTTATGATTAACCCTTCGTTTCTTTTTCCATCCCCAGAGTAAAAAGGGCCTCCTGCCTCCTCAGCCTCAACGAGGCTCTTCCAGACTTGATGGTGGTTGTGTTTTCATTTCAGAATATTTGCGGGAAGAAGTGGTGGTTCTCCTCACCGCCCAGTTCATTACTCTCTTCAATCAAACGGCATTGGAGGTAGGTAGGCCTAGTTGTGCATCAACCCTGGGCTCCTTTGGGAGCTCTGAAAGCAGAACGTGGGAGGCTTAATGTTAAGATATTTAAATTTAGTAGCTGGAACGGCGGGGTTGTGCAGTGAGCCAGAACACGCAGCTATAGCAGGAGCACTTAGATTTATATACCGCTTACAGCCCCCTCTAAGTGGTTTACAGAGTCAGCATGTTGCCCTCAACCACTTGGGTCCTCATTTTACTGAACTCAGAAAGGTGGAAGGCTGACCCAACCTTGAGCCAGTCAGCATCGAACTCCTGACAGTGAGCAGAGTTAGCCTGCAATACTGCATTCTAATAATGCACCCGACCTCACAGTATATATAGATTATAAATAAAAACCAACACAAACCACGCTGCAGCAATTAACAAGACAAGGCAGGATAAGGAATTGCAGAACTCAAAAGATAATGAAACACACACAGTTAGGAGAACGCCAGAACCCAGATAAGACTTGACAAACAAAGATAATGCACGCTTTGCTTCCAGGAAAGTGCTATGCGCCAACGCCCTTTATATCCTGTTTTCCCATTTGCAGCTAATGAAGGGAATCAGGGCCTCTTTCTCCCCCATAACCCATGTTGCTCCCTTATCTGTTCCTCCCTGCATGCCCGAGGATGAAGAGGGGGTGGGCCTGGGTCTTCCTCTGAATGCCCAGCCGGACTGTGCCCTTCCCCAGTTTCCTCCACAGCCACCGGAGCCACACTCCCACTCCCTGTCAGCTATTCGACCTCCCCCTTGGAATCAGATTCCAACAAGGGCATGACATCCTCATTTGGAAGACTCAGAAGTTGAAATGTCGAGAATCAAAACCAGGAGTTTATAATGTATTGAAAGTTGCTGCTTGTAATATTTGAAGGTCACTGCAGGAGTAGGTAAACAATCTGAAACTTGTATTGATTTTCCTCTACAGACTATGGTGACTCCAATTACCCAGAAGTATTTGAACTTTGGAGAACTGGAGAACAGCATCATGTATTTCCTGTGTGGCGTGGAGGTAAGGGCGAAAAGGGGTGACACTGTAACTGAGCAGGGTGTGTGTTAATAGGGACAGTGGTCGCCAACCAGTGGGCTGGGGACCACTGGTGGTCCGCGAGAAAATTTCGGTGGTCCGCAGAGAAATGTCACCCCCAAAGCGATTAATCCAGGCTGCATGGAACACAAGGCTTGCATTGCTTGCATAGCAAACAACGCGAGATAGTGAGGGGAGGAGGGAAAGGGTGGAGGAGGGGAACTTGCCCCACGTGCCTCATCCGGCAACCGGGCTGCTTCTTTCGGCTTCTTTCCTCTTCTGCTTTTGGCTGCATGCAAGGAAAGCAGCCAAAAGTCTTTCTTTCTCTCCCCCAAACTCTTCCAGAAATGAGTCTTTGGGACCCTGCAGGGCATCCTGCTCCAAGAGGCTGCGCCATTCTGGCGGAGTTTGGGGGAGAGAAAGAAAGACTTCTGCAGCTCTTGCTGCTTTCCTTGCATGAAGCCAAAAGTCTCTCCCCCGACCTAAGAATGGAGCTGGAGATGGTATCCTGCGATCCCAAATAAAGAACGATCGATCGGTAGGAAAACGGGGTGGGGAAATTTTCCTGCAGACTTTTTGGGGGGATTTTCCCAGGGTCTCTGGTCCGCGGGATTTAAAATTATGGGGTTGGTGGTCCCTGAGGTCCAAAAGGTTGGCGACCCCTGTTATAGGAGATTTTGCTCACTTTGCCATTTTAATAAGTTAGAGTGTCGGCCTGACCAGGTAAAGCAGGAAGGAATCACGACTGGATGAGCAACGTATTTCTACTTTATTCCAAAGCGACATGGATAGAGTCTTGCAAGTATGAGAGTACAGTTCTCCCCCCCGCAATCTCTTGTATAGCCCAAAGAATTAGGGAGGGCCTCTTCTGACCCTCTTGTCCTTGCCCATTTCAGGTAGTCCTTGACTTACAGCCACTCACTCAGTGACTCTTCCAAATTACAATGGCACTGAAAATAGTGACTTATGGACCGTTTTGCACACTTACGACCGTTGCAGCATCCTCGTGATCCCGTAATCAAAATTCAAGGGCTTGACAGTTGGTTCATATTTATGACGGTTTGCAGCGCCCCAGGGTCATGTGATCACCTTTTGCGACCTTCCGACAAAGGAAAGTCAGTGGGGAAGCCAGATCCACTTAACAACCGTGTCCCAAAGGTGCTTTTTCAAAAGGCAGCTGGGCCTGTTTTGTTTTTCTTCCGAAGATGTTTCGCTTGTCATCGGAAAACCTCCTTCGGAACTGGAGTCAGAACTGAAGAAGCTTCTTGGATGAGAAGCGAAATGTCTTCAGGATCAAAACAAAGAAAGTTCAGTTGCCTTCTGGAAAAGCACCTTTGGGACAACCATGAGCTGGAGAATTGAGAATCTCCATGGACACTTGCTAATTTAACAACTGCGCTGATTCATTTAATAGCTGTGGCAAGAAAGGTTACAAAACGGAACGAAACTCACTTAACCACCCCCTCGCTTAGTGAGATAAATGTTGGGCTCAGTTGTAGGTCATAAGTCGAGGACTTCCTGTTCTGACCCGAACCCTTTTCCAATAAAACGAACGTGAACCAAAAGGAATAGAAACCTTTTAATGATTCTTATGAATCCCCAGTTAAAAGGCTGCTGCGAATTAATTAACTTTGATAAGCACGAGCCTCGCCAAAACTGTGCGAGGCTGCCAAGAGTAACAGATAAGGTTACCTAGAAATATTTTACAACACAAGAGCCTTCAAATACCAACTAAGATACTGTAATGTCCACGAGGCTGGAGTTTCAAAACGTCTTTGCTTCCTGCAAAGAACGTCCGATTCACAGCTGGCTTTTATCTTCTTGAAGGAGGGGCCATTACCTTGCAGCCTTACTCTCGAGTCGCCCGTGCTGTTGCAGCTGCTCTTTCCTGCGAGCAATCCTGTGTGCACGCGCACTTGGCCCAGGCTCCTCGGGAACCTCCTCATCGCTGCTGCCAGTCCCCACAATCTCTGAAGGCAGCAGTCCGCTCCCTAACAGTCCTAGCCCCTCATCTGAGTCCTCGCTCTCCTCAGCCGTCTGTACCTGCTGCCGGCTAACCACAACACTTCCTGCATCCATCTTTGAGCTGTGCTGCTGCTTATCTGGCTGTCTCTCTTTGCCCATTCTCCCAGGGTTTTTGCCACATGCCATTGTGGCAAAAAGACAAGACCGAGTCTCCACGACCCATGCATAATCCTTTCCTCTTTCTCTCCCTCTCAAAAGAGCCTCCTCTAGGCAAGATGGCTGGCAAACAAGCCTAATAAATGAAACCAGATTTGGGCTGTCAATGGACGGGCAGTTACTAAGCACTAAAAACAATTTGGGAAGAGACATTTTCGATGTAGCTAGTGGGTGATGCTAATTTTGCTCCTGGTTAACAGGTCTGGCAGGTTCTTAAATAAGATAAGAAACCTGGCAAACCTTTCAAGAAAGTGCGGCTGTGAGTCTGTGGTATAAATAGCAATTTGTTTTATTTATCTCTCCTTCCCATCCTCCAGTTGATGGTTCAAAGATGAAGGCCTTGGCCACCAATTCATTTTCAATGTCCTTCTCATGATTAAAGCTGTGTGTTCTGACCCAAGCCGTGTTCAAATTAAACAAACGCAAACGGCGTATAAAAGCAAACCTCTTTTAATACGATGCTGTGAATTCTGTGCATTCACAGCCAAGAGTCGTTCAAAACTAATTGTCCAAGATAAGAGCAAGCCCTTTCAAGGTTGTGAAAGGCTGCCAAGGACAAAAGACTAATTGCAGATAAATATCCCAAGCCAGAATTTTGAAAAAACAAACCTGAGTAAGCAGGGCTTCAACGAAGATTCTGAGTATAAAGAATTCCTTTGCTTCCTGCAAAGAACTCATCCCCGAGGGCTGGCTTTTATCCCTGCTGGAATGGAGCATCACCTTCCAGCCTTACTTCCAAGTCGCCCTTGCTGCTGCAGCTGCTCTTTCCCTTGAGCGGCCCTGCGCATACGCACACTGGGCACAGGCTCCCTGGGGTCCTCTGCATCACTGCTGTCAGGGTCCCCAAACTCCGAAGGCAGCACCCCATTCTCCGATAGTTCCGGCCCCCATCCCTGCATCACACACAGGCCCCTCGTCCGAGACCTCACCAGCCTCCTCCTCACTGTCAGAGACCTCAGCCATCCGCACCTGCTGCTGGCGAACCACAACACTGTGTTCACACAATGCGGTGAAGCTGTTCACTGAATTAGTCTAAATTTTTATTCTGTCTGCTTAATCCATTTCCACATAAATTGAACGGGGAGGGTGAGGTGGGGTGAGGGAGGGAAGGAGGGAGGGGTTCAAATTTGATGAGTAAAATAAATTAACCTAGTGGGATGGGTTTGCATGACAAGCTGTGTCATACACACAAAACCCCACCATGTAACTAGCTAAAGTTCTTTGCTTAGTGGACAAGGAGAGCCATTCAGAGCCAAGCTCCTCCCTTTGAATGCAGAGAGATTCTGGAGTAATTCCTGATCTCTTTGATTGACAGTCTGGAAGCATGCTATGAGGGGGCTATGACAATTCACTGTGGCCAATTAACCACGGCCAATTCGCCATGGGACGACTTGTTTCAGGACAAGAGTCAAACCTTCATTAAATAAACCATGGCATATGTTAGGGATACACCCTAGCAGAATCTGCATGGCAGTCAGGCAGTCAGACAAAATATGTGAGATAAATGTCTTTGTAGCTTATACTCAGTAACTCTCAGAGATACACTGTGCTAGTTAAATAGTTTATTCCAGTAAGAGTTTTAGCATAGTCAAACAGTCCATATATCATTCACTAATTCAGTCCGTCCGGGGATTATTCAGTTGCAAATTCCAGTGTCGAAAAAGAGGTCAGTAAACTTACAAATATCAGTCCAGTAATATATCTCCTTGCAGTAGAGATATGAAGAAGTCAAACCTCCTTTCTTCCTTTGACGTTCAAAAACTCAGCAGTACGAAACACGCAATTAGCAAACCATCAATCCATCAAACCAGCAATCGTCAGGTTCTCTTGCTCCCTCTTATGGCGGTTTCAGACCGCACCCAAAATTACATGCTTTGCAATTTAAAGTGACACACACTTAAACTTACTATCATAGTTTATATATATTATTTTACCCAAACTACGTTAGGTAACCTTGTTATTCCTAACAGCATAGAATCATTGGAAAAAAAAGGATGCAAAAAGGAGGGACAGAATGAAACGTGAAAGGCCACAATTAAAATACTTATTTTAAATCATTCAATTGAGTTGTTGAATTGTCCCATCGCAAGTTGTCCTGCGGTGAGTTGGCCGCAGCGAGTTGTCCCATTCCTTGCTCCGAGAGTCCCTGCACGCACAGGGTCCGATTACACTGTCATTGTGCCTCTTCTTTTTCAGGTCATCGCTGGCTTCTTCCTGGTGCGCCTTCTCAGCGCCCGGCTCTCAGATCGGATCATCTTACTGCTAGGCCTGGTCATCTGCAACGTGGCCTGCGTGTGGTGCCTGCTGTTCCTGGCACACCCCCAGGGTAATAATGTTGGGCTGCTGGAGAAGAGCGTGAAGGGGTCTTTCGCTCCCATCTTCTCAATTCCTGACCTCTTGATGCCCTGGAGCAGGGCTCTTCAAACTCAACAGCTTTAAGACTTGGGGACTTCAACTCCCAGAATTCCTCTTCCAGTCATGTTAGCTCAGGAATTCTAGGAGTTGAAGTCCACCAATCTTCAATGCCTATGGCAGGGCTCTTCAAACTCAACAGCTTTAAGACTTGTAGACTTCAACTCCCAGAATTCCTCCTCCTATCATGTTAGCTCAGGAATTCTGGGAGTTGAAGTCCACAAGTCTTAAAGTTGCCAAGTTTGAAAGGTCCTTGTTTTATAGCCTCCCGGAGAACGACAGGTCTCGTAAAACGCTTAAACTGCAATAGAGAAAGTCAGCAGTTGGTATAAATTGGGTGATTTTAAGATGTTGCTGGGTCAGACAAAAAGGAACCTTGAATATTGTCATACATGGTCATATCTATACAGGTAATCCTCAACTTACAACCATTCTTTTAGTGACCGTTTTGAGGTTACAACGGCACTGCAAGAAGTGACTATATGATCATGTTTCACACTTAGCATTTAGCATCCTCATGGTCATGTGACCCAAATCCAGACACTTGGCAACTGACTCATATTTATGACGGTTGCAGTGTCCCAGGGTTATGTGATCCCCTTTTGCGATCTTCCAACAAGCAAAGAGAGTGGCGAAGCCAGATTCGCTTAACAACCGTGTTCCTAACTTAACAACTGCAGCGATTCGCTGAACAACTGTGACAAGGAAGGTCGTAAAATGGAGTACATTTCACTTAACAACTGTCTCACCTAGCAACAGAAACATTGGGCTCCATTGTGGTCAAAACTCAAGGACTACCTGTAATCCTCTCCTAGCCCAAATAGGCACTGGAAGGTTTTCTTAGCAAGTTGTCCTCTCCCAAATAGTTGCATGGATGATGATGAGAACCTGTAGCCCATCTTGACCCACCAAAGAGCTAGCTTAGCTTCCCAGGAAGGCCAAGCTGAAGGCGTCCCTTTGAGGAAGGCAGCTTTGAGCGAGGTGCAATTTACACTGGTATGATTGGCTGTGAACTTTCTCCTTAACCTTGTTTTGCACGTCTCCGTCCCTCACGCAGGTACCTTTGCTGTACTCCTCGCGGAGCTGGTCATAGGTGTCTTCTTGCAGGTCTTGGGCTTGCCCTTCGTCGCTGTCTCCCAAGTGTCGCTCTTTTCTAAAGTCACAGCGGAGAGGACTCAAGGTAAGCCCACCCCGTTCCTGATTCCAGTCTTCTCCAATTTCCCAAGTGTTGGCATGGCTACTTCCAACGTGGCTCTAGAGTTGGAAAAAAAAAAAAGGCTATTTTGATGCATTTCTTCATACCAATCAGAAGACAATAAGCTCTCTTTTGGGTACAGTCAAGGATGCTGTGATGACCCAGGGTCAGGGGGTGGCACAAAGGCAACACAGTCAGATAAGCAATAAGAGTCCCTTTATTATCTCCAACTTTGCCCCCAATGTCCTGGTTACCTTCTGGCTGGAGAAAAACTCTCCCAGGAACAGCCTTTGACTGCAGGGAATTAAGTCCAAAACATGGTCAACACAAACTGTAACTTAAAGTCCAAACAAGCCAAACTGAGGTAATTAGTTTGGCAGGGCAGGAGCAAGAATTTCAGACTTGAAGGCATGGCAAAACTCACACAGTTGGGAAGACGCCAGGAACACAGATAAGCCACCACAACACAGGATAAAGTCATGTTTGCTCCCAGCAGCCTGCCGCATGCAACCTGCCTTTCTTATCAGCTGTTTTCCCAGATGTGGCTAATGAAGGGAATCAGGGCCCTTTCCTCCCTCGTAAGCCATGCAACCCACATTGCTCCCTTCTCTGTTCCTCCCCGCATGCCCTAGGATGAAGAGGGGGTAGGCCTGGGTCCTCCTCCCAATTCCCTCTCCCTTGCTCTACCTCTCCCCTGCTCTACCCAGCCAGACTTTGCCCTTCCCCAGTTTCCTCCACTGCCAACGGAGCCACACTCCCACTCCCTGTCAGCTGTCCGGCTTCCTCCTCAGATTCGGACTCTGACAGGGGCATGACAGATGCTGAACAGCGACGCACTTTCTTTAGGTGTAAAGCTGGACCTCTTTGTGCTAATTTTAGGCTTTTGTAAGGTGGGATAGTCATGGAAGAGTTTTGTGGATAAAGAAGAACAGGTAGTCCTCGGCTTACAATCCCAATCGAGCCCAACATTTCTGTTGCTAAAACAAGGCAGTTACGAAGATAATTTTTTTTTTTTGCCCCATTTATTCCCCTTTCTTTCCACTCTTGTTCAGTGAATCACTGCAGTTATTAAGTTAACAGCACGGTTGTTAAGTGAATTCCCTCCCCCAATTGACTTCACTTGTCAGAAGGTCGCAAAAGGGGACCACATGACCCCGGGGACAACTGTGACCGTCATAAATACAAGCCAGTTGCCAATCGTCTGAATTTTAATCAGGTGGCCACGGGGATGTTGCAACGTGCCTGAGGGGAAAAAAGGTCATAAATCACATTTTTTTTCAGTGCCACCGTAACCTAGAATTCTCGGTCATTAAATGAATGATGAGGCTTGTAAGTGCCTTTAAAGAGAGTCCATTTGCAGACTGGCTACAGGTTTTGAGAGGCTTAATATCATCTTTTAATGACCCAAAAAATCCCTTGCGGGGTGGACTCTGGGCAACTAAATGGAGCTGAGTGTTTACTGGCCGGATGACCTTCTTGTCACCAATGCGGAGTTTTTTCCCCCACAGAAGAATATAGTGTCATTGTGCCCAGAGAAAGAAATACCTGCCTCTACCTAGGATTGAACTCACAGCCTCCTGATTGTGAGGGGAGAGCTTCACCTCTAGGCCACCACACCACTCTTGTGAGAGTTTCAAAACAGCAGGATTTTATTTCTCTCTTGTTCTTCCTCCTTTTGGCAGGTTTCAGCCAGGGTCTCCGTCGGTCTGTTGGGGGAATTGCCACCATCCTTGGGCCTCTGTGGGCTGGAGGATTGACGGATAATCTGTACATCATGTTAGGTGTGATGATGGGCCTCCTCAGCCTCTTGATGGTGAGTGTGCGGAGGCCGGTTTTTCCTTTCTCTTTCTTCAGCCGAAGCGTCCCGTTCTTCAGAGTGTAATTCTGAGATCCCCTGAGATTTCTCTGTTCATTTAAGCTTCTCTGTTCTGAATAGAGGATCGTCCTGGGTTTCCCCAGCTGTGAGAAACAGCTGTGTGTGTGTGGGGGGGGCGGGAAGGAATAGAAAAATAAAATCTGAGAATCACAGAAGGCAGCCAAGTATTTTCACGGCCATTTTCAGAGAATTGCTGAAACCGAATAGTTCTTAAAGGGCAAAGCCGCGGTGGCGCAGTGGTCACAGTGCAGTACTGCAGGCTGCTTCTGCTGACTGCCTGCAGTTTGGCACTTCGAACTCCGCCAGGCTCAAGGTTGACTCAGCCTTCCATCCTTCCGAGGTGGGTAAAATGAGGATAACCCAGATTGTTGGGGGCAAGAGTCTGACTCTGTAAACCGCTTAGAAAGGGGTGTAAAAGCACTATGAAGCGGTATATAAGTCTAAGCGCTAGTGCTATTGGAAGACAGCTATCATGTCACCCCCCTCAAGCCTCCTAAGTGCTACTGTTATTGCTATTCCATTCAGTCTTCAGTTTTCAGAAACCTTTTCCAAGAACCGTGGTAATGCAGTGGTTAGAATACAGTATTGCAAGTTAACTTCTGCCCACCGCCAGGACTTCGATCCCGGCTGGTTCAAGGTTGACTCAACCTTCCCTCCTTCCGAAGTGGGTAAAATGAGGACCCAGATGGTTGGGGGCAAGAGGCTGACTTTGTAAACCGCTTAGAGAGGGGCTGTAAAACAGCGTGAAGCGGTATATAAGTCTAAGGGCTAGTGCTAAAAGGCAAAATAAAAAGTGCTTTCAGGTGTGTATGGACACCTATAGAGCACCTCTGTTTATCTCAAACAGGTCATAAAGTGGGGCAGAACTCATTTAACAACTGTCTCACTTAGCAACAGAACTGTTATTTACAGGTGGTCCTCCACGTATGATCACAGTTGAGCTCAGTTGTGGTCATAAGTCCTGGACCACCTATAAATAATTCCTGGAGTCAACTCCAGACCCGTTCTCCTTCCATCTTTCTACAGCCAAACCTTTCCTTTTCCGTACCTCCCTAGAATGCTACCTTTCTGTCTCTCCCCTGCAGGTCATGGTGGGCATGTCCTACAAATATCTGGTCGAGGTCCCAAGTCAACAACCTTTGCCACGAACAACCCGGGAGGAGTCCCACTCGTGAGGATCTGATGACTCGCCCTGGGAGGGATGGAGAAGCTCATATCCGGCCCCCCAGGTGAAGGAACTGCCAGCCAGCTGGCCATGCCAAGGGGAACCACTTTGGCTTTCAAATTCCAGGCTCGGGAACGTCAGGAGAAGCCGGCAATGGCTCTGTCCACCTTAGTGATGGAGGAGTCGGACGGAATTTGTTTTAGTCTCTTTTTTTTCCACCAGATATTTCTGTTCTTTTTCGATACCAGCCCAGCAGGACACCCAAGCGTTCTTTCTTCGGGGTGCTGTGTGCAGGAGAACAGAGAAGGTGTGGTTAGCCCCTCAGTTGAGCCAAAGACCCGTGCAAAACTAAAATCCCGTTTTGCAGAAGAGAACAGCTCCTTGGCGAATCTAAAACCCTTCTGCAAAAAGAGAAGAAACGCCCCGGCCTTTAATCTTTACTTTCTTTTAATTTATTATGACTTTTACGACTGACCCATTGTTTTGCTGCTGCTGCTGTTGCTGCTACGGCTGCTGTTTTCACAGTTCTGTCCTTGATGATTGTTAAACCGCACTAGGAGGGCTGGATGTTTTATTTATTAAAGTATTTCCACCCTGTCTTTGCTTTCCACCTGTGGGCTGTGGACTGAATGGAACGTAGAACAAGAAATAATAGGAGTTGGAAGGAACCTCAGAGGTCTTCTAGTCTAACCCCCTGCTGGAGCAGGAGACCCTAAACCGGTGGTGGCTAACCTTTTTGGGCTCCTGTGCCAAAAATTGTGCGCGTGCTTGCATGCCCGTGCTCGTGTGCCAGCACCCAGAAGGAAATGCGCACCCCCCCATGCCCCCTATGCATGCGCATGCAATCCCACCCCACCCCTCTGCCGCCCCCTTACTTGCACTGTACCTCACAGCTGATTTCTGGCTGGTTTGAGGCCTTTTTTGGCCTCCCAAAGGATTAAGGAAGGCTTCTGCAGGCTTCTACAAGCTTTGTAGGCTGAAATCTAGCCCCGTTTCATCACTTCCTGTTTTTCCAAAAATACCGGAAGTGAAGAAACAGGGCTAGATTTCGGCCTACAAAGCTTGTAGAAGCCTGCAGAAGCCATCCTCAAGCCTTTGGGAGGCCGAAAAAGGCCTCAAAGAGGCTGAAAATCAGCTGTGAGGTGCACACATACACAGTGAGGTAGATTTGCCTGCAGCTCACATGCCGGCATAAATGGTTCTGTGTGCCACCACGCGTGCCATAGGTTTGCCATCACAGCCCTATACCATTACAAATAAATGGTTGTCCAGTTTCTTTATGAAAGCCTCCAGTGTTGGAGCTCCCACAACTTCTGAGGGCAACTTCTGTTCCATCGGTTGATCGTTCTCACTGTCAGAAAATTTCTCCTTATTTCCAGGTTGAATCTCTCCTCGATCAATGTCTGTAGAGATTCTCAGTCATCCGGGTCATGGTTGTCCAAAGGTGCTTTTTCAGAAATGAAGAAGCTTCTTGGATGAGAAGCGAAATGTCTTCAGAGAAAAACCAGAAAGTTCAGTTGCCTTTGGGAAAAAAAGCACCTTGTTCAGTTTCCATCCATTATTCCTTCTCCGGCCTTCGGGTGCTTTAGAGAATAGCTTGACCCCTTCCTCCTCTCTGGGGCAGCCCCTCAAATATTGGAACACTTCTATCCTGTCTCCCCTGGTCCTTCTCTTCCCTAGACTAGCCAGGCCCAGTTCCTGCAACCATTCGTTGTATGTTTTAGTCTCCAGTCCCCTAATCATCTTTGTTGCTTGTTGATTCCCGATTGAAGTTGTTCCTTATTTGTCACCAAGCGACTTGGCTGATTTTTACTGACAACGTCAATTTGGTTGACATCTTACTCCATTTCTCAAAAATGTCCCAAGCTGGCACCTTCTCCTGTTCCTCCTCTCTACCTCCTCCTCCTCCTCCCCACCCCCTCCCTCCAGGCTGCTAAGCGTGTTCTGGAATCGCCTAATGGTCCCTCTAGACATTCATCAAACAAATAACAGTACTGGGAAACCAAGTTAATAAGCGTGGGAAAGGTTCAAGAGAGGCTTGGGATATCCTAAAGAGCCCCACCCACCTCTCCTCCTCCGGCAATTTCTCCAAAGCGCGCAAAGCAAGAAAACACACCCGTTTGTATGTTTAACATGACCCCCTGTGTTGGTATGTGGAAATGACCTTGGAGACAACGCCAGTGGGATAGGAGGTGCGGGGTGGGACAGGCAACTCAGAAGAGACCCTAGTTTCTTGGGCTGTAAAGGCGACAGGGAAGAAATGTACTACTATGGAGTTTGCGACGGTCTCTGAGCTCGAGCTGTTTGCTTGCAAATACTCCTGTTTACCTGATGAGGTAACGCCTGCAGGAAAACAACCAAGCTCAGAGAGAGCCACACGCTGCACCAATTCAATCCTGAAACTGTATTAGAAATGTAGTTTTTCCAGGTGTACAAGATTCTGGGAAATGTAACCTTATAGATAAAATAGAATTAGCTGATGTGGACGTGCTTCCTATTTGGGTTTCTTCACAAGTCTCTCTCTCTCTCTCTCTCTCTCTCTGTCTGTCTGTCTCTCTCTGTCTCTTTTCCCTCCCTCCCTCCCTCTCTCTCTCTCTCTCTCTCTCTCTCTCTCACACACACACACACACACACACACACACACAGTATGCCTGCAATGTTTTCTTCCAGGAATTCAAGGCATCTTACATGGGGGGTTTCATTTTAACCTCCCAACCACCATCCTGTGAGGTAGGCTAGGGGTTTGGGGGAGAAAGACAGAGGTTGGCTCAAACTTTTCAAGGAGCTTCCTATGACGGTATGTGGGGATGGCCTTGGGAGTAGGGAGAGAAAGCTCCCACTTAGGGAATGATCAGATAAAATGAAGGAGCCCACAGCTCTATCCGGCTGTATCCTCGACTTACAACAGTTCATTCAGTGACTGAAATTACAACGGCACTGATAAAAAGTGGCTTGTCACCTTTTTTCAAACTTAACAACCATTGCAATAGAGGGTTTCTGGGTCTTCCCAGTTATTAATCCCTATTTGATCCCTAGTTGATTTCTTGAGAAATCAACTCTCGTAAAGTACACTGCTCCAAAAAATAAAGGGAACACAAAAATAAGACATCCTAGATCTGAATGAATGAAATATTCTCACTAAATACTTTGTTCATTACATAGTTGAATGTGCTGACAGCAAAATCACACAAAAATTATCAATGGAAATCAAATTTAGCAACCCATGGAGTTCTGGATTTGGAGTTACACTCAAAATTAAAGTGGGAAAAAACACTACAGGCTGATCCAACTTTGATGTAATGTCCTTCAAACAAGTCAAAACGAGGCTCAGTAGTGTGTGGCCTCCACGTGCCTGCATGACCTCCCTACAACACCTGGGCATGCTCCTGATAAGGTGGCGGATGGTCTCCTGAGGGATCTCCCACATCTGGACTAAAGCATCCCCCAACTCCTGGACAGTGTGGTGCAACATGGCATTGGTGGATGGAGTGAGACATGATGTCCCAGATGTGCTCAATTGGATTCAGGTCTGGGGAATGGGCAGGCCAGTCCATAGCATCAATGCCTTCGTCTTGCAGGAACTGCTGACACACTCCAGCCGCATGAGGTCTAGCATTGTCGTGCATTAGGAGGAACCCAGGGCCAACCGCACCAGCATATAGTCTCACAAGGGGTCTGAGGATCTCATCTCGGTACCTAATGGCAGTCAGGCTACCTCTGGCGAGCACATGGAGGGCTGTTGGGCCCCCGAAAGAAATGCCACACCACACCATTACTGACCCACTGCCAAACCGGTCATGCTGGAGGATGTTGTAGGCAGCAGAACGTTCTCCACGGCGTCTCCAGACCCTGTCACGTCTGTCACATGTGCTCAGTGTGAACCTGCTTTCATCTGTGAAGAGCACAAGGCGCCAGTGGCAAATTTGCCAATCTTGGTGTTCTCTGGCAAATGCCAAACGTCCTGCACTGTGTTGGGCTGTAAGCACAACCCCCACCTGTGGACGTTGGGCCCTCATACCACCCTCATGGAGTCTGTTTCTGACCGTTTGAGCAGCCACATGCAGATTTGTGGCCCGCTGGAGGTCATTGTGCAGGGCTCTGGCAGTGCTCCTCCTGTCCCTCCTTGCACAAAGGCGGAGGTAGCGATCCTGATGCTGGGTTGTTGCCCTCCTATGGCCTCCTCCACATCTTCTGATGTACTGGCCTGTCTCCTGGTAGCGCCTCCATGCTCTGGACACTACGCTGACAGACACAGCAAACCTTCTTGCCACAGCTTGCATTGATGTGCCATCCTGGATGAGCTGCACTCCCCGAGCCACTTGTGTGGGTTGTAGACTCCGTCTCATGGTACCACAGCACCGCCAGCATTCCAAAGTGACCAAACCATCAGCCAGAAAGCATAGGAACTGAGAAGTGGTCTGTGGTCACCACCTGCAGAACCACTCCTTTATTGGGGATGTCTTGCTAACTGCCTATGCTTTCCACCTGCTGTCTATTCCATTTGCACAACAGCATGTGAAATTGATCGTCAACCAGTGTTGCTACTTAAGTGGACAGTTTGATTTCACAGAAGTGTGATTGACTTGGAGTTACATTGTGTTGTTTAAGTGTTCCCTTTATTTTTTTGAGCAGTGTATAAATAGCAGATGTACTTGTGGCAATTGCTGCCTCTTCTATAACTTAGGTGAACAATTCAAATGTAAGTGAGGTTTATCCAACCTACACTCAGGGGAAAAGGGGACCCAGTGGCTCAGTGGCTAAGACGCTGAACTTGTCGATCAGAAAGGTCGGCACTTTGGCGGTTCGAATTCCCAGCACCACGTAACAGAGTAAGCTCCCATTGTCTCAGCTTCCGCCAACCAAGCAGTTCGAAAGAATGTAAAAATGCAAGTAGAAAAATAGGGACCCCTTTGGTGGGAAGGGGAACAGTGAAGGCGTTTAGTCCTGCCAGCCACATGACCACAGAGATGCCTTCGGATAGTGCTGGCTCTTCGGCTTTGTAACGGAGATAAGCACCACCCCGTCGAGTCGGGAACAATTAGCACTTATGTGTGAGGGGAACCTTTACCTTACACTCAGGGGACTGAGGAATTGTAGCTGGTCACGGTATGACAGGCCAATGAATGAGTGACGGTTGCCAGCAATATGAGCACAAGTTTTGACTGTTCCCATGGAAGCGTGATTTCCAAATCTTCAGAAGGACCAGCTCCATTTCATTCTTAAGGGGTTAGATCTCGCCCTGAGGTCCATATCCAATGTGAACCACTCCGAAAGTGGGAACTAGCAGCGTAGTCCTGTGTAAATAAAATAGGACAGGATCTGGGAAAGTTTAGCTGTGAGAAAGTCGCACAAGAACTCAAAGAGTGGATGGGCTCTCCTTCCCAGGACGAGTTGAGAGGAGACCGCTGTGAATTTCTTGAACTTGAGTTTCTCATGGAAGGAGACGTCGGACTTGATGCCTTCAGTCCCTCCCTGCCTTCCATATCTAGGTTTCTGTTCTTTGAATATACAGCTGCTTATTAAAACTGGGGCCGATTTTGATTGGAGGTGATGAAGATGATGCTTTTTCCAGCAGGAGGCACTGTGGTTCCATCAACATCAAGGTGGGTGAACAGGATTCCTTACTAACAGGAAACACAGAATAATACAGTTGGAAGGGGCCTTTGGGGTCTTTTAGCCAAATCCCTGCTTAAGCAGACGAATCTTATATTTATAGTTGTCCAATCTCTTCTTTAAAACTTCCAGTGTTGGAGCACCCACAACTTCTGGAGGTAAATTGTTCCACTGATTAATTGTTCTCACGGTCAGGAAGTATCCCAAAGGTGTTTTTTTTTTTTTTTCAAGAGGCAAATGGACTTTCTGGTTTGTTTTTTTCTTTGAAGATGTTTCGCTTCTCAACCAAGAAGTTTCTTCATCTCTTTTTTTCTTAATTGTCAATATAAGGAAGGAGAGAGAAGAAGAAGAAAAAAGCCAAACCTTTCCCTTTTTACTTTCTTTCGCTGCTTCCGACTCTTCTTTGGGAGCGATATTATTTCTTGTAACATTTAAATTCCAGGGTACCTTAGGTTATTGCTTTTTCAACTTAGCCCGGTCAGCCGAAACTTTCACTTCTTATCTTCCTCCTGCACGTTCTTTTCCGGTTGAGTACTTCCTTGAGGTGGCCATTTCTGACCACCGCTCCTACCGCCTTCGGGAAAGGGAGTTTGACCAGCTGAAGAGGAGAGATGCGGTTCTCCTCGACCCTTCTGGCAGTCTCCCCCTTCTTCACCACCTCTATGGGGTGGCTTAGCCCCGAAACCAGCCGGCTCGGGGCGCTCCAGCGGCGAGCCCAGGCAGAAACCATGCACGATCGCGGATTCCTGTCTGTCACCGAAGCCCTTCAAACCAGAAGTCGAAGCGTCTTCATCTCTGACCATATGGTGGGGAATGGAAGGATTCACACTCCTTGCAGACAGCTGGTCATTTGCATCCTTTTTTTTAGAAAGTCGTTGAGGCCACTTGGATGTTTATCTGTGTCCTCAGAGGTCACCTGAGTGGTGCAAATGGGTGCGGAGCCTTCTTGGAACTGTCGAAAGGAACTGGGTTGTAGACTGGAGATAGATGATGCTGTATCCCTCTCCCCCTGTTGAGCGAGGGCTATTCAATTTGGACATAGATGGCCTCTGTCTAAAATATGGACTTTGTTGTCTTCAAAAGAGTGGCCTGGGGGGTCGGGGGGAGGGCTAACTTATCATCTATCTCCAGCCTACGACACGGTCCTTTCAGCCGTTCCAAGAAGACTCCACACCCGTTTGCACCACTCAGGTGACCACAGATAAACGTCCAAGCGGCCTCAGTGACTCGCTAAAATGATGCAAATGCCCAGCTGCCTGCAAGGAGTATAAATCCTCCCATCCCCCACAATCCGGTCAGAACTGAAGAAGCTTCTTGGATGAGAAGTGAAACATCTTCAAAGAAAAACAAAAAAACAGAAAGTCCATTTGCCTCTTGGACAACGTGGTGTCGATGCTTCTTGGAAGGCCTCCTCTTCCCCCATCCCCCCCCAAGAAACCAAGCGTGCAGATTGACCCACATGGCAAAAAGGTCCGCCTGTCTTAACTTGTCATTAGGGATTTAATAAGCTTCTGGGGTCCCTTGGTTATCAAAAGATTCCTGCATGACAATCCACAATGCTGGCCGGGGAATTTTAATTAAGAGAAGAAAAAAAAGCTGGCACGCTCTCAACTCCTGGCATCCCCCAGGGGCTGCCCGCACCGCCTGGAAATTCTCAGAGCTTCCCTTCTCCAACCCGGCGGAGGCCGGCCAACTTGGAGAAAGGTGAGCCCAAGGTTTCTCCCTGGGTGGGTCAACCAGGGAAGGCTGAACTAGCTCCCGTTCCATTTGGGCCGAGGGTTGCATGGGTCGCATGGGACAAGAAAGGAGCCGCTTGGTCAAGAGGGTCCCTTTGTGGTCCTCCTGTGTGAGGCCTCTGGAAGATGCTGAAGGCTGTGGGATTCCGCAGTGATTTCCCCCAGCTTGCTCTGCCGGCTTCCATCCCACCCAGGTCTTCTGCTGGCAGCGTTTCCTCTCGATCATTCTGGTTCACTTGAAGGCCACCGAATGGGCGGCCTACCAATGCCCTCCTGCGCTCTCGGCTCTCTCCCCCAATTCGTCATTCGCAGGGTTATTTTTAGCCAGCCTCCAAAGCCCATGCCAGGTCAGCAGAGAGAGGCATGGAAGGGTGATCCAGAGGCCAGGGCAGGGGTCTGTGTGTGTCAACCTCCCCCCACGACCCTCTTCTTTGCCAGGCTGGTTTGCTTCTGTCCCGGATCTTTCCACAGGGAGTAAGGAAGACTTGCGTTCACACAACCCACTGAACCAATCAAAGACCTGATCATTTGTTGTTCAGTTACTAAATCATTTCACGGACAGATTAACAGAGTTGGGTGGGACCTTGTAGGTCATCTATCCAACCCCTGCCCAAGCAGGAGACCCTACACCATTTCTGACAGAAGGCAGTCCGGTCTCTTCTTGAAAGCTTCCAGTGATGAAGCTCCCACAACTTATGAAGGCAACTTCTGTTCCATGGGTTGATTGATCTCACTGTCAGAAAAAAAAAAAAAGTCTCCTTATTTCTAGGTTCAGTTTCCATCCATTATTCCTTGTCTGGCCTTCAGGTGCCTTGGAAAACAGCTTGACCCCTTCCTCCTCTCTGTGGCAGCCCCTCAAATATTGGAACACTTCTATCCTGTCTTCCCTGGTCCTTTTCTTCAGTAGACTAGCCATACCGAGTACTTGCAGTCGTATGTTTTAGCCTCCAGTCGCCTAATCGTCCTGGTTGCTCTTCTGTGCGCTCTTTTCTAGAGTCTCAACATCTCTTTGATAGTCTGGGGACCAAAACTTGTGTCCAATTCTTCATGATCCCATGGACCATAGCACATCCAGGTCCCCCTTTTCTCCACTGACTCCCAGAGTTTGCTGAAATTCCTGTTCGTTGCATCAAGGACGCTTATCTAAGCATCTCATCCTCTGCCGTCCCCTTCTCCTTCTGCCTTCTATCTTTCCCCACATTGGGGTCTTCTCCCAAAAGCCCTCTCTTCTCATTAGGATACCAAAGTTTTGGAGCTCCACCCCTTCAGGAGCTGGCCTTCCCAAAAAGGGCGGTTAGAACTGTAAACTGCCCCAGCTAAGGGTGGGGTGTGTGACAAAAAACCCACCATGAAACATTTTGTCATGAAAACATGACAAAACATTCCTAGGGCATATTCATGCCAAGCAGATGAATCTTTTCTTCCTTTCTCATTGCCATTTTTCACTAATCTTTGCTTACTTTTTCTCCTTCCTTCCTTCCTTCCTTCCTTCCTTCCTTCCTTCCTTCCTT
>NW_020769424.1:1517352-1542293 GCF_900518735.1 Pseudonaja textilis | reverse complement strand
TCCTTCCTTCCTCCTTTTCTTCCTTCATCCATCTTGCTCCTCCCTCCATCCCTCCCTTCCTTCCTTCCCATCTCCCTGCCTCTCTCTCCCCCCCTCCCTTCTTTCCTTCCTTCCTTCTTTCCAACTTCCTTCCCACCTCCCTCCCTCCCTCCCTTCCCTCCCTCCCGTCATTTTTCTGGGCAACATTCAGAATCAAAACCAAATTAAAAACCATAATTTCTATACAACAGGAAATTATTAAAGCAGCAGATGTAGTAGCTATAAAAGCAACACCGAAGCTTTCTGAGCAGAGGGTAGAAAGTTACGATCTCCCAACAATAATCAATAATGCAGAGAGCTCAAGGAACAGATTCTGCACACAGAAAATGCTAAACCGCAGCTGCGTGCAGAGATTAAAAACTTAATCCTTTATTTTGTTCCTCCTCCTCATCTTAAAACAACTTAAGCAAGGGAAGGCAATCACCGACATCTTTGTGGTTGGGGAAGGAGCCGTGAAGAGCTAAAAGAAAAAATCTTGACTTCAACTCCCAGCTTTGTTTGGCTGGGGATTTCTGGAAATTGAAGCCCACACATCTTCAAATTGTGAATTATTATTTTTTAAAAAAAAACCCCACTGCTCTAAATCTTCCCAGATGAACAAACTCCCAGAATAACAAAGTTGGAAGGGACTTTGGAGGTCTTTTAGTCCGACCTTCTCTTCAAGCAGGAAACCCTATACCATTCCATACAAAGGGTTGTCCAGTCTTGAAAGCGTTTTCCTGTCAGGAAAGTCCTCCTAAACCCACCCCAAGTCTTCCTTTTAAAAATAAAATCATTATTTAGTCATTGCCTTTTCCCTGGGTTCAATAGGGAACAGCTCTGCCTTCTTACCCCTAACGGCTTTTTCCATATTTGTAGCCTGCTATTATCATTCTCCTCAGTTTTCATTTTTTTTGCAGGCTAACCACCCCCGGCTCCTGTCATGTCAGTAAGTGCCAAGGGAGGATGTTCGTCTGAAATGATGCTTGACAGCCTTCCAAGAAAGATGCCATATCTGTCACACTTCTCAATTTAGTTTGTTTCTCAAAAAAAAAAAAAATTGTGGAGTTTTTACGGGTGTCGAAACAGGAAACTTTGTAGTGTAGTTCTGGCCGTGTTTGCTCAGTCACAAGTCTTGAATGTGGGAAGCCATCAAGGGTGTCTTATCCAGGCATAATGGCCATGTCTGGAATTAGTTTTGGGACGTCCCAAGGGGGCGAACGAGGCAATGAGTTTGTGATTTATTTGTTTTTTAAAAAAATCTTATTGGTTTTAAATTTTTTTTAATTTTATTGTTATTGGTTTTATTCTGCCACACTAGCAAGACTGATGCTAGACTCAATGGTACAATGAGGATCATGTAGGAAGTTAGCACCCATCCCTCTTCTAGAAAAATGAAATATCCTAGGAAATATTAAAAGGGCAAAATATTTCCCCTAAAAAAAAGAATAGAAATTCAGAAGCAGAAACTCACCTCAGAAGCAGAAGCTCACCCCCCACCTTTGTTAATGGGTGGTCCATTAAGGCCTGGGCCTGAGTATTCTACATAACAAAGGCCTCTACCCATCTCACCACCTGGCCTGGGAAGATTGCATCAGCCAGCACTCAGGTGAAGCCATGTGGTCCAGACAAAGCCTACACAGTTAGCTAAGACCCCGCCCCCTGGGAGTCTGACAGCCAATGGGATACATTTCTTACACAGGAACAGGAAACACTAAGGTGGGGCCCAACAGAGGGTTTATAACTAAGGGTCTCTCAGCATCTTGGCCCTTCTTTTCCTTCACCCAACATCTTGAAGCATGTGATCGTCCCTTTTCGCTCAGGAGCTCCAAGCCATCTTGTCCTGTCCACCATTAAACCATCTTTCCAAACAGCCTCCATGTTTCCAGTGTCTTTTTCCCCACTTGGAACCGAACCCAGAAGGACATTTCTTCCAACAATCACAAGCAGTTGCATAAAAACTACTCCTACTTACTGGCTCCCTGTCTTTGAGCCACATTGCACCACCAGCTCTACGAAGGCAAGAAGCCTTAGTGAAGGAGGACAACAAAATAACGAGAAACCCACTTCTTCCTGGGCACGCTGATCTTTCTTCTCTATCAATTGGCAGGCTTAAATCCAGGAATGTCAGAATATTCATGAACTGGCAGAGACATGGTAACAAGGTCAGCCAAGGAATGGGTATGGCAACTGGATCAGCCAATGGGGGCTGTTTGGAAACTGAAACTAGAAGGAGCCTTGGCATGGCTCTGTATTAAGGCTCTGAGTGCTGAATCTGCTAACTAGTCTGCAACTCCGAATCAAAACTGAAACTGTTCTCCACTGTTCTCTCCTCTGCTTGTGTTTTGCCTGTAACTGTTACCATGTTGGAAGAATCTGCTGTTGGTATTGTAAGTTGACGTCATATGTTGTTATCTATATAAAGAAGTTAATGAATCCTGCTGAATCAGTTATCAGTGTGTGCTTTCTGGATTTGATTTTCTGCAATGAACTCTGATAAGGAAGCCCTCTCTGGCATTCACTCAACTGCTGTCTGACAACTTTGGGTTGCTGAACACCCAGATGCAGGCAGTTATGTACACAAAAGGTACTGTTCTGACCAAGGCTTCTCGAGACCGTAATTAAGCACACGCTTAGTTAAAACAACTCTTGTTTTATTTCAACGCTGGGAATTATGTTCATTCCAAGAAGCTATGAAAATTTTGACGAAAATATGTCTGCCAATAATAAAAGTAACGGACTGAAACAATTAATACAATGTTGAATTGTCCAACCTGGGAGAACCAGTGTGGAACTCAGGAGGAATTTACGGACAGTAAGAATGTCTCAAAGGTGCTTTTTTCAGGAGGCAACAGGACTTTCTGGTTTTCTTCTTTTGAAGATGTTTCGCTTCTTATCCAAGAAGCTTCTTCAGCTCTGACAGGATAGTGGGGAATTCCTTGCAGACAGCCTTTGAATCTCTATGGATTTTTAGCTATACAATTTGGGATGAACACCCTTTGAATGGTGTGGGAGTAGGAATGGATTTCCAAAGGAATAAAATTGCATACAGGAACCAGGAACACTACTCAGATGACCCTGAGGACACAGATAAACCTCCAAGTGGCCTCAATGACCCTCTAAAAGGATGCAAATGACCAGCTGTCTGCAAGGAGTATAAATCCTCCCATTCCGCACCATCCAGTCAGAGCTGAAGAAGCTTCTTGGATGAGAAGCGAAATGTCTTCAAAAGAAAAACCAAAAAGTCCACTTGCCTCTTGATAAAGCACCTTTGGGACAACTATGACCTGGATGACAGAGAATCTCTACCTAAAGTAAGAAGGATTAATCAATAGAACAGCTTGCTTTCCAGAATTGTGGGTGCTCCATTGCTGGAAGTTTTTGAGAAAATATTTCTTTCTGGGATGGTATAAGGTTTCCTACCTTGGGCAGGGGGTTGAATTAGATGACCTCCAAAGTCCCTCCAGCCCTATGATTTTGTGATCAAGCTTGCTCATCCCATATGGACCATCCACCGGATTAAAATTCTTGGTGTCGCAAGTCTACCTTGCCTTAATTTTCAGGCATTTTCTTCTGCAAACAAAAGGATTCTCCATGCATTACATCAATATTTGTCTTTTCCCTTTTATCCCCAATTAGATGTCAGGAGAAGGTTGGCTTAGTTGGGGGTGGGTGGGTGCATAAAACTGTCCATTAGGGAGTTTATTCATTATGTTCACATCACTTTATGGTTTTTTTAAAATGGCTTTTTAAATATATGCCTATATCTCCTAATGTAAGCACACTTGAATACCTTTTCTATAATCTATGGATTTTGCAACCTACTCCTCACTGAAGAATGTAAACTAAAAAAATCATAAAAATTGATTTTTGAATAACCGTTGGTTGTTTCTGGAAAAGCAAATTAGTTTTGTTTGCATTAAAATGCAAGCAGAACCAATTTCTTTACAGTTTCATTCAGTTTTACAATGATTATCTAAACTATGCTGGACCGTTTCCATCATACCAAATACCGTCTTTCCTTCACTCCCCCTTTTTTAATTTTTTTTTTCACAGAGGGAGGGAGTGAAACCATTCCAGTAAACTTGAAAGCTTTCTTACATCTTATAAAAAAATTTTTCAGCATGTATAGCCTATTTTTCTTTCCTTAATGAGCTTCAGTTTCCAATAAAAACAGATCAAGTTATAATTTTTAAAGAGAGCATTTCAAACAACTAAAATTATTTTCGTGCAATAAAACCACAAACAGACCTAAACATTTCAAAATAAAAAGAGGTCTGAAGTCTAACTCATGAAGCGACCTCTGCTAAATGAAAATCTCCTAACTTTATAAGAAGGCGGGACAAAGAAGCCATGATTGGAAACACATCAAGGAGAGAAGCAACCGAGAACTAAGGAGAAATTTCCTGACAGTTAGAACAATTAACCAGTGGAACTGCTTGCCTCTAGAAGTTGTGGATGCTCCGCCACTGGAGGTTTGTAAAAAGAAATTGCACAAGCACTTTAGAATAAAATAGAATAACAGAGTTGGAAGGGTCCTTGGAGGTCTTCTAGTCCAACCCCCTGCTTAGGCAGGAAACCCTATATCATTTCAGACAAATGGTTGTCCAATCTCTTCTTAACAACCTCCAGTGTTGGAGCATTTACAACTTCTGGAGGCAAGTTGTTCCACTGATTAATTGTTCTGTCAGGAAATTTCTCCTTAGTTCTAGGTCGCTTCTCTCCTTGATTAACAGATAACAGGTAATCAGAGTTGGAAGGGACCTTGTAGGTCATCTAGTCAAACCCCTTACCTAAGCAGGAGACCCTACACCATTTCTGACAAATGGCACTCCAATCTCTTCTTGGAGGTCTCAAGTGATGGCACTCCCACAACCTCCAAGGCCAAAAGCTGTTCCATTGGTTGATTGCTCTCACTGTCAGAAAGTTTCTCCTTATTTCCAGGTTAAATCTCTCCTTGTTCAGTTTCCATCCATTATTCCTTGTCTGGCCTATAGGAGCTTTAGAAAAATAGCTTCATCCCTTCCTCTCTGTGGCAGTCCCTCAAATATTGGAAGACCGCTATCATTTCTCCCCTGATCTTTAATAGACTAGCCATGCCCAGTTCCTGCAACTGTTCGTTGTATGTTTTAGCCTCCAGTCCCCTAATCATCCTGGTTGCTCTTCTCTGCACTTTTTCTAGAGACTCAACATCTTTTTTATAGTGTGGTGACCAAAACTAGATGCAGTACTCTAGGTGTGGTCTTACTAAGGCTTTATAGAGTGGTATTAGTACCTCCCTTGATCTTGATTGTATCCCCTCTGTTAATGCAATTTAGGATTGCATTGGCTTTTTTGGCTGCTGCTACACACAGCTGGCTCCTATTTAGCTGGTTGTCCACTAAGACTCCAAGATCCCTCTCACAGTTCCTCCTATTGAGCCTGGTTTCACCCAGTCTATATGTAGTTTTTCTTGCCTAAGTGTAGGACTTAATTTTTTCTCAAGTTAGTTTCCACCCATTGCTTCTGATCCTGCCTTCAGGTGCTTTGGAGAATGGATTGACTCCCTCTTCTTTGGGGCAACCCCTGAGATATTGAAACACTGCTATCATGTCTCCCCTAGTCCTTCTTTTCATGAAACTAGACATACCTCATTCCGGCAACCCTTCTTCATATGCTTTCTCCTCCAGTCCCCTAATCGTCTTTGTTGCGCTTCTCTGCACTCTTTCTAGAGTCTCAACATCTTTTTTACCTCATGGCGACCAAAACTTGTCTGAAATGGTATAGGATTTCCCGCTTGCGTAGGGGGTTGGACTAGAAGACCTCCAAGGTCCCTTCCAGCTCTGTTATTCTTTTATTTTTTTTGGCCTGTCTACCTAAAATGAAACTTTTTCTTCACTGAATTCCCAGCGCCGCATTAAAAAAAAATGTTTGCTTTTATACACAGTTTGTGTTTGTTTAATTTGAACAAGGCTTGGGTCAGAACAGCCACTGAGTCCTTCAGGGAAGTTAAGTTGACGAATTTCTACAAAAGGGACAAGTAACTTAACAAATACTATGATGTCATCAGGCAAGTGTCAGGCTTCAAAACCCAAGAAAGACAGGATGTGATTCTTCAGGCAGCTATTTTTATTATTCTTCATCCCCAGACGGAATCTTGCCACACTAAAGCGTGCTAACATTCCCGGAAAGCATGTAATATTTATTTATTTATTTATTTATTTGTTTGTTTGTTTATTTATCTTTATTTATTTATTTATTTATATTTATTTGATTTGTCAATCGCTTACAAGATAATAGGTATAAGGAAAAACATAGTTATGAATACAAGAAATGAGTACATACAAGAAAAATAAAAAGAAACAATAGGACAGGGACCGTAGGCACGTTGGTGCGCTTATGCATGCCCCCTACAGACCTCTTAGGAAAGGGGTGAGGTCAATAGTAGACAGTCTAAGGTTAAGGTTTTTGGGGTTTGGGGAAGAAACCACCGAGTCAGGTAGAGTATTCCAGACATTGACCACTCTGTTGCTGAAGTCGTATTTCCTGCAATCAAGTTTGGTGCGGTTAACCTCGAGTTTGTATCTATTGTTTGCTCTTGTGTTGTTATGGTTGAAGCTGAAGTATTCATTGATAGGTAGGACATTGCAATGTATGATTTTATATACTATACTTAGATCAGACCGAAGGTGGCGTAGTTGTAGGTTTTCTAGGTCTAGAGTTTCGAGTCTGGTGGCATAAGGTATTCTACAACGAGTAGAGGAGCGGAGAACTCTTCTTGTGAAATATTTCTGGACTTTCTCAACTGTGTTAATATCAGCTACGTAATGTGGGTTCCAGACTGATGAGCTGTATTCGAGAATTGGTCTGGCAAATGTTTTGTATGCCCTCTGGGAACTCTTCAGGAGGAGCAGTCTTTGTCCTCTTTCTTTCACCCGTCTGAATTGAGTTGCTCCTCTGGAATACACCCTCTCCTGCCCTCTTCCGCCTGGGAATCGAATTACACAAGTGATACAAATTCTGTGCTTCATAAATCAATATAATTAGTGCTGTGATTTCATGGAGAGCCAGTTTGATATAGCAGTTCTGGTGTCAGGCTAGAAACCTGGAGTTGTGAGTTCTAGACCTGCCTTAGGCATTCAAAGCCAGCTGCGTGACTTTGGACCAATCATCAGAATACCGTGAGTTCTAATCCTGCCTTAGGCAGGAAACCTAGCTGGGTATCCTCCAGCCAATCAGCAGGAGACTGAGAGTTTGAGTCCTGCCTTAGGCACGAAAGCCAGCTGGGTAACTTCGCATAGGAGACTGCGAGTTCGAGTCCTGCCTTAGGCATGAAAGCCAGCCGGGTGTCTTTTGGGCCAATCAGCAGGAAACTGTGAGTTCTAGTCCCACCTAAGACACAAAGATGAAGTCCGTGCATCTTATAGTGGCCAACGTTGAGAAATTCTGTTTAACGGTTGAAGCAAACCTCCCCCAGACACCTGCAAAACCCCTAAATTGGGGAGAACGGCTGCAAACGGAGAGCTCTTTGTGTGCATGTCCAGAAGATGGCAGAATTGCACTCCGAATGAGGCTCAAAAGGCAAAATCGGTCTCTGGCCCTTGATTTCTACCCCTTTCAGCTCTTCAGAAAAGGCAGCTTCCTGCTGTTTCCCACAAAAATTGACAAGCAGGGGAAGGATGCCATCTTTCAGTTGGACATCCCAGGTAAGTTTGCTCCACCTGCCAGGCATTTCAATCCCAGCTCTGTAAGGCTTCCGTTCAGAACTAAGCCATTTATTGTGGTAAATAATTCTCTCTCGAGAATATCGATCTCCTTTCTACAGTACCCACTTGGGTGCACTCCAGGTGGCTTAAATAATAATAATAAAAATAAAAAAAATTCATTTATAGCAGCCCACGATGGCGAAATTGGAGCAGAACCTGGGGAAGAATAAACAGACCAGGGCATTAAAAATAGAAGAACAAATGAAAAGTGTTATAGAAGAAATGGCTGAATAGCAGTAATTACTTTTCATCACACGGATAGAAAATTTTGTAGCTCAGGGTTGAGCTGTGGGGTCCCAGTGTTTGCGGAGATTGGTTGTTTTCTTGCAGACGTTTCATTACCCATCTAGGGAACATCATCAGTGCCAGAAGCAGAGGGTTTTTTTATTTATTTTCTTAATTTCCACATCACGTGGACAAACGTAACTATAGCTTCGACTGGGAAAGCGTGAGCACACTAAACAAAGCTAAGTTTGAAAGCGCTAGAGGACTCCTGAAAGTCTGGCACTCTGACAGATCAGCCATCAACAGACACATAAAGATAAACAACATCTACATACCATTCCAAAGAGACAGTCAAAAACCAAAAAAGAAACAAAAAGACCAAAACACTTCCATGTCAGTAATCAACACTCAGATAAGCAGATATTAATATCAAGATTACTACTAGAACAGCAATCAAGCAGTAAACAATAGACCAATCAAGAAACTACCAACTCAGAAAAGCAAACTAATAGTAAACAACAACAACCTAATCAAGGAACCTCTAAGACCATTCCAACCAATAGGACAAGTTACTAGTATATAAAAATAAGAGAAAACCCCACTCCCCTCTAGCACTGATCATGTTACCTGATAGGGTAATGAAACGTCTGCAAGAAAACAGCCAAGCTCAGGGAGCAGCAAGGACCCCAATTTCATATAATCACATGTGGTGACCTTCTGACAAGGAAAGTCAGATTCAGTCGAGAACCATATTACTAACTTAACAACTGCAGTGATTTACTTAACAACTATGGCAAGCAAAGTTATAAAATGGGGGCAAAATCCACTTAACGACAGTAATTTTGAGCACAATTGTGGTCATAAGTTGAGGACTACATGTCAAAACGATTGTTTGATTAAGTGTCTAGTTATAATTAAACGCTCTGAGAATTCAAACCCCTGTAATTTTTATTTGATATCCTACCTCTCTGTCTGCACAAGCACACAAGATGGCTTCATCCAAATTTAAAACCAATATCATTAAAAAAATAGAAGAGCAGAGAAGAGAAGAGAAGAGAAGAGAAGAGAAGAGAAGAGAAGAGAAGAGAAGAGAAGAGAAGAGAATTCTTTATTGACCAACTGTGACTGGACACACAAGGAATTTGTCTTGGTGCAAATGCTCTCAGTGTACCTAAAAGAAAAGATACATTCATCAAGAGTCAAGAATTATCAGGTACAACTCTTAATGATAGTCATAGGATACAATAAGCAATGAAATCATACTAGGAAACAGTCAATTATAAATTGTAAGGATACAAGCGACAAAGTTACAGTCCTACAGTCACAAGTGGGAGGGGATGGGCGATAAGGAGTGACGAGAAGGTTAATAGTGATCGTAATGCAGACTTTGTTAATAGTTGGACAGTGTTGAGGGACTTATATATTATTTAAGAGGAATCCAAATAAGGGCAGTGAAAAGCTTGATAATAAAGGCGTGCTTTTTCATGCTGTCTTGAGCTATGCAGGGTTAGGGTTAGCCCCCAGCAGCCCACCCTCGATCCTGACTCTTTGCCCATACAATGGTCAAGGTGATTTACAGCACTTAAAATGCACATTAAAAAGCTTTATGTTCTTGTAGTGAAAAACGAAGCAACCTTAAAGCTATCGCTGAGATCAAAATCAGCCGGACTAATGGTTAAACGTTTGAAAAAGAGATGGGTTTTTGACATATCCTTACTGGGAGAAGCGAGAACCATTGCATCTCCTTAGGGAGAAACTTCCACAGCCCGGAGGCACATCGGAGAAAGTCCTCCCTTGTGTGCTAGATAGTCCAGTTCCTGGCAGGAGAGATTCAGAAAGCATCCTCCCTCTGCTGATCTGGTTCAGCAGAGCAGAAAAGGGCTGGTTCATATTCACGACTGCGGAGTCCGCGGTGCTTTCTGAGCGTGGTTGTTTCTTTGCAGACATTTCATTACCCAACTAGGTAACCTCATCAGTGATGGTATGAGGGTTTGCTCCCTGCTCCTATACTGGTAGTCCTCAACTTAAGACCATGATGCCTCTGGAGCCCGGGGGGGCAAAAAACGCCCCCCCCACTACCGCCGTGGTGCAGGAGGCTGAGTAGGCCACGCCCACCATGGCCACACACCCCCAGCAACTGGGAAGAGAACCGGTTGCTAAATTTTTTGAAGCCCACCTCTGGATGAAAAGCGAAACTTTTTCCAAAGGAAAAAAAACCCAGAAAGTCCAGTTGCCTTTTGAAAAAGCATTTTTGGGACAACCATGATGGGGGTGATTGAGAATTTCCATAAAGCTTTACTTTTTAGCAAAAGTTGCCAACTAAATTACACAACTGATAGATTAAAACAAAGATTGGGAATAAGCAGCAGTAGGCTTTTGTGGGCAATAAGAGCTGGCACCCCAGTGAAAGGCATGACTTTTGCATTCTGGCTCCAAACGGACAGATCTGGAGATTTTAGTGAAAATCGAACTAGATCCCACCAGCTTCAAACCTGCCCATTTCTGATTTGGAGCTGATTGCAAGAGTGACTTGGTTTCTTTCAAAGATGAAGTTTAAATTTATCACGAGAAAAAGTCCTTCTTCCATCTGGATCCTTTCGTACTGCTAAATTTAGTCTCTCTCTCTCTCTTTCCCTGCCTTATGTCAAAAAATAGGTTTTGCAAAAGCATCCCGCGTAATGAATGTATTTTGTTCCGTAAGGTGGGCTGCAGGGTGTTTGCCTCAAGTTAAGCAAACATGCACTTAGCCTGGTTTCTGAATAAACCATCAATGCACATTATGCTCACAATTTGCTGGGTGGCTGCACTCAGAACATGTTCATAAATATTTTTATCACAGCGCAGAGAGTGGTTTCGAGTGGAGGACCATAAGGCTCTGTCCTGGGCCCTGGGCCAATTCAACATTTTTTAATTAATGACATAGATGGGAATGATGATCAGATTTGGAAACATGACACAAAATCCAGAGGATTTTGGAGAGAAAGACACAATTTAGGAAAAGCTAGACAAGCTTGCACAGTGGACTGTAATAAATAAGATGGAATCTGATATAGAGAAATATCAAATTCTGTACCTGGGGACAAAGGTGTCCCTGAGGCTTTACCTCTGCTAGGTGTGACTGACTTTAGGGGGTGGTACAATCTCAGTTTCTTAAGCCAAAGAACCAGCATTGTCCAGAGACATTTCCATGGTCAGGTGACCAGCATGACATCACCCTGCAGAACAGAGCATATGTCAAAACACAGAACACTTTTATCTTCCCTCATATTTATGTGATAACGATTCATCTACAGGTAGTCCTTGACTTAAGGTAAGGGTAAAGGTTCCGCTCGCACATACGTGCTAGTCATTTCCAGCTCTAGGGGGCGATGCTCATCTCCGTTACAAAGCCAAAGAGCCAGTGCTGTCCAAAGACGTCTCCTTGGTCATGTGGCTGGCATGACTAAACACTGAAGGCGCACGGAACGCTGTTCACTTCCCACCAAAGGGGTCCCTATTTTTCTACTTGCATTTTTTTACATGTTTTCGAACTGCTAGGTTGGCAGAAGCTGGGACAAGTCACAGGAGCTCACTCCGTTACGTGATGTTAGGGATTCGAACCGCCAAACTGCCGACCTTTCTGATTGACAAGCTCAGCGTCTTAGCCCTTGAGCCACTGCATCCCTCTTGACTTACAACAGTTCGTTTAGGAACCGTTCAAAGTTACCACATCACTGAAAAAAGTGACTTATGGCCATTTTTCACACTTAACAACCATTACAGCATCCTCATGGTCGTATGATCAAAATTCAGATGCTTGGCAACTGGCATGTACTTATGACAGTTGCAGTGTCCCTGGGCCATGTGATCCCCTTTTGCGGCCCTCAGATAATCTGGGAAGTCAGACTGACTTAATGACCATGTTACCAACTTAACAGCTGCAGTGATCCACTTAACAGTGGTGGCAAGACACGCCACAAAATGGTGCAAAACTCAATTAACAACTGTCTCACTCAGTAACAGAAATTTTGAGCCGCACTGTAGTGGTAGGTGAAGAATTACCTGCATGTTAGCCTAAGGAAGAGAAAGCTTGAGGGGTGACATAATAGCTGTCTTCGAATAGCAATAGAACTTAGACTTATATATCACTTCACAGTGCTTTATAGTCCTCTCTAAGCAGTTTACAGAGTCTGACAATTTGCCTCTGACAATCTGGGTCCTCATTTTACCGATCTCGGAAGGATGGAAGGCTGAGTCAACCTTGAGTTGGTCAGTATTGAACTCCTGGCTGTGGACAGAGTTAGCCTGCAATGCTGCTTTCTAACCACTATTGCCACCGTGGCTCTTAAAAGCCTGTTACAGGAAAGAAGGCATGGATTTATTCTCCAAAGCACCTGAGGGCAGGACAAGAAGCTCGTCAGAGGGAGATCCAACCTGTAAATAAAGAGATATTTTCTGATAGTAAGAATGATTCACTCCCTTCTATCCAGGACCTATAGCACATAAGCGTTGCTTCATCAGGGACCGCAGATTGTCTTGGACACTATACAGCCTCTCCAGAATCTGTTTTCCTTGCCACCTTCTGGGAGGGGGCTTCATGGTTTGGGAAGAAATCTCCATCTGGTTCAGTTCCAAGCCGAGAGAAAGGCGCTGGAGACAAAATGGAGGCTAGAGGCTGGAAGATGACTGGAAAGATGACGTAGTGATGAAGCAGAACCACATGTTGGTGATTCTGGGCAGCTGACCATATGGAATTGAGAGCGGGAGGTATTTATACCTTCTCTTGGGCTTTGCACTTGAGCTTCCTTTTCCTGTGCAAGAGTATGTATTCTATTGGGTGACTCCCATGAGGCCATGTACAAATCCTAGAAGTTTGTCAGAACTAAGTTTGGTTGACGTTTCTGAGGATGATGCAATGAAGGGGTTTGTTGGATAATTCCTATTGTGACTGAGGGCTAATCCTACCTTTGTAATTAGGTGAGGGTATTTGCTTATGAATAGAGTTAGCTATCTCTTTATTTCTTAAGTGCTGGCATCTACTGCGGGCTATTAAGAAAGGTGGGGGCTGCTTTCTGTCTCCAAGAGCATGTTTCTCCATTTTTCATCCAGGGAAACATAACATTCTGCCTTTTTTATATTTCTCAAAATAGTTCATTCTTCTAGGAGAGGGATGGGTGCTAACTTTTTACAGTGGCATCTGAAGCAGAACATCCAGATTCAGCCACAGTTTTGTTCCATACACTATCAACTTTGTGAAGTCTCAAGCTTCCTCTTCCTGCCATGTATTCAAGATGGACAGCGATCAATATCAGTATGTAGTTATATGTTAGGCTGTAGGTAAATACATAGGTATCTGTATCACCTGCGGTCGATCTAAGCATAGTTCACAAAATTGTCTGCTACAATGTCTCTTGTCTGTCAACAAGAGCTCCAACCACAATAATACACACGGGCAAACAACCGATACAAACTCAAGGTAAACTGCTCTGAACTCGATTGCAGAAAATACGATTTCAGCAACAGAGTGGTCAATGCCTGGAACGCCCTACCCTACTCTGTAGTTACAGCCTCAACCCCATTGTCACAGGTTCAACTACAAACTGTCTACCGTGGGCCTCATCCCATTCCTAAGAGGTCCTTAAAGCGGGCGTGCATAAGCACACCAGCGTGCCTACCGTCCCTGCCTGACCGTCCCCATTTGTCTGTATTTACTCCATTTGTTCTTGTTTATGTTCATACTTATTATCTTGTACACGTTTGACAAAATAAATAAATACACCCACACACACACACACAAAGCATTGTGGATTCTTTATGCAAGGGGGGAGGTGAGGACAAAACGAAAGGCCCGGGACTGAGTCAGATCAAAACCCCGTATGGATACCACCCTTTCAAACCACCCGTGTGAGGAAGGGGCGTAACATGGGAGTGAGGGAAGAGGGACAAGCCAGGATCGCAGAGGGAAAAGCTCACCTTGTCAGCTTGTCTTGTTTCTCCGGTGGCCAAGGTCTCCAAAATGCCAAGCTGTCAGCATTTCCCGCCACAAGGCAGCCCCTTTTTCTCCCCCGCTTGACTGAGCATCCGAAACCGTGGAAACGAAAAGACCTAGATCACTAGAGGAAGAAGAAGAAGAAAAAAAATATAATAAAGTTTTATTGTTGTTTTTGTTGCCCTGAAAGCCAATCGAGGCATACACTATTTCTGCAGATGGGACTGAGATTTCCATCCCTTTGGCGCCCTCCAAATTGCATTGGACCACAGCTCCCATCATTCCCAGCCACCGTCGAGAGCAGGGCTGTCGAACTCAATTTCATTGAGGGCTGCATCAGCGTTATGATTAACCCTGGGGGGGGGGGGGGGCGGGGGTTGGGTGTGGCCAGGTTGGGCGTGGCCAGCTCAATGTCACTCATCAAGGCTCTGTTTTTGGCCATTACAGCCTCCTGCAGCCCTCTGCCACCAAAAACAGAGTGTGAGGAGGCCACCCATGGGCTCCTTTTTCACTGGCAGAGGGCTGCAGGAGGCTGTCACAGCCAAAAACAGAGCCCGGGAGGGACAAGTGTGTCCCTCCCGGGTTCCATTTTCACCAACAGAGGCAACACAGGCTGGTCCTTCATTGTTTTCAGGGTGGCCCCATGGGCCAGATCTAAGCACCCCACCTCCGATCTAGAGCAGGAGGGGAATTCTACCAATTTGGCCTGGTTTGGCTCGGTTCGGTCCGGTTTGGCTGAACTGGAAGCTCTGAGGATCATCTGTTAGCAAACCGGTTCACTCTGACGATCAGCTGATGGGCCTGCCCTCCTAAGCTCCATACTGACCTTTATTTCCTGTTTTTGAAGCTCAGCTACTTCGCGTGGCACAGCCAATTGCTACGTGTCAGCTGTCGAACACACAGGGAGAATGCAGGATTGCAGGAGAAGGTCAGTAGGAAACCCTCTGTGCGTGTGCAAAGCGTGTGTTTGGCACATGCATGTGCAAAGCGCACGTGGGCAAGGAAAGTGCACCCACCAAGCCACGCCCACAGAAAAAGTTGAATCCCACCACTGATTTAGAGGCACTGGGACCCGACCCAAAGAATTGGGTATGTCTAGTTTAGTGAAAAGAAGGACTAGGGGTGACATGATAGCAGCCTTCCAATATCTCAGGGGTTCCCACAAAGAAGAGGGGGTCAAGCTATTCTCCAAAGCCCCTGAAGGCAGGACAAGAAGCAATGGATGGAAACTAATCAAGGAGAGAAGCAACTTAGAATTAAGAAGAAATTTCCTGACAGTTAGAACAATTAATCAGTGGAACAACTTGCCTCTAGAAGTTGTGAAAGCTCCAACACTGGAAGTTTTTAAGAAGAGATTGGACAACCATTTGTCTGAAGTTGTATATTTTTTTCCTGCCTGAGGAAGGGATTGAACTAGAAGACTTCCAAGGTCTCTCCCAACTCCTCTTATTCTGTTCTGTTCTTCTTATTCTGGAGTGGAGCAAGGTGAGAAAAGAGAAACTGTTCTTTAGAAGAATCACCTCCGTACAGCCCTACTGTTAGATCGGTGGATCGGGTCACATAAGAGGCGGGACGCGAAAGTGAACAGTCAGCTCTTTATTGCGACTTCAGAACAAGGACAGCTAAAGTGTGCGAGCCGCTTGGCTTTATACAGCCGGCCGGCAGCTCGGCGGCCAATGGCAGCACTTTGAATCTCCCGCGATCGGCTTGGCCAATCGCGGTAGATTCTCAGCGCTTCAATCACAGGCGTTCAGTGAACCAATTGGGTTGCGGTCCGGATGGACCAATCAGAATGCGAGTTTACAAGAATGCTAATACAGAACACCTACGTCTTGTCACACTCAGCACTTCCGTTACCTTCCAGTGTAGCTTGGCAAGACTTCACTCCAATTTGGGAGATGCTGAAGCGGCTGCTTTCTTGGGGACCCAATTAGAATGTTAAAGGTCTTTAAGCGATGGACTTTTAATTGTTTTCTTTTTTCATTCATTAAATGCCTTTTAATGCCGCCACCGAGGGGCAGTTTCGCCCTCATGCCAAGGAAGCGTTCCCCTTCCTTCGCCCTTCCTCTTCCCTGATCTCCACTTGGAAGGAAAGAGTTAACCTCCAATCCTCAATCTTTGGCTTCTTCCAGTCCTGGAAAGCATCAGCTTTCGTTGCCATTACATCTGTCTTTCCCAAAGACCTGCGCATTAAATGCAAAGATGCCTTTGACATCAGATGCTGCTTGGCTCTTAATAAACATCTGATGAAAAGAAAGAGCGAAGGACCATATGCCAAGGATTATAAATAGGTTAGGCTTAGAGTGGCCACTTTGATTTCAAAGCTGTTTTGTCTGAATACGTCAGATTCTGCAGTGGGCCTGGCTAATGGGCAGGGGACCAGATCCTTGATCTTTCCTTTGTCTCAAGAAGGCTGCTACCCCTTTCTGCATGTATACCGTCAAGGCACTTTCCCGTAATTAAAATCTATCGCTTCTCCCTTCCTTCATGGAACTCAGAAAACCATTTTTTTTCCTTTTAAAAATCCTTTCAGGTAGCAATTCAGAGGTGGTCTTCAGCAGGTTCTGACCGGTTTTGGAGAACCGGTAGTGGAAACTTTGTGTAGTCCAGAGAACCGGCAAATCCCACCTCTGACTGGCCCCGCCCCCATCTATTTTCCACCTCCCGAGTCCCAGCTGATTGGCTGGGTCTTCTTTGGTTGCCCTGCACAGGAGAACGGAGCTGGAAAGCAGGTGAGTGGGGTGGGGAGGGAATGGGGATTTTGCAGCAACCTTCTCCTGCCATGCGCACCAAGCTATGCTCACCGGACCAAACCAAGAGAATGGAATGGAATAGAATATGGAAAATAATTGACTAGAATAGAATATAAACAGAATATAGAAAATAATTAAATAGAATATAGAAAATAATTAAATAGAATATTGAATAGACGATAGGATAGGATAGGATAGAAGATAGGATAGAAGATAGGATAGGATAGGATAGGATAGGATAGGAAAGGATAGAAAATAGGATAGAAGATAGGATAGGAAAGGATAGGATAGAATATAGAATAAAAGATAGGATAGGAAAGGATAGGATAGAAGATAGGATAGAAGATAGGATAGTATAGGATAGAAGATAGGATAGGATAGGATAGGATAGGAAAGGATAGGATAGAAGATAGGATAGAAGATAGGATAGGATAGGTTGCTTTGCCATTGCTAAGTGAATCTCATTTTTCCTGCTTGCTTCTCAAAACCCTTTTGGGAAGGCCACAAATAGAATAACAGAGTTGGAAGGGACCTTGGAGGTCTTCTAGTCCAACCCCGTGCTCAAGCATGAAACCCTATATCATTTCAGACAAATCATTGTGCAATCTCTTGCTAAAACTTCTGAAGGCAAGTTGTTCCACTGATTAATTATTCTAATTGTCAGAGAGACAAACATTGTCCAACACCACCATTCAAAACCTTTAATTCTTCGGCGCTCAGCCTTCCTTACAGTCCTTTGCTTTCTGGGGTGGTGCAACTCACCTTGAGAAAGATCGGCGGTGCAGCTCATCCGGATTCTGCAAAACCTGGGTGACCATTAGAGGGCAGCAAAAGGACATGCTGGTTCACCCTTTAACTCTGTGCTGCCAACTAGCGGCCACTCGAAGTTTTGCAGATATGCTAATTCTGACTTTGGTATTGGACATGGGCTCTACTCTACGCTGTGCATGTACTATACAGACTCTGTGGCTAAGGGACAGGTCAGAGAAGTGAAGTTTGAACTACAAGGTGGTTTTACTTTGCTTTTGTAAGAAGGAGACAAAACATCCTTGCATGACAAAACATTCTCAGAGTGATATTTCACCATTGCTTTGCCGAAGTGCAACACTGCGCTATACCGGTTAACCTAGGCTGAACTGCAAAAAGCTAAAGAAGTCTTCCAACTAAAACCAGGTTTAGCTTGATGTACAAACAAAGGCAGCCGTCAAACCTTGAGGCAGGGAAGCTTGCTGAATGAATGTATCCAGGTTTTTGACCCAGACAGATAGTCCTTGCTTAATGACTGATCACTTAGACTGTTTGGACATCCCCAGTGTATTTATGACCCATTTTCGAATTTCTGATGGCCACCACACCCCTGGTCACACTATTGCATTGTGGGCACTCAAGCAACTGGCTTGCACATACAGCTGTTTGCCGCATCTGTGATAACTTGATTATAAGTTTTGGCAGGTTTTTTTTGGGGGGGGGGCGGTTTTTGGCATTTAGAGTGAAAACAGGTTTGATTAAAGACCATCGCCTTGCTTAACAACTGCAGTGTTTACTTAATGAACAGCAGAAGGAAGCCCAGCGTTAGGCCTCTGACTCACCATTAGGTAAACCTAGCATACAGGTACTCCTTGACTTCCAACCATTTGTTTAAGGACTATTGGAAATTACTGTTGTGGTTCACTGGCAGCCAGTGCAGCCGGCAGAGGTATCAGACAGTGAGGATGAAAGGGAACCAGTGAGGGAGTCTGGAGAGGATTCGGACAAGGGTCTTGCGTCCGATCCAGGGATGGGGCCAGGACTATCTGGGAGTGGGGTGCTGACTCTGGAGCCTCCAGAGTCTGGCAGCAGCGAAGCAGAGGACCGAAGGGAGCCTGTTCCCAGTGCGCGTATGCACAGAGCTGCTAGATGGTGAGAGCAGCTGAAACAGAAGAGGTGACTTGGGAGTAAGTCTGGGAGGTGATTGCCCCTCCCATAAGGGATAAAAGTCAGACCTCAATGACGAAACCTTTGCAGGAAGCAAAGCAGTTCAATAGATTCCGAGTCCTTCTTGAAGCTCTGTGTATTCTAGTCGGTTTTTTTCTGGGACTGTTATAATTAATTTGGATACTTCTGTTTTTGGCAGCATTCCACAGCACTGAGAGGCATGGGCTTATCTGTTTAGGTTAATTTTGGTTGTGAATGAAAATAATTCCCAGCATTGCATTAAAATAGGTTTTGCTTTCAAAACAAGTTTATGCTTAATTACGTTTGATGAAGCCTGGGTCAAAACAATTACAACGAAAAGGAATCACCGTGGGCAATGACAAATTACGACCATTTTTTTTCACGCTTATGACTGTTGCAGCATCCTCGTGGGATCCTGGGATGTTCATCATCTGCCAAAATCCTTCCCAGCTGGCTTCCAACGAGCAAAGAAAGAAATCTGGGGGAAGCCAGATTCGCTTAATGACTGCAATGGTTCCCTTAACAACCGCAACCGTTTGCTTAACGCCGTGGCAAAAAATAAGGTCGTAAAATGGAGCGCAATTCACTGCTTCGCTTAGAAGGGGAAATTTGGAGCTCAATTGCGGTCGTACATCGAGGACTACCCATGTACCATTTTTCCCCTTGACCAGCTGATCCTTTCTTAGCCCCCCCTCTTCTACCCAATCAAATACCACAGTTGCTTTCTACTCTGTCTTTTCCTTTCCCTGCGTAATACGAGCCATCACATTTCATTAGAGCAATGAACGTATTGCTGGCAAATCTCCTGGGGGCTCCCATTGTCCGCCTCCCCCTCCTCAGCCATCTCTGCCCTTTCCACCAGCAAGCTGTTATTAGAGTCGTTCAACCTGCAATCTATTGAGGGGGGGGGGAAGGCGGTGGAGGGGAGAGCCTTAATGAGTCATTCAAGTCACCCCCTTGATGCTGCAGGCTGGGGGAATAGCTGGAGCTGGTCCTTCCTCCGTCAGCAGGAGAGAGAGAGAGAGAGAGAGAGAGCGCCGAGGGAGGCTTGGACAAGATCCAGAACCATTTCACCATGCTGGCAAGGGTGGAATTGATGGGCTCAGGAGCCAAGGGTGAGGTTGGCATCAGAAGGATGGGAGTCTCCATCCATCCGGAGAAGTCAGAAATGGGTAGGGGGTGAGAAACTTTATGTATTTATTCGATATGATTTGTCAATCGCTTGCAAGATAATAGGTGTAAGTATAAACACGAGTAAGAATACAGGAAATAGGTACAGATAAATGGGGACGATAGGACAGGGACCGGAGGCACGATGGTACGCTTATGCCCAAACTGGGAGGGTCCAGTTTGTCTTTCAGCTCAGCCCTCAATTCACTGGCTGTGTTCAGGTGCCTCCTTAACAACCAGGGGAAGGCCTGGCCTGAGACGCCAGAATTGCTTGGATAGTTTGTGGCTGGGATGTATGGTTTGAATACAGCTGTTTTGGATAGTTTAGAATTCAGTGGATTGGGCTGTTCCAAAAAAGGGGTTCATTTTATAATCAGGTTAAATTAAATATGCTGTGTGATGGCAGCTATCCTTCCTTCCCTTCCTCCCTCCTTCTCATTTCCATCCCCTTCCTTCCTTATTTCCTTCCTTATTTTCTTCCTTCATCCATCCTCTCTCCCTCCATTTCCTTCCTTCCCTCCCTCCCTCCTTCCTTCCTTCCTTCCTTCCTTCCTTCCTTCCTTCCTTCCTTCCTTCCTTCCTTCCTTCCTTCCTTTGGAAATTGGCCATAACAGGTCAATCAAAACTTCAGGGTTTTTTTTTTACATGCATTACATGAGCGATGCACATAAAAAATGGACGGAGCTCCAATCATGTTGTCCTGGGCACCATTTTGACTTTTTTGACCACATCCTGTAGATCACCCTGATTCCACCACACCTGTCATGTAAAAGCAATGTTCTTCCAAGCCAAGGTCTCAGCCTCTGTGGATTTTCAGAGACCACATTTCAAAACAGAGTCAGGACCTGGGTTAAAAACCAAAATTGCTTTAATTTCACTGAGTTTTACAGTCTGATAAATTCTGATTAAAATACAGGCATATTTCGGAGTTATTGCAAGTTCAGTTCCAGACCACTGCAATAAAGTGAATATTGCAATAAAGTGAGTCACACAATTTTGCTTTGGTTTCCCAGTGCGTATAAAAGTTCTGTTTACCCTAGATCCTAGTCTATTAAAAGTGTGCAACAGTGTCTAAGAAAAGCACATGCCTTAATTAAAAATACTGTATTGCTAAAAAATGCTAATCGTGACCTGAGCCTTCAGCAAGTCGTAATTTTTTTGCTGGTGGAAATCCTTGTTAAAAAAAAACACAGACACAACATCTGCGAAGCTAAAGGAAAACACAATAAAATGAGGTGTGCTTTTATTGTGGAGCTAAACTAGAGGTATTTACAGAGAAGTTCAAAAGGGGAACAAATTAGAAGATTGGTGTCAGGTTGTTGTTTTAGAAACTCAACCTCTTTTATATGTACATCACAATGTTGTACGCACGCACATAAAAGGGGTGAGGATTGCACTGTGACAACACAGTGCAGCTTTTGGTCTGTAGAGATTCTCCGTCATCCAGGTCATTGTTGTCCCAAAGGTGTTTTTTTCAAGGGGCAACTGGACTTTCTTGTTTTTCTTTTGAAGATGTTTTGCTCCTCATCCAAGGAGCTTCTTCAGCTCTGACGGAATATAATCCTATTCCCCACTATCCTGTCAGAGCTGAAGAAGCTTCTTGGATGAGAAGTGAAACGTCTTCAAAAGAAAAAAAACCCCAGAAAGTCCAGTTGCCTTCTGAAAAAAGCACCTTCCTTATATCACTTAGATCAAAGATTCAAATCCTTCCAATGCTCCTCAGTTAATGGGATAAAAAAGGGGGATGGAAAGGTCCCCTTTGAATTTAGCTTCTGAGGTCTTTGAGGGCCGTTGGGATCATGGAATCCTAGTGGATAATTATTATGTCCCCCTCGTCACTTTGCTTTTCAACCAGCGGCAAACCTGCTTGACCAAGACACAGTGAAGAACTCTTGTTCCATTTATTGTGATCAACAGGGAGAAGCTATCAAAGTTCTCTCCAAAGTTTATTCTTATACCTATTCTCTTGTAAGAGATTGACAAATCAAATCAATCAATCAACAAATAAAGTTCCTGCTTGAGCAGGGGGCTGGACTAGAAGACCTCCAAGTCCCTTCCCATTCTATTCTATTCTATTCTATTCTATTCTATTCTATTCTATTCTATTCTATTCTATTCTATTCTATTCTACTCTACTCTACTCTACTCTACTCTACTCTACTCTACTCTACTCTACTCCACTCCACTCCACTCCATTCCATTCCATTCCATTCCATTCCATTCCATTCCATTCCATTCTACTGTATTTGTATTCTATTTCTACTCCTCTTCTCTTCTCTTCTCTTCTCTTCTCTTCTCTTCTCTTCTCTTCTCTTCTCTTCTCTTCTCTTCTCTTCTCTTCTCTTCTCTTCTCTTCTCTTCTCTTCCGATCTGATCCTGATTCCTCATTGGCTGAGGTATTTTGAAGTTACCCTCTTTCCGACCGCCTTCTACATATTTCCTGCTACCCTCCACAAACATGCCCAATCATACATTGCACGTGCATTTAAATGAGCCGACAATATATGCAAAGTATGTCAGTTAATATTCAATAGCATAATAAGCATGCTCTGTTACCTTGCATGCAAGTTCTTGTGGTTAGGCTATAGGACAGTCCTTGGAGCTGCAGGGGCTTTCCTGTTATTTAACTATTTATGTTTGCGGTTAAGCTAGCTATTTCCTCTTACAGTTTTGTCCCTTCACTTACTCCTGTCAACAATTCATTCAAATATGAGCCAGCAGTGTGTGGCAGCTGCCAAAAAAGCCAACACAGTCCTAGGCTGCATTAACAGAGGGATAGCAGTTAACTCACTGCATGCTTCAGAGTTTGATTCATGATGTCTCAAGATTGACTCAGCCCTCTGTCCTTTACCGAGGTTGGTAAAATGAGGACCCAGATTATTGGGGGCACTGTGCTGACTCTATAAACTACTTAGAGAGGGCTGTAAAGCACCGTGAAGTGGTATATAAGTCTAGGTGCTCCTGCTATTCCATTCAATCTTCAGTTTTCATAAAGCTTTTCTAAGAGCCGTGGTGGTACAATGGTTAGAATGCAGTATTGAAGGCTGACTCTGACCGGAAATGGCAAATGAAGATTTGCTGAGCAACAGCTGCCAGTAAGCAATATTCCCACTTGTTTCAGCGTTCTGGATACTGCCTATGGCGTTGCTCTGTCTTTCCCCCCGATCGGCTTCGTTCTGCTTCTGGATCCAATTTAATAGCTTCAATCCAAATGTTAGTGATAATAGAGTCTTCAGACTTCCAAAACTAGCTCAAGATTGACTCAGCCTTCCGTCCTTTACCGAGGTCAGTAAAATGAGGATCCAGATTATTGGGGGCATTATGCTGACTCTATAAACTGTTTAGACAGGGCTGTAAAGCATTGTGAAGTGGTATATAAGTCTAACTCTAAGGACTGTCGCTACTGCTATAGACTCAAGATCATGGGAAGGGTTAATACCACATTATAATGCCTTGGTAAGACCATATTTGGAACATTGAGTCCAATGTTGATTGCCACAATATAAAAAAAAGATGGTGGGAATTTGGAACGAGTGCAAAAAGGAGCAACAAAGATGAGTAGGGAACTGGAGGCTAAAACAAACGAAGAACGGTTGCAGGAACGGGGCGTGGCTACTCCAGTGAAGAGAAGGACCAGGGGAGACAGGTTAGCAGTCTTCCAATTTCTGAAGGGTTGCCAGAAAGAGGAAGCTATCCTCCAAAGCACCTGAAGGCAAGACAAGAAGCAATGGATGGAAACGAATCAAGGAGAGAAGCGACTTAGAAATAAGGAGAAATGTATTGACAGTTAGCACAATCAATCCGTGGAATGACTTGTCTCCAGAAGATCTGAATGCTCCAACATTGGAGGTTTTTGAGAAGAGATTGGAGAGCCGTTTGTCTGGAATGGCATAAGGTTTCCTGCACCTGAGCAAGGGGTGGGACTGGATGACCTCCAAGGTCCCTTCCAACTCTGTTAGTCTGTTAAGGACACAACCTAGCAAGGAATACATAATCCGTAGCACAGGTAAAAACCAGGTATCCGTCCATTGCGGTTTGCTGGTTGTCCTTTGTAGCCTTCAGACCCTGCAACTGTCTGGATTTTCTCCTTTCCGAGTCTTAATCAGCTCTGACTCTCCTGCGCGTTTCAAGATCAGCCAAGGTTGGCTCGGATTAACCTCCAGGTTGAAATACTTTTCCCGTTCTGTCGAATTATAAATCATTATTAAGTAATGACGTTATGAGGTTGTGAGCTGCGCCGGAGGTTTCGGGGACTCACATCTGGCCTGGACTTCAAATCCCGCCCTTCTGTGCTGGGCGTGATAAACTGTGAGGAGGAGGAGGGGGCAGGTGGAGCCCACCTGGCTGTAGGTATTCGGGTTTGGGGTTTTTTTTTTGCAAAAAAATAAATAAATAAGAAGGTGGAGCTGGTTGACTTCTGGGCTGGATGCCTCCATCCTCCACCTGTGGATTCTTCCTGTCGGCCTAAGGAGGGATTGTGTCAGTGGGAATGCCCCACCACCCCACCACCACGGGGGTGTCTCCCCTTCTTTCCGGGATTGGATTGCTGCCACTCACTTCTGTGGCAAAAACATTCCCTCCACCCAAAAGTAGAAACCAAATAATGTTCAATTCAGTGCAGTTGGGAGAACCAATTTTTGAGGATGGTGGGAAAGAGGACCACGCTGCCTGGGAATTATGAAAAATATCCAGATGGGTAGATTTGATGTAGTGCTTCTAACCTCTTCCTTTCCCTTCCTTTCCTCTTTTCTTCCTATCTACCAACAACCCAACCATCCATCTATCTGTCCATCCACCTATTGCTCTCCTTCCTTCCTTCCTTCCTTCCTTCCTTCCTTCCTTCCTTCCTTCCTTCCTTCCTTCCTTCCTTCCTTCTTTCCTTCCTTCCTCCCGTCCTTCCTTCCTTCCCTTCCTTCTCCCCTCCATCTTTGTTCTTTCTTCCCTCCCATCCATTCACTCATCTTCCTTCCTTCCTTCTTTTCTTTCTTCCATCCTTTTTCCTTCCTTCCTCCCATCCATTCACTCATCTTCCTTTCTTCTTCTATCCTTCTTCCTTCTTTCCTCCCATCCACTCACTCATCTTCCTTCCTTCTTCTATCCTTTCTTTCCTTTCTCCCATCCACTCAC
>NW_020769424.1:1491907-1503062 GCF_900518735.1 Pseudonaja textilis | reverse complement strand
CTATTCTATTCTATTCTATTCTATTCTATTCTATTCTATTCTATTCTTTTGAAGACAGCAAAGTCCACATTTTAGACAGAGAGGACGGCTGGTTTGAAAGAGGGGTCAAAAAGAGACCATCTATGTCAAAACTGAACAGCTCTCTCTCAACAGAGGGGCAGGGATGTGACATCGTTTGTGTCCTGTTTACAAGACAGTCCTTTCCACAGTTCCAAGGAGGTTCCACACCCATTTGCACTCTGATTCAGGTGACCCTGAGGGCACAGCTAAACCTCCAAGTGGCCTCAATGACTCTCAGAAAGAGTGCTAATGACCAGATGACTGCAAGGTATATAGATCCTTCCATTCTCCACCATTCAGTCAGAGCTGAAGAAGCTTCTTAGATGAGAAGGGAAATGTCTTCAAAGGAAAAACGAAGTCCAGTTGCCTCTTGAAAAAGCACCTTTGGGATAAACGCACATCACACCATCTGGCTTTATCTCCCTTAGATAGAGGTTTGTCTGGAGCCGTAGGCAGCCCCACGGCGTTGGGGATGGTTGCCTGGCGCACGGGCCAGTTTGTTTCCAGTTTGGCTGATGGTCTCCTGCTGTTGTTTATCTGGGCTACTGACATTCATGCCTCGGATGGAATCAGAAAGGCGAGCCACGGGCAGCTGTTTGGTGCGGTTGGTTCCATCGGGAGAACCTGGGATGAAAATACATCCCCTTGCATAGTTTCGATGATGCCCAATTTGTGGCTGAATTTGGAGACCTTGAAGCAGTTGCTGACCAAGTGGTGAGGTGGCCTAGATGTGAAACTTTCGCTTCACAATCAGCAGGCTGTGAGTTCGATCCTAAGTAGAGGCAGGTATTTCTCTCTCTGGGCACAATGAGAATATATCCGCCGAACAAAACTCCTCATTGGCGACAAGGAGGGCATCTGGCCAGTAAACACTCAGCTCCATTCAGTTGCCAGAGACTCCATCCTGCAAGGGATTATATGGGGTCATTAAAAGAAGAAGAAGAAGATGAAAGTGGTCGTTGACTGTAATAGCAATAGCGCTTTGACTTATACAGCTTCCCAGGTGCTTTACAGACCTCTCTAAGTGGTTTACAGCCCAACAATCTGGCTCCTCATTTTATCCACCTTGGAAGCATGGAAGGCTAAGTCCACCTTGAGCTTAGTGAGTTTCAAACTCCTGGCCAAGCGTCTGTATCATCACAGGGATGTTGCAACGGGCGTAAGTGTGAAAAACGGTCACGTCACTTTTTTCAGTTCCATCGTAACTTTGAATGGTCACTAAACGAATTATTGTAAGTTGACGACTACCTGTTGGGGCCCTTTTGCAAAAGGGTGCCCTGCTTTTTATTTAAAATAAATAAATAAAAGAAGACTTCAGAAATGCAAAAGTCACTTTTTCACAGTGATGTTCTTAGAACTGCAATGTTAGGATCTTCTTTTTAAAATATATATATATATATATATATTTGTGGTCCTAGGATGAAATGCAGTCACAAGAGAAAATAGGTGCATTCTCCCACCAAATTCTTAATGCATTTTTTTTTTTCATTAGTATGTTAACAACAAAGACAGTATTGTGATGAAAACTTGGCATCGTGCTCTACGTTTTGTTAGTTTGAGCTTAAAACCTGTGGGGCTGCAAAGTAAAATTGAAGGGTTAAGCCCAAGGCTCTGCTGTCTGCGTTAATATACAACAAAACTGTGTTGTCATTGGCACCGCACCTGTAAGCATAATTAAAATTATTACAGTGATCAAAACACTGGGAAATTGAAAGAGCAAGCCAATGCTTTGGGAAAGCGTTTCCTTTCCTCCCCCAGCCTTGTATGACTGATTCCTCAGCAAATTCACTTAGAAATAAACCCCTTTATATCCAACAGAGCTTATACTTTGCCTTGTATTACATTGTTAATCTCTGATTCCACCTCTGCTCCATTCCAGCCCTTTTGGAAGACTTGGCTTTTTTTTTTCTGATAACGTCTCTTGCCTTCTCCTGCGATTTGCTGTTATTTTCATTAGGAAAATAAAAAAAGGAAACAATCCTTTTTGATGAGCGAAATGGCTTTGAGATAATTGCATTTATGCCTGAACACATCTTCCTTCCTTCCTTCCCTCCTTCCTTCCTTCCTTCCTTCCTTCCTTCCTTCCTTCCTTCCTTCCTTCCTTCCTTCCTCCCCCCTCCCTCCCTCTTTCCTTTCCTTCCTTATTTCTTCCTTCCTTCCGTCCCACCCTCCCCCTCCTTCCTTCTTTCCTCCCTCCCTCCCTCTTTCCTCCCTCCATTCCCCTCCTTCCCTCTTTTCTTCCTTCTTTCCTTCCTTTCTTTCCACCCACCCTCCCTCCCTCCTTTTTTCCTTTCCTTCTCTTCCCTTCCCTTCCTGTCCTTCCCTTCTTCTTCCTTTCCTTTTCCTTTTCTTCCCTTCCTTCCCTTTTTCTTCCTTCCTTCCTTCCTCCCTCCCTCCCTCCCTTCTTGGAACATACACGACATTTTTATGAAAAGCTCACTGAAAGTGGATGGGTGAGGCACAGCCTTTGACCACCTGGGAGATAGACTATCTCTTGGGTCAAGTGAAGGCTGACCACAGTGCATACAGTTGGGGAAGCAAATATGTCGGTGTCTGGCTGTTTGGAGATCAAGCCCCCTGCAACCTCTATTGAGGGAAATGAGTGAATACTGTTGAGGTATTCCCTGTTAGGAGAATGAGCGCATACAGGGAGACGTATTTGAGAGTAGTGTTTGAATAACACACACACACAGCACACAGATACACTGTACAGTAAATGTAGGTTTTACTTCCAGAAACGTTAAGCAAAGTCCAAAATAAGCAATCCAAAGTCATTCACAGGTAAATCAGTCAGTTTTTCAATCCAGGGATAATCCAATAACAAATTCCAGTGTCAAAAACAGTTCAGTATCAGACTTACATCAAATCCAGTAATATCAGTCAATTAGGAAGAATTGCAAAACTCTCCAACAGAAGGAAACAGAGAGACTCACTCAGACACACTCTCTTCTGAGACTAAGACTAAAACAAACCAGGTTTCTGGCTCCATCTTATGGCCGTTTGAGAAAGCACACCTAATTACAGTTTTGCATTTTCTTAAAGATACAGTTTTAAAATGTTTATCCTGGTTTATATATTTCTAAACCAAACACCTGTTAGGTGACTTATATTCCTAATAAATACCCCCACTTGTCTGAATTTGTGTGAATTCAGAGAGATGGACTGCCTCCCCGCCCCCCATAGAACAAAAATGGGCTTAATTCCAGGGTTCAGAACATTGTAGGGTTTGAGAGGTCCCTGGTGCTTTCTGAGTTTGATTGTTTTCTTGCCAATGTTTCACGACCTAAACTAGATGTTTACCTAGTTAGCTAGAGTAGCACTGATAATGTTACCTAGTTGGGTCACGAAACGTCTGCGAGAAAACAGCCAAGCTCAGAGAGCACCAAGGACCCCTCATGTCAACCCAGGGCTACCAATGTTCTCCTTTATTGGCTAGTGTGGGGTCTGCCTGGGTCTTATGGGCTGCTCCCTTATCCAGGGTAGAATATGTGGATTCTCAGCCAGCCAGGAACATATCTGATGCTTTGTCCTGCACTTAATTTCTCCTATCTGATGCACCACTGCAAAGCATACATCACCACCCCTGAACCAAGCTGCCAACTCCAGGATGACCTCAGGAGGAGGCTGGTCCCAGATGGTAACAAGCAGTTCCTGCAGGGTTTGGGGTGGGGGAGAGGAGGAGTGGTGTTGTTGGGGGGCTGGAATGCTTTCTTCCTCCCCAGCAACATTCCTGCCCCATTGTTTCCTTTTCTATGGTGCCAGAGGAGATACGCCTCAAGCATGATATATGGAGTGTGTTTTCAGAGGCTGTAGCCAACGCCATCTGCTGCGCTACTTAGGGGAAGAAGGGTGCTGTGGGTTTTACAACCTCCCTGATGGATTACTAAGGACTGGGCTACACAAGAGGCGAAAGGGAGATGTGTATCTGTCTGCATGAGAGGAGAAGGGATAAATGGTTCCTTGTGGGAATCTGGAAGAAGGGGAAATGACTCTAGATTAGAAGGACCATGACTGTTGTTCGTTTAATGTGCTGTCCAGCCAGTATATAGTTTAATGGGAATTGGCATAGTTAGTTAGGAGTTGGGAGGTGTCCCCTTAAGGGAATGCATCGTGGAAAATGTAGTTAAAGCATCTTGGGAAATGTAGTCCATATCATGTGGCCACATCTGTAATCCGGATTGGTCACTGAATTGACCCTTGGTTGGGTTGTGGGAGGTTCCTGCACTTTTGCCTGAACCCAGCATCGTGCTAGCGTCTCACCTCCTTGCTCCTTCAATATGGGATGAAAGATTACCATCCTTTTACACTAGGAAGCCAACTATGCAAGGATTTGGACATTGAGATGAATCTTGATGTAACCGTGAGTTATATATGAGGATACCTGATGAATCAATAAAGGAACTTTGCATGGATGCTTTCTAGAGTTATCTGTCTGTCTTTATACATTCAGCCAGTAATTATAAAGGACAGTACAAAATTACAAGGTGACTTACGACCGTTTTTCACACTTATGACTGTTGCAGCATTCACCCATGGTCACGTGATCAAAATTCAGTTGCTTGGCAACTGGTTCATATTTATGACACTTGCTCAGTGGTGGGATTGGAATAATTTAACAAGTGGTTATTTGGCTGGGTAGGCATGGCTGGTCAGTCATGTGACTGGGTGCATGACGTCACTCATCACACCCAGTCCCACCTCCCGGCCACTCACCCCAAAGGCAGAGATAGGATTCAGCCAGTTGGGGCTAATCCCACCACTGGCTGGCCCCGCCCCCACCCATTTTTCGGGCCGTTTTCAGGCCATTTTAGGCTGTTTTCTAGCCATTTTCAGGCTGTTTGCAGTCCATTTTTGGGGTCATTTTCAGGCCATTCTGGGGGCACTTTCGGGCCGTTATCAGGCTGTTTTCCAGGCTGTTTTCAGGCCATTGTTTGGGTCATATTCAGGCCATTTTGGGGCGGCTTTCAGGCTGCTTTCAGGCCATTTACAAGCCATTTTCAGGTTGTTTTGGGGCCATTTTGGGGTCATTTTCAGGCCTGTTTTCGGGGCTGTTTTCAGAACATTTTTGGGCCATTTTAAGGCTGTTTTGGGGTTGTTTTCAGGCTGTTTTGGGGTCATTTTCAAGCCATTTTCCAGGCTGTTTCCAGGCTGTTTTCAGCCCATTTGGGGGCCATTTTCAGGCTGTTTTTTGGACTGTTTTCAGGCTGTTTTGGGGGCTGTTTTCAGGCTATTTTCAGTCCGGTTTTGGGTCATTTTCAGGCCATTTTCCAGGCTGTTTCCATGATGTTTCCATTTTTGGCCCCCAAACTGCCCAAAATGGGCCCAAAAATGGCCTGAAAAACAGGTTGAAAAATGATTGGGGGTGGGACCAGCCAGTGGTGGGATTTGCTGGTTCTCCGAACTGTGCAGAATCTTAACTACCAGTTCGCCTGAACTGGTGCAAACCAGCAGCAGCCCACCTTTGCAGTTGTTGTGTCCCAAGGTCATGTGATCATGTTTTTTTTTTTGCAACTGGTTCATATTTATGACCGTTGCAGTGTCCTGGGGTCATGTGATCCCCTTTTGCAAACTTCTGTCAAGCAAAGTCAAAGGGGAAGCCAGATTCGCTTAGCAACCATGTTGCTAACTTAACACCTGTGGTGATTCACTGAACAACGGTGGCAAGAAAAGTCATAAAATGGGGACAAAACTCGCTAAACAACCGTCTCACTTAGCAACAGAAATTCTGGGCTCCATTGTGGTTGTAAGCCGAGGACTACCTTTATAGGGCAGAATTTTTCAGCCTCAGCCATTTTAAGATGGGTGGACTCCAACTCCCAGAATTCCCCAGCCATGCGGAGTAGGGAATTCCAGGAGCTGAAGTCCTTGCCTGCTGGCTGAGGGATTCTGGGAGTTGAAGTGCAGAGTTGCTGAGAAACCCAATGTACGGGGGATCTATTTAATTGAAAAGTTGAAGCTCTGCAAACTTCTGGATGCTACCCAGATTTGCCTGGAGGAAACAAATTTAATTAATGACAAAGTAGGATTGGAACATAATGCTCATTGAACCTTCCCATGTTCCCTCTTGCTATTGGGATTTTTTTTTTTTCCTTGAAATTCTTATTTCCTCCCCCGGGTTGGAGTTTTGTCCTTTCGGGTGAAGGTGAGCCGTTTAAGATAATGTGCTCCTGTGACTAAATCTCCCTTTATAAGTCAAAGGCAGGCCTTCATTTGGGAGGAAAAATGCGAGATAACTTGAAAGACAGCTTAGGCAGAGCTTAGAGAAGCCGCTGAAGTGGGGATAGATTGCCCTTGGGAGCCTAAGCTGCTAAGCTCAGTCACACACACACATATACGCATACACAGCAGCACACAGCAGTGTGTATGTGTGCGGCGTATCCCTCCATCTTTGTGGTAGTAGGAATTACAGCAATGGCAAGGATCCAAGGCAACCCTTCTTCCGTCTGCTGAGTGAAAATGAAGGCGTCCCTCGAGGACGGCACTTCCCCATTTCATGCCTAGATGTTGCTTTAACAGACTAGTGGCAGGGAAGGTGCACCAGATCCTCACAAATGCCTGGTCAACCTCCCTGTCGTGACTGACGCCATTTGCTAGCATTAGGCAAATGAGATGGAGGATGGCGGGTTAAATTTGGTTGCAGGCAAAGCCTGCTGCATCAAAGGGTAGTCAGCAGCGGCCTCCCCTAAAGAAAAATATTTGACACGGATCCAGTGGCGATATTCTACTGGTTCGGCCCAGTTCTGGCGTACCGGTAGTGCCAAAGATCAGCTGGTAGAGAACCGGTTTGCTCGGAGCCTCTTTGACAATCTGCAGTTGGGCCCACCTGCCAGCCCCTGCTCCTAGGTCCTTTTTAACCTCTCAGCTGTTTGGCCCGGCAGAGGGGATTCCCGTAGCTTAGTTTGTACTGTTTTAATGCGTGCACAAAGCGTGGGATTGGGGCGCTGACATGATTGCGCGAGTCATGCAATCCCAACCCCGCAGCCACTCCCACTAAGTCATGCTGACAGAACCAGGGATGGGAACTTTTGAATCCCACAACTGCATGGATCCCTTGCAGACTTCACTTGGTAATGGTCAGAAAGTGGTTTTGCCATTATTTTCACTCTGATTGGATTTCCCAGTCTACTCTACAGCTCTGCGAACTCCTGGTGGTCTCCTGTCTGGTTACTAAAGGTGAAGGTTTCCCCTGTCCTGTCCTGTCTGACTAGGACGCAATGTTCATCTTCATTTCCTAGATGAGGGAGCCAGCATTGTCCAAAGATGCGTTCGCGGTCATGGGGTCAGCATGAAAATACAGAATGCCGTTCCCTTCCCCATTGAAGTGGTACCTATTTATCTAGTCGCATTTGCATGCTTTCGAACTGCTAGGTGGGCGGGAGCTGAGGCAAGTGATAGGAGCTCATCCCATCACTTGCGTCACTCGGGTCTTGAACGCGAGAGGTCAGCTTTCCAGCTGATAAGCTCAGCATCTTTAACCACTGAGCCAATGCATCCCCCTTGTCCAGTTACTAATTGGATCCAATTCAGCTAAGATCAAGTACACGATTATGTATGTGTATGTGTTTCAAATGAGCCTATTGACAAAAAAATTGAGGGCCTGTCTTTCAATAGTTTTCCTTATTGTGGAGCAACATTGGAAATGTAGTGTTGGATGGTCTGTAAGACATGAGTTAGATAATGTTTACTTATTTAAATCCTATGGCCACCCGTCTCAACCAAGTGACTCTGGGTAGTTTCCAATTATAAAACAATAACACATGGAAAGCCTCTAAAAACAATACAAAATTGTATATATACAGCTGAGATGATTAACAATAAAACCAAGGAATGAGATCCTTAATATATTCAGAACCTCAGGTCTGGGTACACAGCTAAATGTTTAAAGTCTTATGAAAGGCCAGCAGGATTGGGCCCCATTCTAACCTCTGAGGGAAGAATATTCAACAAAGCAGGGGCCACGGCAGAGAAGGCCTGTCTTCTCATTCCCTCCAGTCAAAACACATGACTGATGGGATCTGTAGCAGATTGGATAGGTAGAGAATCTTGAAAAATGATGTTCGCTCAGAACACTTGGTCCCATGCCATGTATGGCTTTAAAAGAGACAACCAGCACCTTGAATTGCAACCAAAAACACAACAGTAGCCAATGCAATTGACATAATACCGTGTTTCCCTGAAAATTAGACCCGTTCTTATTTTCTTTTGGTCTCCAAAATAAGCACTAGGGCTTATTTTGAGAGAAACATGCTTTCAGGGTGATCAGCCTGGCAGGGCTCCCTGCCCGCCCCCCCCCGCAGTGCACACTGCTTCCACCTGCTGCTTGCACAGGTACTCAACTCACCTGTGTTGCGTGGGCTACAACTGCTGCCAGACACTGTCAGCCTGTGCACGCTCGCCCCTTCTGATGCTGGCCACCTTCGCTACCCTTCACCAAGGCTTATTTTGGGTATAGGGCTTATATTAAGTGCACACGGTAAAAGCAGGCTAGGGCTTATATATATACACATATATATGTTGTCTTACGTTTTTGCGGGTATTTATATGTATGGTATTCAGCTTTGTTCGGGTATTTTTCCACGTCATTATAGTTGTGCTTTTAAAGTTGTAGCAACGTTTCGGCAGAATCTCATCTGCCATCATCAGGCTTCTGTACTGTGTTCATCTGTGGAACACAATAGACAAACACAATAGTGTTCACAGACGAACACAATACAGAAGCCTGATGATGGCAGATGAGATTCTGCCGAAACGTTGCTACAACTTTAAAAGCACAACTATAATGACGTGGGAAAATACCCGAACAAAGCTGAATACCACACACACACACACATACCTACCTACATACAAATATACATACATACATACATATATATATATATTCTTAAGTTTTCGTGGGTACTTACATGCATAGTATTCACCTGAACATATATTTCCTGCTCTTTATTCCAGCACCTTGCCAGTTACACACAATCCCCAGGTTACAGTGGAGAAGGGCTGAATTTGGCTTAACCTGGTTGGGAATCCTTGAAAATAACTTTCCCTCCCCTGTTTTAATTAAGCCCCCACCCACCCCCACAACTCAAGGCAAAGCAAGGCCTGCGAAATTAAAAACCAGCCATTGGAAATCAGGGCATCCACCAAAGTCCCTGAGTTGTGCGTTTTGTCCAAAGAATTGTAACCGAATCGTCTGAGTTCCCCACATCGCTCCGTAATTCCACCCCGCGAGAAATGAAGGGAAAGTGGACGGGAAACCCAAAACCTTTTCGGGGCCAATGTTGAGCATCAATGAGAGCATTGTTTCCATAGACACTTACGCCGATTCAAGGAGGAGATACAGCCAAGTTGGATTACAGGCTATTGGGACTGAAGATGGCTCCTTCCAATAACAATGGGAGACGCCTAGGGAAATCTCAGTTTCCTTGCTTCGGATGCGCTTCGCTCACAAACTGCCGTCATAGAATCCAAGAGGAGTCGTGCAAACCACCCAGCCGTTCCCCGATTTGACCCCATCATTTGGCAGAGAGGGGTAAGGGCTGGAGGAGGTAAATTATTATTCTAATATTTTTTAAAAATTTCTGCTTTTATGACTTTTATAAGTAGCTGAAGGCAGTGAATATACAATACTCCTGTTTTTCTTAGAACAGCAACTCTGTCTTGTTTGGTTGGGCTGAAAAAGAGGGACTGACCGAAAGTAACCCAGCTGGTTTTCATGCCTAAGGCAGGACTAGAACTCACAGCCTCCTGGTGATTGGCCCAAAGTAGTTTTCCATAATAGTATAAAGTAGCCATTTCTGTAACAATAAATCTATCTAATTGGTAAAACTCAAAATCAAAAGGTTCATTTTTTTTGTCCACCTCAAGCACAGAGTCCAGAAACAGTTTCCAAGTAGAAACAAAAGTAATTGAATTTTTTTTTTCTTTGATCCAAGCAGTCAATTTGGCCATCACTGCTAGAACTCCATTAATTTTTGCATAATATGGGCTTTCAAGGCAGTTACTCTCTGAAAATCTCCCTGAATTTTCAAGAACTTTTCTTTTATGTACATTGAGAGCATATGCACCGAGACAAATTCCTTGTGTGTTCAATCACAATTGGCCAATAAAAGAATTCTATTCTATTCTATTCTGTTCTGTTCCATTCTGTTCCATTCTTTTTTCTATTCTATTCTATTTTCTATTCCATTCCATTCCATTCTCTATTCTATTCTATTCTATTCTATTCTATTCTATTCTATTCTATTCTATTCTATTCCATTCCATTCCATTCCATTCCATTCCATTCCATTCCATTCCATTAGAAGCTCTGCCATTGTTGAAGGAATTGAGGAATCTGGTAAGGAAATGTCTCTGTAAGGTTCCTTCCAACTCTGCTAATCTAATCTAATCTAATCTAATCTAATCTAATCTAATCTAATCTAAACTAATCTAATCCTGATCCAGGGGTCATCCAGAGAATATGGTAACCAGGTCATGGTTGTCCTAAAGGTGCCTTTTTCAGGAGGCAACAGGACATTCTTGTTTTTTCTTTTGAAGACATTTTGCTTCTCATCCAAGAAGCTTCTTAAGCTCTAACAGAATAGTTGGGAATGGAAGGATTGATATTCCTTGCAGACAGCTGGTCATTTGCATTCTGGTCATTTGCAGAACGACCCTCTAAAAGGATGCAAATGACCAGCTGTCTGCAAGGAATATAAATCCTTCCATCCCCCACCATCCTGTCAGAGCTGAAGAAGCTTCTTGGATGAGAAGCGAAACGTCTTCAAAGAAAAAACGAGAAGAAAGTCCAGTTGCCTCCAGAAAAAAACACCTTTAGGACAACCGTGACCTGGATGACTGAGAATATCTACAGATTTTTAACCAAGGGTGGTGCACAGGATCCATTCATCTTCATGGCTGTGCATGTAACATCCTGTTCAGATCCAGAGAAAAATATCTGCTTGCTTTCTTTCTTTCTTTCTTTCTTTCTTTCTTTCTTTCTTTCTTTCTTTCTTTCTTTCTTTCTTTCTTTCTTTCTTTCTTCCTTCCTTCCTTCCTTCCTTCCTTCCTTCCTTCCTTCCTTCCTTCCTTTCTTTCTTTCTTTCTTTCTTTCTTTCTT
>NW_020769424.1:1448654-1491807 GCF_900518735.1 Pseudonaja textilis | reverse complement strand
TCTTCCTTTTTTCTGTTGCACAGCAGGTTGCTCATGCCTTTTCCTTCTTCTGAATGCCTCCTGTCCTGTCTCATCTGCTCTGGTTCCCCCCTGATTGCTTTTCTGCCTGCAGGAAAGCCCAAGGATGGTCTGAATGCAGCCCCCTATCCCGTTGATAACCGAGAAGGAGGATGCTGTATGGCCAGACCCTGGAACTACGGCCTGGATTCTCCTTCGCAGCTCCGGCTGGCGAGCACTTTGCCTCCGGCGTTTTCCTATTCTGAACAAGAGCCCCGGGTCCCAGGCCATTAGCAGGGTACTCTGCAATTCCACCCGCCCTTCTTTTGCAGATTGACAAGCAACGAAACATGCACGCGTTCAGCCCACGGAGCGTTTCTGCTTTTGGGGTGTGCCAGGTGCTGTTTATCCCCCCCACACACACCTCCCTGTGTAAAATCTGTACCCATCCAACCAGATTGAGCAGATGGACAGGCTGTAGACCCTGACAGCCAAAGATGGTCAGCTGGCAGTGACTGTGGCCTCTATCCTATGGCACATCTCCCTCCCAATTTGGACATCAGAATGGCCTTCACACTGTTAGCCTTTTATAAAGGCAAAAGTTTCCTCCATCCAGTCATGTCTGACGCTTAAGGACGGTGCTCATCTCCATGTTTTAGCTTAGCCAGTATTGTTCAAAGACACTTCTGTGGCCATATAGTCTCCTCCTCCTCCCTTCTTCTTCCCCTTCTTCCTACTTTCTCCTCCTCCTCCTCCCTCCTTCTTCTTCTTCTTCTTCTTCTTCTTCTTCCTACCACCACCACCTCCTCCTCCTCCTCCTCCTCCCTCTTCCTCTTCCACCATCCTTTCCTCTGGAAAGCACCACAACACCTAATATTATCCTGATCCTTTTGTCACACGTTTTCTGAACAGTTTTTAATCCCAGAGTTATAATTGCACTTAACAATGAACTTAAGGTCCACCACCAGTGAGCTGTTGGACAGTATTGCTCGGTCTGTTGTGTAGAGGCTTGTGTGTTTTTAGGGGGCGGGGGAATTTCGGTGGGTGGGGGAGTGTTTGGGGATTGTCGTGTGTGTGTGTGTGTATGTGTGTGTTGGGTCTGGTCTCTGGGTGTTATGTGAATTTCATTGTAGGTACCCTGTGTATATACTGTAAGTACAATGGCAATAAAGTATTATTATTATCTACTCCCCTACCTGCCTTCTCTCTTACAGTGGTGGGTTTTGCTAGACTACAAGTAGTCCTTGACTTACAACCATTTATTTAGCGACTGTTCAAAGTACAGTCCTCCTCCTCCCTCTCCCCCCCCCCCTCAAAAAACAGGCCTTATGTGCATCTATATGCATGCTCAGGAACATGCAAAACCCTTTTGACAGTGATGTGAACATTTGCGAGGACATAGACCCATCAGTGCTTCAAGCAGTGAATTCAGACAAATATTGGACAATTGCAAAATACCGGAGCTTAGATCTTCCATTGGCAAAACTCTGAAACTCTGAAGGCTGTTTGTTTACTTAGCTTTCCAAAAAAAAACACGTGCGCTTGGAAATCTGCTTTGTCTGAGGAGCAGCCATTTCTTTCTATCGTTGGATTGCCCAGTCTGAGAGCAGGACAAGAAACGCAAGGAGACGCCGGTAACAAGAAGAGAGTCTCACCTTTCACTACGCATTTAGTGAATCCCTGCGAATTATTTTCCTCCCTGGCTTGTCCTGCGCAGGACTGGCAAAAAGATTAATCTCCAATTCCTTGAAGGTAAGCATGATCATTTAGGTCACCTGGCTGATAACACTGTCACTTTGGCTGGGCAGAAAGGAGTCACGGGCATCTAAAAAGTGCCTGGAAAAACAAGAAATTCTTTCACAGCTGACTTGATGTTAAAAAAAAAAAAGAGAGAGCATTTCTAGATACACTTCTACCACTCTCTAGCATTTTCTAAACTCTTCCCATGCAAAACCATTTCTTGCTTGCTGTCTTTTTATTCTTTCCAATCCAGTCGAATATTGGAAGGGAAAGGCTCAAAACTTTGCTTGTCAGGAAGTTAAGTCTCTGAAAATAGACCCTTTTAGTTAGTGGTGGGCTTCAAATAATTTAACAGCTGGTTCTCTGCCCTAATGACAGACCAGATGGGCGTGGACGTTGTGGGCGTGGCCAGGGGTCTGTGACAGGTAGCACTTGGCTTCCTGCACACACACCCCGGGGGGGGCGCATGCTGCCTCTCCCTGCGCCCTGTTTTGGGCCTAGTAAGCCTCTCTGCACTTACCTGGGAGCCAAAACGGGGTGCATGAGGACTCGTGGAAGGGGTGGGGCAAGGAAGGAGTGGGGCTAGCCAGAGGTGGTATTTGTTGGTTCTCCGAACTAGTCAAAATTTTCTCTACCAGTCCGCAAGAACCGATCCGAACTGGCTGAATACCACCTCTGATTTTAGCCCAACTTTGGGCTGGAGGGAGAAGCTGGATAACTGGACTAAACCAGAAGGGCCCTTAGTGAACAGAAGCTGCCCTTGGAAGTTGTGGGGGCTCTATCACTTGAGACTTTCAAGAAGAGATTGGACTGCCACCTGTCAGAAACGGCGTAGGGTCTCCCGGTTGAGCAGGGGGTTGGACTAGATGACCTACAAGGTCCCTTCCAAATCTGATTATCTGTACCTGTATCTGTATCTGCTCTCTGAACCGGATTGTTTTCTTGAAGATGTTTCATTACCTTGGCTAGGTAACATCACCAGTGCTAGAGATGATGTTACCTAGTTAGGTATTTAAACATCTTCAGGAAAACAACCAAGAACAGAGAGCACCAAGGACCACACAGTTCAACCCTGAGCTACAAGTATTTTCCTTTATCGGGGTGAATCTGGGTACAGAGAAAAGACAAATTTCCCCAATACGTCTCTATGGGAGGGGAAGTTGGCCAGAGGCTCGGAAGGTTGCTGACAGCTCCAAACGCCAAATCAAAATGGCAGTTATGACGGGACAATTGAGGCTTCTATTACGCAAAGTTTTGTCCGCCGCACCGTTGTGGCCATCTTGCCTTTTGCGACCACGCCCTGCCAACAGTCCTGATAGCAATAACAATAGCATGTAGACTTATATACCACTTCACAGCGGTTTTACAGCCCTCTCTAAGCAGTTTACAGAGTCAACATAGTTGCCTCCGACAATCCGAATCATTTTACCCACCTTGGAAGACTGAGTCAACCTTGAGCCGGTCAGGATCGAACTGCTGGCAGTCGGCAGCGTTAGCCTGCAATGCTGCGTCTTAATCACTGCGCCACCATGGCTCCTGATGGGAGTGCAAAGGGTGGTATGCCTCCAGCAACACCCTTAAAATATAAAAACCACCCAGCCCCGGAGAAAGACCAAGCAGCATGTTGTGTACAGCTAGACAACCTTTGTTATGTCACACACATCTCAGTTGGCTCCTGGAGGCATTGCACCACCAGCTTTGGAACTGAACTCATTCGAGCGTGTTTTTCAGCTTCTTGGAAGTTGTGCACTGCGGGAATTAAAGGGAGGGGCTGGTCTCAAGCAGCTCCAGATTAGGGCCATACAAAAAAAAAAAAAAAGAAAGAAAAAAAGAAAAAAGGGGAAACGATTTGAAAAGAACACATTAATTAATCCTCCTTCCCATGACTGAATCTTTGGTAGAAGCTGCCTCAATCCAAGCCAAGTTGCTGATGATGAACTGTTCTAAGGACTTCGTTCACTGACTGCAGCAGCTTAATCCCCATTGATTTTATTTTTCTGCAAAGGTTTGGGAGGAAGATGCCAAAATTCACTTTATCCTTCATGTCCGCAATAGGCAGGAAGGAGAAATAGGCAGATCAGCAGTTTGTCCTTGGACCTCCTGCTTAAGATGGAGAAAGGATAGGCTGTTTTTTGTTGGGGTACACGTTTTTGGAAGGTAGCTTGTGGTAGGTTTCTTCGCAGAAAGGCTGCCGTGGGTCTCACTAACTCCCCAAATGCATGACATGTTTGGCTGGTGACAAAACAACCCCCCTATAGGTATTCCTTGTTTAATGTTCCCTCATTCAGCAGTTTTTTTTTTTTGGAGATTTTTAGCAGCATCGAATGAGGAGACTTATGATGAGTCCTTGCAATTGCGGTCATTGCAACATTTCTGTTACGTCGGCCGATCGGTCCCAATAAAAGACGCGAGGCAGTGACTGGTTTAAAGCTCTTTTTATTTTAGTTGGATCTGCCGCCGGCTTGGAGTGCGGCGGTTTATATTGAACTGGCGCTGGGTGCCGCGGCCAATGACAGCCGTTCGAATCACTCGCGATCGGCTCGGCCAATCGCAGTTGCTTCGTAACGGCCAATCAGTGCCGCGCACTCGACCAATCCGAGTGCTGTGCGTTTAGCCAATCAGAAGTGCAGGTTTACAAGAATGCAAATATAGATACAGAACAATTTCCATGGTCACACGCTTGCAATTTGGGCACTTGGAAAGCAGCTTGCAACGAGGACAGTTGTGACATCTTCCAATCACCATTTACGTCCTTCCCTGACCAACGACCAAGGTCACTGGGGAAGCCGGCAGGAAGTGGCAAATGGCAATCACGTGTCCACTATTCAAGTCCTTATTGCACAAGGCAAAGAATACAGCCCAGTTAGCCCTGGATGAGACCTCAGGTGTGCCGATTCCTCAAGGACAGCCACAGGGGGGGATTCACCATTCTCTCAACCCACTGTCCAGGCAGAGGTCTTACCATCACCTAGATTATTTCGGGATGTGGTGCTGAAGCAATGCGCTTCTCCAGGCACTGGCCTTAACCCATCCTCCTCTGAGAAAAAAAAAAAAACCTATAATGTGTGTTCGGATTTGGCCAAGGTGTTGCAGTTCCCCTTTGCAGCTCCCGTCCGGTTTTCAGCAAAAATGCTTGACAGCAAGCAAGCTCATTGTTTGCTGTCAGGCATTTTTGCTGAAAACTGGAAGTAAACATTGGCAAAAATGTCATAAATTAAGGTCAAGGGAGCATGAGATGCCGCAAAATGAGTAAATGCAGACTGGTTGCCAAGCACCCAAAATGTGGTCATATGATTCTGGGGAGGGGGCAGCTGTCAGAGCTTCAGAGCTGGGTGATAAGTGCCTTTTGGGGAGGTCCACTGTGACTTTGAATGGTTGCTAAGCTATCAGTCATGAGTCAAGGACTACCTGCAATGATAAGCAGGGGAGAGGGAGGAATTCTGTAGCAAAATGAGTAAAGAGATGATGCTCTGGGATGTAGGCACAAAATAGGAACCAGCTTGCCCTGAAGGCCATTGCAACATCTGGTCCAATGGTGGGATTCAACATTTTTTACTACCGGTTCTGTGGGCGTGGCTTGGTGAGCGTGGCAGGGGAAGGATACTACAAAATCTCCATTCCCTCTCCACTCCTGGGGGAAGGGTACTGCAAAATCCCCATTCCCTCCCCACCCCACTAACCTGCTTTCCAGCTCTGTTCTCCTGTGAAGGGCAACCAAAGAAGACCCAGCCAATCAGCTGGGACTCAATGGGAGGCAGAGAAGAGATGGAGGGGGCAGTCAGAGGTGACATTTGCCAGTTCTCCAAACTACTCAAAATTTCCGCTACTGGTTCTCCAGAACCGGTCAGAACCTGATGAATACCATCTCTGATCTGGCCCCTGTCCAGCCTTCCCGAGTGATGCATGCAGAAGAACTTTCATGGTCAAAGTGAGAAGGAGATAGGCTCTCTGGTGCCATGGTGGTCAAAATGCAGTATTGCAGGCAAACTCTGCCCACAGCCTGGAGTTCGATCCTTAGAGGCTCAAGGTCGACTCAGCTTTCCATCCTTCTGAGGTCAAGTATAACGAGGACCCAGATCGTTGGAGGCAATTATGCTGATCTTATAAAGTTGCTACCTTTGCCCAATGCAGAATGGCACGCTGCAATTCTCCTTGCGGTTGCCTCCCTTCAGCCCTGGACCTCCACGGAGCTTCAGACCTCACCTGCTTTAGCTGCCCTTGGCTTCTGCCCTCACCTTGGACCCTTCATTGCTCCTCGCTGCCCTCCCAGGAGAGGTTTCGTCTACCCAAAGGACAGACCTTCCCACGTCTTTAAAACAGCCCGGCTGCCCCTGCGTCTGGTCTCCGCTGCATCTGCTTCTTATTAAGCTCGGTGTATAAGCAGGCCAAAAAAACAGCCTGGAAAGCAATTTTGCTCAGGGCAGGGGCTCCATATTTGAAATAGGCTGGGGCTTCGTCTTGAATGTGTCCCAGCCAGCTGAGCAGATCCAGAGAGGCTATGCGGTTAATAACAGTTGAGTTCATGGAAATATATATATATATATATTTCCTTGCTGGAGAAGCTGGCAGGATCTTTTCCTCGCCTGCAGCTTTTCTCCGCGTGTTGCCTGCTTGTCGGCCTGTCGGCCGCGGTCCGACTTCTCCTCAGAGATCCCTTGAGAAGATCCCTTCCAGCCTGGCTTCCTAGAACACACCCAGTTCAGGTCAAAATAGAGCCCTGTTTGTCTCAAGTTTGGCAACTTGGAGAGGTGTGTGTGGGGGGGGTGGGGGGACTTCAACTCCCAGAATTCCCCAGCTGGCAGTGAATCAGAGGCCTAGCAGATGCGTCCCTGACCACCCATGAAGTGAATTCGATGGGTTTATCTTAGGGCTTAATGTCATGTGTGAAAACCAGTGGGTTGAATAAACATTTTACGGGAACGCTGCCCTGGTGTCTTTCAAAAGTCCAACTGCAACATCTCTTCATCCTCCTTCCCTACTTAAATCTGGAATGGGGGCAGTGCTCTTGCGGCCACAGGGTGATCTAAAATCCAGCTTTTTTTTGGCTGCATGAATGTTGACACCAAGGGCATCATTTGAGGGGTTACGGGGAGAAGTGAACTGACAGCCCTCATGTTGGCCCTTAATTGTGTTACCCAAGCGGGGTGGGGTGGGGGACTCAACTGGATTTGGGAATGAATTTTCAAGGATGATAACAGATAACAGATAATCAGAGTCGGAAGGGACCTTGTAGGTCATCTAGTCCAACCCCCCCCCCTCAAGTGGGAGACCCTACACCATTTCTGAAAAATGGCAGTCCAATCTCTTCTTGAAAGTCTCAAGTGATGGCGCTCCCACAACTTCCGAGGGCAAGCTGACAGAACAAAATAAGAGTCGTGCAGTGGCCTAGAGGTGGAGCTCTCAACTCACAATCAGGAAGCTATGAGTTTGATTCTAGGTAGCGGCAGATATTTCTCTCTCTGGGCACAATGAATATATATCTGCTGCGAACTCTGCATTGGCAACAGGAAGGGCATCCCGCCAACAAACGCTCAGTTGCCCCGACTCCACCCCGATGCAAAGGATTACGGAGTCATTAAAGGACAAAAAATGACAGAACAAAATAACTATAGTATAGATCCGTGATGGCGATCCTATGGCACAGGTGGCACGCAGAGCCATTTGTGCTGGCACGTGAGCTGCAGGCAAACTTACCTCACTGCACATGTGTGCGCCTCACATGTGCAGTGAGCCTCACTGGTTTTTGGCCGGTTTGAGGCCTTTTTCAGCCTCCCAAAGGCTTGAGGAAGGCTTCTGCAAGATTTGTAGGCCAAAAACTGGTCCTGTTTCGTCACTGCCAGTATTTTCGGAAAAACAGGAAGTGCCTCGATGTGAGTGATATTGAGTTGGCCACGCCCAGCCAATAACATAACCACCAAACCACGCCCACCAACTAAGCCACGCCCACAGAACCGGTTGTTAAAAAATTTGAATCCCACTCCTACCCGCCCCCATCTATTCTCCGCCTCCTGAGTCCCAGCTGATTGGCTTCTTTGGTTGCCCTGCCCAGGAGAACAGAGCTGGAAAGCAGGTTAGTGGGGTGGGGAGGGAATGGGGATTTTGCAGTAACCTTCCCCCAGGAGTGGGGAGGAAATGGGATTTTACAATATCCTTCCCCCACCCCACCCACCAAGTCCCGCCCCACCGACCAAGCCACCCCCACAGAACCAGTAGTAAAAACTTTTTTGAATCCCATCACTGATGTCTATCATGTCTCCCCTAAGCCTTCTCTTCATTAGGCTAAACGTAACTACTTCCCTTAGCTGTTCATTATATAGTTTACCCTCCAGAATCATCATAACCAGGGGGTGGGATTCCACCAGTGTTACTACCGATTAGGTGACTACATTTTGGTGGCGGAAAACCATGAAAGATAACAAAGCTCAGCAGTTTCCCTCCCTCCGTCTTTATCTAGAGCAGCGGGGGCGACTAAATCACAGAGTCCATCTCTTTATCAGCTGAGGGGTGTGGGCCTGCTTCCCCTTTCTTCCCCCCCCTGCCCCTCCCCGGTGCAAGACCGCAAAGCAGATGGACCGACCTCCTCGGTAAGGTCCCTTCCTCAGAAAACTGGCAAAGGGACAGGATAAACCGTCTGCGCCAGTTAATGCCACCGGCCGAACGGCACGAGAAGAACAATGTAGGGATTTATTAGAGCCACGAAGGATCTCGGGAAGAGGAGGTGGGAGGTGGGCTTGAAGAAGCCGGAGCTTTGGAGAGTCCATAAATTGCTGCCTTTTTTTCCACACTGACTCCAAACGTCTCCTGTGGCACCAATAAATTCTGATGACAGCTCTTAACATGCTACAGTAGTTCTATCTGTGCAGCACCGTTCGTTTATTAAAGGAATCAAAGCGACTCAAGTGACAGCTTTGTGTCACCCCATCCTACTGCATTGATTACAATCAGCCCCCCTGCCCCCAGCCCCCCACAACTCCACTCACCTCCCCCAAGTTGCAGGGGCAAGATTGCGAGCTTTCCGTCAGCAAAAGTGGGAGGAAGGAGAGTCAGCGAAGGGCCCATCTAAACTCCTTGTGTTTAATTAGCTGGAGACGACCTGGGACGGCCATGATAATAAAAAAAAAACGGAGTTCTCAGATGTTGGGTGGGCTTCTATAAAAAGACGGAGAAGCCATTCCACCACTTTAGTGGCACCCGTCCAGGAGACATCCGAGCCGGGCCCCTTATAAGGGGTTATTAGCCAAATATTATGGGATAGGAGATAACATCAGAAGGGAAAGTCTTTGTTAGCAGAAATGGAGGGAAGGAAGCACCAGATGGGGTTGAAACAGTGGTGGGGTTCAAATTATTTTACGACTGGTTCTGTGGGCATGGCATAGTGGGCGTGGCAGGGAAGGATATGGTAAAATCTCCATTCCCCCCTCACCCTACTAACCTGCTTTCCAGCTCCGTTCTCCTGTGCAGGGCAACAAAAGAAGACCCAGCCAATCAGCTGGGACTCGGGAGGCAGAGAATAGATGGGGGCGGGGCCAATCAGAGGTGGCGTTTGCCAGTTCTCCAAACTATTGAAAATTTCCGCTACCGGTTCTCCAGAACTGGTCAGAACCGGCTGAATACCACCTCTGGGGTGAGACCAATATAGCAGCAATAGCACTTAGACTTACATACTGCTTTACAATGCTTTGCAGCACTCTCATAGTGGTTTACAAAGTCAGTCAGCATATTTCAGTCCACAGTCTGGGTCCTCATTTTACCCACCTCGGAAGGATGGAAGGCTGAGTCAATCTTGAGCCTAGTGAGATTCGAACTGCCAAATTGCAGGCAGCCAGCAGTCAGCAGAAGTAGCTTGCAGTATTGCACTCCTAACCACTGCTTAACCACCGAGGCTCTTATATAGGTAGTCCTCGATTTACAACCTCAATTGAGGCAATTGTTAAGTGAATTTTGCCCTGTTTTTCACAACTGTTCTTGCCCCAATTGTTAACTGAATCACCACGGTTGTTAAACTGGTAACATGGTTGTTAAGTGAATCTGGGTTTCCTATTGACTTGGCTTGTCAGAAGGTCCGAAAGGGGACCACGTGACCCCAGGACACTGCAACGGTTATAAATAGGAGTCAGTTGCCAAGAGTCTGAATTTTTGATCACGTGATGGTGGGGATGCTGCAATGGTCGTAAGTGTGAACAATGGTCATAAATCACTTTTTTCGATGCCTATAACTTCGGACAGCCACTAAATGAATGGTTGTAAGCCGAGGACAACCTGTATACAACGGGGTGGAGGTGGGATCTTGTATTTATTCCACTAACCACTTCCAGGAATGGCACCTGACCATTCAGGGCCCAGGCCAATTGGCAGAGCCAGGTTTTAAGGCCCTCCTGGAGGGTAGAGGCAGGGCACGGTTTTCCAGAAGGTGGGAGCCACCGCAAAAAAGGCTCTCCTTTTAGAAACCACCAGCCATAATTTCCCGGCCAACAGGGTATGTAACATGTCCCTTCTGTCACAGTGAACAGGGCAGATAAAACCTATTGGGGTGAGAGAGACAGTGCCCCGGATAATATGACACAGGTAGTCCTGGATTTACAGCCATTCGTTTAATTCAGGAGTGTCCAGGGGCGGGATTGTTCACCCAAACAGGTAGTTCCCACCCCTACTCTTTCCTGTGCTTTATTTCGTTGTTTTAGAGCAGAGGTCGGCAACCTTTTGGACCTCAGAGACTGCCAAACTCATAACTTTAAATCCTGCGGACCAGAGACCCTGGGGAAATCCCCCCAAAAGTCTTCAGGAAAATTCCCCACCCCGTTTTCCTACGGATCGATCATTCTTTATTTGGGATCGCAGCATACTGTCCCCAGCTCCGTTCTCAGGAGGAGAGGGAGAGACTTTTGGCTTCGTGCAAGGAAAGCAGCAGAAGCAGCAGAAGTCTTTCTTTCTCTCCCCCAAACTCTGTCCGAAATGAGTCTTTGTGAAACTTGTCACACCGGCGCAGCCCCTTGGAGCAGGAGGCCTTGCAGGGTCCCAAAGACTCATTTCTGGCAGAGTTTGGGGGAGAGAAAGAAAGACTTTTGCTGCTTTCCTTGCATGCAGCCAAAAGCAGAAGAAGAAAGTAGTGGAAAGAAGCAGTCCGGTGGTCAGACCAGGTGCATGGGATGAGTGGGGCAAGTTTCTCCCCTCTCTGCCCTTTCCCCCCTCCCCTCACTACCTCATGTTGCTTGCAATGCAAGTGACACAAACCTTGTGTTTCCACGCAGCCTGGATTAATTGCTTTGCGGGTTCCTTGGGGGTGACATTTCTCTTCAGACCAGCAAAATTTTCTCGCGGACCACCAGTGGTGCCTGGCCCACTGGTTGGCAACCATTGTTTTAGAGCACAGCTGATTCGCACGGCAGAGTGGTTTTGCCACCCCTCAGCTGTTTTATTCACAGGGGCTGCAGTAGAAGGTAAGTATTAGAGCTGACTACCACCCCTGACCTGCACCCTAAGTTAAGCTACACCAGAGCCACAAACAAACAGAAAGGCAGGTGGTGCCCACAGCAGGCTTTTGGTGCACGATGCTTTCTTACCTACCGAAGCCAAAAACGGCACATCGACCCTTTGGCGTTTCCTGCTGAACTCTGCACGCACATTCAAGGTTGCTGAGAGACCCGTGCATTGTAAGCCCATGACGTTGCCTGGGAGTATCAGAGTCAGGATAAAATTTCCAGACATCCCAAACTAGCCTGGATATTATAGAAATTTATTGTCCTGTCTGGACTTTAGGACAATTCATTTCCTGTACGTAGAATGTCTGAGCATAAAATGGGATAGAGTGTCGTAGCACTTTGGCGTGTAGCCCAAATTTTTACTGTTGTTCTTCATCTCTCTATCGACGTTGCTGCTGGTGCAGGAGGTGGGGGGAAGGGGTCTCTTTGTTCCCCAAATTCCCACTTATCCCCCCCCTGTCCTTTTTAAAACTGGGTACAAAAGGGCTCCTGTGACACAGGTAGAGCAAAGCAACGCGGAAATTCCACTGAGTTCATTAAACCTGACATTAGAGGAAAGGTTGATTTCCAAAGGGACTCTGCGTCCACAAAAGCCGAGGAAAATATGCCCGAGTGATAACTTTCCTGATTGACAGCTTGGATACCAGGCAGAAAAGAAAAACAGCCATTTAGCAGAGATAAGCCTGGCCTGACCTGCTAGTTTTCTGTCTTAAGGGAATATTATACCTGAAGGAATATTCAGTTACGCGAGCTTCCGCGCTGGTGTAAAACAGACGTCTAAGAACCTTTCTGGTTTTCTTAGACTATATTACTGTTAACAATAAAGGAGAGTATTTGTAGCTCAGGGTTGAAATGAGGGGTCCTTGGTGCTGTTTGAGCTGGGTTGTTTTCTTGAAGATGTTTCATTACTAGTGGTGGTATGCTACCAGTTCGGCAGAGTTCAGCTGAACTGGTAGCAAAAATTCCCACCGGTTTGGCTGAATCAGTAGTTAAAAAAAAGAAAAAGGCCTCCGACGATCAGCTGAGAGGAGAAAGAAGGGAAAAGCGCAGGACAGGCCCTCCCACCTGGCCCTGTGCTTTCCTTTTCTTTATCCTCTCAGCTGATTGGCCTCAGCTGATGTGGGGAAAGCTATGCATGTGAGCGATCACCAAACCGGGTAGGATCCCACCGCCGTTCATTACCCAAATTAGACAATATCATCCGTCCGACTAGCACAGATGATGTTTGTAATGTATTCATGTATAGACTTCTAATACCGCATTCCTATTGGATAGTTCTCAGAGCTTAATGATTGGTCAATAACGACGATCTCTGATTGGCTGCCTAAGCGGCGGGAAATTAAAATAGATGCCATTGGTTGCGAGCCGCGAGCAGCCGCTATAAAAAGGGCTGCCGCGGCTCGACTTCGGTTGAAGTTACTGTTTGTTAATAAAGAGCTGAATTCAACTCCGGTCTTCGAGTCTGCTTTGTCCTGGCGATAGAACAATGTTACCTAGTTTGGATAAGGAAAAGTCTGTAAAAAACCAACCAAGTTCAGAGAGCACCAAGGACCCCTCATAATGCTGACGTTCAATATGTCAGTGAAAAAACTTTTTTTTTGTCCGAACTTGAGTTTATTGCCCTAGGACAAATCAAGATAGTAACGTTGGTTGGCTAGGGCAGTGGTGGCTAACCTTTTTTGGGCTCCTGTGCCGAAAATTGCGCTCGCGCTTGCGTGCCAGCACCCAGAAGGCAATGTGTGCGGTCCCCCACGCCCCCCTGTGCACGTGTGCATGATCCTCCCTGCTATCCCCTTAACTGCACTGCGCATGTGTGCGCCTCCCAGCTGATTTTTGGCCCATTTTCGGCCATTTTCGGCCTCCCAGAGGCTCGAGGGAAGCCTCTGCAGCCTTTGGAGGATGAAAAATGGGCCCATTTCATCACTTCCGGTATTTCTGGAAATACAGGAAGTGACAAAACGGGCCTGTTTTTCAGCCTCCAAAGGCTGCAGAGGCTTCCCTTGAGCCTCTGGGAGGCCAAAAATCAGCTGGGAAGCACGCGCATGTGTAGTGAGGTAAGTTTCCCTGGGACTTGCGTGCCCGCAAAAATGGCTCTGTATGCATCAGTGGCCCACATGCCATAGGTTTGCCATTATGGGGCTACGGTGTTTGAAGGGAAAGGAAACTTACCACCAATTCAGGAAACTTACCACCAATTGTTTAAACAACAAATAGATACATTCAGAGAGGTCAGGGTTATCAACCCTCACTTTATTGTAGTTAGTGTGGTGTGTTTTGAATGCGATGGGGTGAGGCCTGAGAGCGAAAAGCATTCTACATGGCAACTCTTGAAGGATGTCTATGGAGATACTCAGTCATCCAGGTCATGGTTGTCCCAAAGGTGCTTTTTCAAGAGGCAACTGGACTTCTTCATTTTCCTTGAAGACATTTTGCTTCGTATCCAAGAAGCTTCTTCAGTTTTGACTAAACGATGGGGGATGGAAGGATTATTATTCCTTGCAGACAGCTGGTCATTTTCATTCTTTCAGAGAATTGTTGAGACCACTTGGAGGTTTATCTATGTCAGTGGTGGCTAACCTTTTTGGGCTCCTGTGCCAAAAATTGTGTGAGCGCTTGCATGCTCGTGCTCGCGTGCCAGCACCCAGAAGGCAATGCATGCTCCCCCACGCCCCCTATGCATGCGCGTGTAATCCCCACCCACCCCCGCCCCCCCTTATCTGCACTGCACCTCACAGCTGATTTTTGGCTGGTTTGAGGCCTTTTCCGGTATAAGTGACGAAACGGGGCTGCAGGCCTGCAAAGCCTGTAGAAGCCTGCAGAAACCTTCCTCAAGGCTTTGGGAGGCCAAAAAAGGCCTCACACACACCGAAAATCAGCTGTCAGGCGCGCGCCTGAGCAGTTAGGTAAGTTTGCCTGCAGCTCTCATGCCGGCACAAATGGCTTTGTGTGCCACCACAGAGCTATGTCCTCACCCGAGCAGTGCCTGCATCTTAAACTGAATCACAAATGGTTCCTCTAGTCTGCCATTTTTCTGGAAATCCGTTCACACTCCTGCATCATTTGAAGGCTATTCATTTTAAAGTGTAAGACAGGTGATCAAAATAAAGCCGCTTGGCAACTGACTCATATTTATGACTGTTGCAGTGTTGTGCGATCACATGATCCCCTTTTGGGGACCCTCTGACAAGCAAAGCCAATGGGGAAGCCGGATTCATTTATCAACCATGTTATTTAACAACTGTGGCAAGAAACACTGAACAACTGTGGCAAGAAACACTGTAAAAGGGAAAAGAATTGTCTCACTTAGCAACAGAAATTTTAAGTTTAATCGTGGATGTAAGTTGAGGACTACCGCTAATAGTTGCCTCCAATATCACAGTCCAAAGGCGTTCAACCCTTCACCTCTTTGCCTTTTTCAGATTTCAGGTTTCTCAGCCATAAGTAGCGGTTTGGGAAAGTGAGGCAGTCTCTCATATGGCAAATATTTTCTGCCTGTGTTCTGCTCCTTTAATCACATGTTCCCACTACCTTCCATTTGCCTATTCTCAAATAAGCGCAAACATGATAAAACTTGGAAAAGCTCGCAGGGTTCTCTGGCACAGAGGTCTCCAACCTTGGCAACTTTAAGACTTGTGGACTTCAACTCCCAGTATTCCTCAGCCAGAAAAACAACTTTAAGACTTGTGGACTTCAACTCCCAGAATTCCTCAGCCAGAAAAACAACTTTAAGACTTGTGGATTTCAACTCCAGAATTCCTCAGCCAGCAAAGCGACTTTAAGACTCGTGGACTTCAACTCCCAGAATTCCTCAGGCAGCAAAGCAACTTTAAGACTCGTGGACTTCAACTCCCAGAATTCTGGCTGAGGAATTCCACAAGTCTTAAAGTTGCAAGGTTGGAGACCGCTGCTCTGGCCACCCCTCTCAGCTGGGCAGCCTGGTCAAATACAGATACTCCTCCACTTACAATCATTCATTTTGTGACCCATCAAAGTTCCAACGGCACTGAAAAAAGCGACTTATGATGGTTTTTGCCCTGACGACCGTCGCAGCATCATCCCCATGCTCACATTTCATTCAGGCGCTTGGCAACTGGCATGTATCGACGACTGTTGTGTTGTCCTGGGGTCACGTGATCACCATTTGTAACTTATCCACTAAGCAAAGTCAACGGGGGAAAGCCAGATTCGCTTAACAACCACACGTTTCACTTCAACGACCCCAGCGGATCGCTTAAGAACTGTGACAAAAGGTTGCAAAAGGGGGCACAGCTCACTTCACTGCTTGCTTAGCGATGGAAACGTTGGGCTCAATTGTCATCGTAAGTCGAGGACTGCCTGTAAAACGGTCCCGAGAGAGAGGCATGGGTGCGCATCAACAGGGTTAGTCCTACTTCTCTTATTGCTTATCAACCTAGATTGTGAATATATGGGCTGGGCTTGTCCCCATCCCACCCCGGGGTTACCCATGATTAATTTAATAACTGTCTTCTCAAGTAACCCACTTTTTTTGGAGTTTGCGTAACAGATTGAACCACTAATCATGCTGTCCGGATTCACACAACTCCGTAAATTAGCATAGCGTGGAAAGGCTGCGAGGCAATGGTTTGCCATATTTTATGGGTTTTGCCTGTATTTTACGAGCCCCTCAAACGTCTCTGTTTTCGTGGAGCATAAAAATGCACTGCACTAAACCCATTTTTTATTTCTTTTTCCAGCGTTTTGAGAGGTCGAAGTGGTGAGCCTGCCAGCATTTCTGGCCCAGCTGTCTTGTTTTGCCCCTAAATAAGAACTTTTGAGAAGATGTCTGCCTCAGAGTTATTTGTTGGAGTGGAGTTTTCTGGAATGCTGACATTCGGCTTCCCTGTTTATGGAGGTGGGTGAGTGGATTTCTTGGACCTTCAATAGGATGTATCCCTCTCTCTCTCTCTCTCTCTCTCTCTCTCTCATCTATCTCTCTCTCTCATCTATCTATCATCTATCTCTATCTATCTCTATCAATCTATCATCTATATCTATATATCTTCTATATCTTCTATATCTATATATCTATATCTATGTCTATGTCTATGTCTGTCTGTCTGTCTATCTATCTATCTATCTATCTATCTATCTATCTATCTATCTATCTATCTATCTATCTATCTATCTTATCTACCTACCTACCTATTTATTATCTATATCTATATATCTCTATGTCTACCTATATCTCTATATAGGTAGACATATAGATATAGATGATAAATAGATAGGTAGGTAGGTAGATAAGATAGATATATAGAGATAAAAGATAGATGATTGATTTATAGATAGAAACAGTCATAGATATATATAGATATAGATGATATAGAAGATATATAGAGATATATCTATATATCTATTTATCATCTACATCTATATATCTGTGTCTATCTATATCTCTATATTTCTATCATCTGCCTGCCTGCCTGCCTGTCTATCTCTCTATCTATCTCTATATATCTATCTCTATATCTCTAAATATCTCTACCTACCTACCTACCAATCGCCCCTGCATAAATTACACCCCCCTTTAAAAGCCGCTCACTGTGGAATCTCGACTGTGTAGGATCTGCCCTATCTACAGCGGGCGTGTCGATTTAATAGCGGTTGGCACAGCCTCCCTCGTTCACAGGCCTGGCCATCTTGGGCACGGAAATGCACCTCTGTGAACTTCAGCGGGCCCTTCCATCTGTCCCGTTGGTGCTTCCTTCCAAACTCTTGATTCTCCTTTTGGACCACATGCTGTTCTTGGAGAACCAGCTTTCGACAACCCTAGCTCTCCCGTTTATCTTCGTTGGCAGCTGGGCAACCATGGTGATGATAGGGTGGAAGGGAAGATGGCAGGGGTAGGCAGGGAGGTGCGGGGTTGGGCTTTGAAAGGCGGAGGCTGTAGCTGAGCCCTTGATGGTTCCGGAGAGGGGCAGCTTGAAGGATGCCACCTCCAGGGAGCTGCAGAGACAGCTTGGCAAGGCAACAAGGGCTGGCACTGAACCGGTGGGAGAGTGGCATTCTCCCGTTGGTGAAAGATCTTTCCACGGCTGGGCTTGCCTGCTCTTCCCAGATGCCACAATGTCTGTGAAAGGCAGCCAAGGTGGGTTGGCTGGCCAATGCCCTCTTTAGATGCCAGGACTGCGGCATTCTCCCTGCCAAGCCCCTGCTTCCCGCCCCGACCTGGCCCCTGCTCAAGCCTGTAAATCAACGCCCGTCCCCCCCACTTGGCCACCAGCCCTGGCTCTTGGATCCAGGGAGGGTGTGTGTGTCAGGGGGGGCAGCGTCGATAAAAGCCAAGCATCCCAAGATCCGACCCATCCCAGGGAAAAGCAGTCGGGGAGAGGGTCTCTGAAAATGCTGGCATCCATCCCAAATTTTTCTTGTCTTCTTCCTCTCCCTCCTTTCAGGCATTGGCAGGTTCCCGGCCACAAAGCACCCTGGGCAGCATGTCAGAGAACCTGACAGCACAGCTGGGGCCTGGGTCAGCTGCTGGTGGGAACGGATTGGGCCAGGGAGCCAAAGGAAAAGGGGGCTTTGGAAAGGATTGCCTTCACTCCGGAATTCCAGGAGAAAGCAGAATTCATCGCTTGCGGAGTCTTTTCAGGAACGTTCGGTTTGGGAAGTGGTGGTTTCCAGGATCCCGTGGTGTCCAGTATGATGGCGATTAGGCCCCATCAAGTTATTCTCAACTCTTAGCAACCGCTTTCTCCATGATAATCTGTCCCGGGGGTGGTGGTGATGCATGTATGGGCTTTCCGTTCTTCCAGGGATGCACCAGTCTCTCTCTCTCTCTCTCTACGTGTCTATGGCTGTCCAGTCTTTTCTTAAAAACCTCCTGTGATGGAGCCAGCGCCCACAACTTCTGGAAGGAAGCCGTTTCACGGATTAAATTGTGCTGGGATTACAGAATAACAGAATTAACAGGGACCTTGGAGGTCTTCTAGTCCAACCCCCGGCTCAAGCAGGAGACCCTATACGACGGGTCTTCCAACTTGACAACTTTAAGACGTGTGGACTTCAACTCCTAGAATTCCTCCTCCAGCCATGTTAGCTCAGAAATTCTGGGAGTTTGGAAGTCCACAAGTCATTAAACTTGCCAAGTTTGAAGACCCTTGCCCTATGCCATTCCAGACTAATAGCTGTCCCATCTCTTCTTTAAAAACTCCAGTGATAGAGCATCCATAAGTTCTGGAGGGAAGGCGTTGCACTTGTTAATCGCTGGCAGGAAATCTCCTTATTCTCAGTCATCCAGGACAGGGTTGTCCCAAAGGTGCTTTTTTCAGGAGGCAACCCTTTTTCTCCTTAATTTTTTTTCACTTCCCACCCAAGAACCTTCAACAGTGGCCACCATAACTGAGGTCCTCTGACTGGTTGTCCTCTTCTTCTCTTTCCTTGTATCTTTCCCAGCATCGGAGCCTTCTCCAGAAAGCTGTGACCCCCCTCTCCCCAATAATATATTCAAAATATAATCAGCCTGGTTATGTGTGCCTTGCTTGGCAGTTCCGGGTTGATTTCTCTTGATGGTTTGTTTTAGAATAGAATAGAATAGAAAATAGAATAGAATGGAAAATAGAATAGAAAATAGAATAGAATAGAAAATAGAATAGAAAATAGGATAAAATAGAATAGAAAATAGAGCCATGCCCACAGAACCGGTGGTAAAAAATTTTTGAATCCCACCACTGCTTCTATCCAGTTATGCAGGTGTCCAGAGATACCGTAAGATTTTAGTTTTAGGAGAAGTTTGTCGTGTACCACTGAATCAAAGACTATGTAAATTGCGTCTATTGCTTTGCCCTGATCGAGTTGTGTAGTCCATATGTTTTTGCAGTGTAAGAGTTGCAGATTACAGGATAGTTTTTCCCTGAAACCAAATTGTTTATTAGAGAGTAAGTTGTTTCTAATTGGAGGATGATGGATTGGTTAATCATTGATTCCATGACTTTACAGGTGACGCAGCATAAAGAGATTGGTCTGTAATTTTCAACTAAGTTTCAAAAGCATCAAGACTCTTTCTACCCTGTTTTCTTGTTGCACGCTGAACGTTCCCTCCCCTGCATTTGCTTTTCAATTATAATGAGATAAAGAGAAGCTTTAAGCAAAGCTGGCTGGGGAATTCTGGGAGTTGAAGTCCTCCAGACTTAAAGTGGCCAAGGTTGGAGAGCCCTGCTCTGAGGGACCTCAGAACGCGTCTTCAGCAAAAGAAGTTCTTTGGATAGAGTTCTCCATTCACTGTGGATGATGGGTTTCTCAGAAGAGTTAAAATGGCTGCCCAACCCACACCATGGCTTTGAAAACATTTCATAAAGGATGCATGAAAAAAAAGAACTCCAAGGATCCTCCTTGCCTTTCCCCTTGGTTGTTGCTGCTGCTGCTGCTCGGGCTGTTTTTAACACTGGGAGCAGCAAAAGCCTACAGCACCCGGTATTCCCAGGCGGTCTCCCATCCAAGTACTAACCAGGCCTGACCCTGCTTAGCTTCCGAGATCAGACGGGATCGGGCGTGTTCAGGGTAGTATGGCCGTAGACGGTGAACGAGGTCTTTGCTGCTGCTTTTAAGCTGCCTCTCTGCACTCGCCTTCCCAATGCTCTGCACAGCAATCAGCAGGAAGACTACAAAAAACAGACCCATCATCCCCTGCCCCCAGGCCCTCCGTTCCTTCCCCCAAACCAGGATGCCAATTCTAAGCAAGCGGAGGCAAAAGGCTGTGGCCACCCGATCTCAGCCAAAGAGGGCTCGGAGTGGAGAAACCCGTAGCGTTGCATTTCCTGCAAGGGGCTGCAATTTGCAGCCAAAGTGGAAGACAGGCCCGGAGGGGGAGGGGGAGGAAGGAGGCAAAGGGCTTTTTAAAAAGGTAAAAAGAAAAAAAAAAAGAAAAGGTTCATAAAAAATTAAAAAAGCCTACAGCACCCGGTATTCCCAGGCGGTCTCCCATCCAAGTACTAACCAGGCCTGACCCTGCTTAGCTTCCGAGATCAGACGAGATCGGGCGTGTTCAGGGTAGTATGGCCGTAGACGGAGAACCAGCTCTTTGCTGCTGCTTTTAAGCTGCCTCTCTGCACTCGCCTTCCCAATGCTCTGCACAGAGATCAGCAGGACTACAAAACGGATCCATCATCCCCTGCCCCCAGGCCCTCCATCCCCCTTGCTGCTGCTTTTCTGCGCTGCCCTGTAAAGCCAGGACTCCATTCTAAGCCAGCGGAGACAACATTAATATATACCGATATATGTGTGTGTGCATGGTGCAGATATATAGTATGTATGTATGCATATAGCATGTGTTTCTCTGTGCGTTATGTATGTATTTGGGAAGATACACGCTTTCTCTTGAGGCCAGGCCACAGAATTTCCTTTCTAATGTGAGCCAGTGTGCTCACTGTGAAGATCGGGGGGGGGGGGGGGCGCGGGGGGAGAGAAGAAAAGTTGATTTTTTACCTTAAATCTCTGAAATATCTGGCCACCCGATCTCAGCCAAAGAGGTTTAGGAGTGGGGAAACAGTAGCATAGCATTTCCTGCATGGGCTGCAATTTGCAGCAAAAGTGGACGACACGCCTGACAGGGAGGGGGAAGGCAAAAGGCTTTTTAAAAAGGTAAAAATAAAATATATATATATAAATATAAAAGATTAAAAAAGTTAAAAAAGCACCCAGCATTCCCATGCCTGACCCTGTTTAGCTTCTGAGATCAGAAGGGATCAGGCGTGTTCAGGGTAGTATGACCGTAGGGTTAAACTGCTTGCTTGCTTCTCCTTTTAAACACCCTTTCTAAAGCCATTTTCATAATTTCTAGAACTTTTTCTTAGTTGGGGCAGTTGTGGTGGTGCTGGTGGCTCTTGTTGTTATTGTTATCCAAGTGCTGGCCAATAAATTTTTACTTGCAATTGTCTTCGATTCACTTGATGAAAGAAACCCTGCTAGTTCTATTGTTGGGCAAGAACCCAAACACTGCTTAGACTGAGTTGTGAGTGGTTGAAGTCCTTCCTCTTGCTACCTGGGGAATTCTGGGAGTTGAAGTCTCTACATGTTCAGGCTGCCAAGGTTGAGAAAGGCTGGCTTAGAGTTGGCCACCTGATCCATTTCCTAAGCTGAGCCCATTGCAAAGGGCTATGGTACATGCTTGGCAGTGCATGCATGTTGTGTGTGGGGGTATGTTTGTGTGCATTGCAGCAGTTGTCCCACACCTTTTGCATGTGCGTAGAATCTGGATTAATAAGAATAGAATAGAATAGAATAGAATAGAATAGAATAGAATTCTTTATTGGCCAAGTGTGATTGGACACACAAGGAATTTGTCTTGGGGCAAATGCTTTCAGTGTACATAAAGGAAAAGATACATTCATCAAGAGTCACAAATCATCAGGTACAACACTTAATAATAGTCATAGGGTACATTAAGCAATCAAATCATACTAGGAAACAGTCAATATAAATTGTAAGGATACAGGCGACAAAGTTACAGTCATACAGTCACAAGTGGGAGGGGATGGGTGATAAGGAGTGATGAGAAGATTAACAGTAAAAGTAGTGCAGACTTTGTAATAGTTGAACAGTGTTGAGGGAATTATTTGTTTAGCAGAGTGATGGCATTCGGGAAAAAACTGTCCTTGTATCTAGTTGTTCTGGTGTGTAGTGCTCTATAATGTCATTTTGAGGGAAGGAATTGAAACAGTTTATGTCTGGGATGTGAGGGGTTTGTAAATATTTTCACAGCCCTCTTTTTGACTCGTGCAGTATACAGGTCCCTGATGGAAGGCAGGTTGGTAATAATTATTTTTTCTGCAGTCCTAATTACTCTCTGAAGTCTGTGTCTGTTTTGTTGGATTGCAGAAGCAAACCAGACGGATATAGAGGTGCAGATGACAGACTTAATCATTCCTTTGTAGAACTGGATCAGCATAAGTCACTTTTTTCAGTGCTGTTATAACTTCAAACAGTCACTAAATGAACTGTTGAGGACTCCCTGTATAAGTTTTGGACTCCCTGTATAAGTTTTATAAGTAACTCTTAGCGCACTGTTGATGTTACCTAGTCTGAGTAATGAAACATCTGCAAGAAACCAACCAAGCTCAGAGAGCACCAAGGAACCCTCACAAATAATTGAAGATGGCCATCATATCCAATACACTTCCTATTTTCCTCCAAAACAACAACCCTGTGAGGTGGGTTGGGCTGACAAAGAATGACCCGTAGTCATCCAATCAGCTGTAATGGCTAAGACAGGACACACGCGTTCTAGCCTGGCATCTTTCTTTACTTATTAATTCAATTTATACATGCTGCCAATCTCAATGATAACATGGCTGGCTGGGGAATTCTGGGAGTTGAAGTCCACATGTCTTCAGGTTGCCAAGGCCGAAAATACCCTAAGGGAAGAAGGGAACGCCTTTAAACTAAGGTCCATTTCTGAAAACCAGAAGATGGCAGTCTTGGATTAGGGAACATGACTCCTACCTCCACCCCGGCTCTTGATCTTCTGAGGCCATCCAGGAAAAAGAGATACATTCCTGTTGTCAGGAATGGTTGGGAAAAGGGGAGATCTAATTCACAGGGCATGTTCCCACTAATTCATACAAGTATCCGGCAGAAACATAGGATGGATGCAGATAATCATTCCCCACCACTCCCTGCCTAGGAGAAAGTGGCTGTAGGGTTTACAATGTGCCCAACATCCAGAGAAGAGATTGGACAGCCATTTGGTGTAGGGCAGGAGTCTCTAAATATGGAAACTTTGAGGCTTGTGGACTTCAAGTCCCAGAATTCCTCGGCCAGCCAAGCTGAGTTGAAGTCCACAAGTCTTAAAGTTGCCATATTTGGAGAGCCCATCTCCAAAGTCCCTTCTAACTATATTATTTTGTGTCCAAATTATTGGGTTACCCATTTTCTGGGTTCCTTTAAACTGCTGAATCTTAAATAACTAAAAAACTGTGTTCTCCCTTGACCGCTCCACTCAAGCCACAAAAAAATGTGGTCATGATTACCCATCACTATTCTTTAGCATTTACTGGGACATTTACTGACCTGGTTAAGGAGGGACACACATAATCCTGGAAACTATTCCAGCCAGTACTTTGATGTCTGGAAAACAAAGGAACAACCGTTGAACACATCCCAAAGTAAACTAGAGACCTGGGTGAGTTGAGATATGGCTTAGCCAAGATGGAACATGTACGCCTGCCATTCCACTGAAATGCTTCATCTATGAAGGTGGCAAGTTCTCCATCTCTCGAGGGTTTTGAGAAATCTTGGTTGGAGAGAGGTTTCTCATGGATGTTTAGATAGGTTTTCTGTGCACTGTTGGAGGTTGATCGACCAGTCTTTCAAACTTGTTTAAGATGGGGTGGACTTAAACTCCCAGAATTCCACAGGCAACATGCTTCAATTCCCAGATTTCTGGCTGTGGAATTCTGGGAGGTGAAGTCCACCCTTCTTAAACATGCCAGGTTTGAAAAACACTGGATTAGATTCTCAATGCAGTTAGAATAGAATAGAACAGGGTTGGAAGGGACCTTGTAGGCCATCTAGTCCAACCCCGACCTTCCAAGCAGATCCTACACCATTTCTGACAGATGGCAGTCCAATCTCTTCATGAAAGCTTCCCGTGATGAAGCTCCCACAACTTCTGAAGGCAACTTCTGTTCCATGAGTTGATTGTTCTCCCGGTCAGAAAATTTCTCCTTATTTCCAGGTTGAATCTCTCCTTCATCAGTTTCCATCCATTATTCCTTGTCTGGCCTTCGGGTGTTTTGGAAAAATTACTTCCAACTTAACACTTTTAGGATTCTAAGATTCACTCTCGTTTCGCAAAAAGCAGGCTTATGAATTCTGGGGGTTGAGATACACCCCTCTTGAAATTGTATAGGTTGAGAAAAAAATAACCTAGAGTAAGCCTTCCTTCTTCTTCTTTTTCTTCAGCGTTTGTCTCGCGCTCGGGCGAGGTAGAGTAAGCCTTCCATTGCAGAAAAACCCTAAATATATACCTCATTATCCCTGTAAATGTCACCTCAGCCCCAGCCTTCTGTTTCTTCATGGCAGGGGAAGTCCTAAGTTGCCCATTGATCTGGAGCAGAGTGAATGTAAGGCAAAGCCCACCTCACAGGGTTGTTGTGGGAATGAAAAGCGATTCCTACACAAACAGTCTTGAAAGGCAATCCATCCGTCTGACAAGTAAAAGAAATATATTTAAATCTCCTGCAGGTTCAAATCTTTTCTCAAACATTTTTGGAGACTCTGTCGGTCATTCTGCCAATGCAAACTATTCTTATCAGGGTCCCTTGTATAGTTACCTCTGCCCTTATCTTGCGCAGGCCAGCTTGTCTGCAAATACTGAATGGGACAATCCAAGGTGAGCCATCAAGAACAACCCACTCCAACAAAGAGCCCAGCCAAGGTGTCTGCAAGGGGGTCAAAAAAGTCAAGATGGCGGCCATAACACACAATTGAAGCTCCCACTCCCCCATTTCTTTATATACCTTGGGCTTTCCCCTGAATGTAAAAAGAGGTGGGGCTTCAATCCCACGGTTGTGGCTGCCATCTTGACTTTTTGGACCACATCCTTGCACATAAATCAGAACCCAGCACCATATTGCTAGCAGACCTAAAATAGCTGAGGAACACAACAGGCCACGGTTAAAAGAGAGAATAATAACATCCGGTTGAGATGAAATAGCAGAGCAGGTTTGCTGGAAAACTAGAATAAGAAATAGCTACGGTGGGAGGAAGGGGATGATGGGAACTGGAGCTCCACTATGTCTGGATGATCTTAACAGTTATTGTAAAATAACATCCTGTTGGCCGTTGTCATAGTTATACCCAAGCATTTTATCTTCTTTTCCATTTTAAAACCTGTTTTATTCATCAATTCTCTTTGAACCTTCCTTTTTTTTTTTGCTAACATCTTTGTCTTCCGATGATTAATCCTGAAACTTGCTAATGCCCCCAATTCTTTTAATTTAACTCATTAAAAGCTTGATTCCCTTTAAAGGGTCTACGGAAACCAGAACCATCACCCCTAAAAAAATATCTTAACCTGTCTGACTCTTTTTTTAAAAAATAAAATCTTTACGCCCACCATTTTCTCACCTTGCTTCATATTCTCTGTTCAATATTTCAAGAACTACAACAAACAAAAGAGGAGACAGTGGGGGCAAAACCCTGTTTAGTTTTGTTGGAAGAATTATCCTTCTGGGTTCAGTTCCAAGTGGGGAAAAAGACACTGGAAACATGGAAGCTGTTTGGAAAGATGGTTTAATGGTGGACAGGACCACATGGCTTGGAGCTCCAGAGTGAAAAGGAGAATCACATACTTAGGATGAAGGAAAAGAGAGAGGGCTGAGATGCTGAGAGTCCCTTATATACCCTCTGTTGAGATTTGAATTTGAACTTGTATTCTGATTGGTTGTCAGACTCCCATGAGGCCATGCAGGGGCAACTCTGTAGGCTGTCCTGAGTTCCAGGCTTGGTTGAGCCTCGCTGGATGATGATGCACTGAAAGGGCTTTTGAGCAATTGCTATAGTTTTTCCTGGAGATCTTTGTTATGTAAAATACTCTGGTCCAGGCCTCAATGGCCCACCCATTAACAAAGGTGGGGGGTGAGCTTCTGCTTCTGAGGTGAGTTTCTGCTCCTGAGTTTCTACTCTTTTTAGAGGAAATATTCTGCCTTTTTCATATTTCCTAGGATATTTCATTTTTCTAGGAGAGGGGTGGGTGCTAACTTCCTACAGTTTCTTTTTGGACCTCTCATGGTCCGATTAAATCTCCATTACCATTATTTATTCGTGCCGTCTGCAAAGGACAAACCTTTTTCACTCTTTCAGAAGCAGTTGTGGGGTCATCAGTTGTGTTGCTGCTCTGCTCCCAGATTTCTGAAGCTGCTTTCCCAGGAGTTGTATTTTTTTTTTTTTGCAGGTGGTGGTGGTTTTTTTCCCCATTTTAAATTCTGTGGAGATTTATTCCACTCCCCCCCCACCATTCACCAGGTTTTTAATGAGAGGATCTGAGCACTTTATTGTCAAAATTCATCTGTGTGTTTTTAACATTTTCTGTAAGTTTTGTTTGCTGCGTGCAACATGCTCCAGACTAGGAAAGGAAGTTATGTCTCAATAAGATAAAGTAATATAAATACAGAGACGGAGCGAATGATGAGGCCTTTTTTTCTTTTCTTTTTCTGGTGCTGGAAGGAGATGAGGTAGGCAGCGAGAGAGGATTCAGCTGACAGCTTTGGAAGACAAATAATTCTGAGAAGTCAATTTCAGAATTGTCAGGAAAAAAAACAACCCTGGATGAGGATAGCGAAGACCACTGCCTGATCCTTGTAGATCCTACCCTTCCTCTTAGGCCAGTGCTGGCGAACCTTTTCGGCAGCAAGTGCCAAAATAGGAGCGTGTATGTGTGTGTGTGTGTGTGTGTGTGTGTGTGTGTGTGTGTGCGTGTGTGGGCGAGCACCGGAAACCGGAAGAGCAGCTCCCCAGCACTCATGGAAGTGCCGGAAATTGGAAGCTCAGCTCCCGGTATGCACATGTGCGCCAGGGAACTGCTGTTCCAGTTTCTGGCGCTCCCACATGCGCTGGAACCCAGGAGTGCAATGGCTGGAGTGCTTGGAGAGATGGCACTTCCGGCATGTGTGCCATAGGTTCGCCATCACAGTGCTAGGCTACCCCAGGTGACAGCCTGCTTTAGGGATTATTGAAAAAGCTCTTTCCCCAGATGTTAACTCCCTCTAATATAGAATATAAGGGTGAGAACTCCAAAGGTCATCTAGACCAACCCTTTGCTCAATATAGGATCAGCTAGAGCGGCGTTTCGCAACCTTGGTAACTCGAACGATGTGTGGACTTCAACTCCCAGAATTCTCCAGCCTGTTTGCAAGTTGCTTGCGGGCTGGCTGAATTCTGGGAGTTGGAAGTCCACACATCTTCAAGTTCTTCAAGTTGAAAAAAAAAATGTACAGCAACTCCAACCTTTGTTGGAAGAATTTTAGTGAAGGAGAACTTGCCACGCCAAGTGGCAGCCTGTTCGACTGGCTGACGGCTTATATTTTCCCGAAGCGCCTTCCGATGTCTATGTTTGTATCTCCTTCCTTGTGATTTTAAGTTGCTGGTTTTGGTCCTATCTTCAAGGGCAACTCCCGGCACAGCAGAACAGATGATGGTCGGAAAAAGGAAAAATAGCAATTTAGCAGGCAAGTTTAGCGGGTAAGGAGTGAGTGAGCGGGGAGGGTTCCTGCGGGCCACGTGGGCGGCACAGCCTTGTGTTTCTGCGCAGCCCGGATTAATTGCTGTGGGGGTGAGATTTCTCTGCAGCCCACCAAAATTTTCTCACGGCCCACCAATGGGCCATGGCCCACTGGTTGGCGACCACTGGACTAGAGGTGACATGATAGCAATCTTCCAATATCTCAGGGGCTGCCACTAAGAAGAGGGTGTCAAGGTATTCTCTAAAGCACCTGAAGGTAGAACGAGAAGCCAAGGATGGACATCAACGAGAGAAGCAATCTAGAACTTAGGAGAAATTTCTTGACAGTTGAAACAATTAATCAGTGGCATGACTTTCCTCCAGAACTTATGTGTGCTCCATCACTGGAGGTTTTAAAGAAGAGATTGGACAACCATTTGCCAGAAATGGTATATGGCAGGGGTGTCAAACTTGTGGGATGCATTATACGCTGGCCAGGCCCAACCCTATTTTAGCAAAAGGGGAAAATCACGATCCATCATGTGATGAAAACGTGACGCCACGAGTTTGACACCCCTGGTATGGGGTTTCCTGCCTGATCAGAGAGATTGGACTAGAACAGCAGCTGCCGACTGCCCACCGGTGGGCCGTGAGAAAATTTTGGTGGGCTGCAGAGAAATCTCACCCCCAGAGCATCCCCCCAAAGCAATGAATCCAGGCTGCGCAGAAACACAAGGCTGTGCTGCCCACATGGCCCGTGGGAACCCTCCCCGCCCACTCAGTCCTTACCCGGTAAACTTGTCTGCTAAATTGCTATTTTTCCTTTTTCCGACCATCATCTGTTCTGCTGTGCCGGGAGTTTTAGATTAGCTAGGAAGCAGGAAATGGTTGGATTTCTTGCTTTCTAGCTAATCTTTAGATCTTCGGCTCTGCTTTTAAGCACAGCCGAACCTTCCTTAGGACTGAAGGTTCTATTATTCAGGGCAGACTCACAGCAAGCAAATTTGAGAGACTGGGCTAGCTGATGGCAGATAGATAGATCACTGAATGATTCTGTGAGCAACTCAGTCTGCCTGCCTGCTTTGCCTGATTTTGGGTAAAAGTTGCTCTTTTATAATAAAAAATTCAATATGTATATAAATATTTATAATATTTACATACAAGCCATGCCTAGCCAGTCACATGACCACCAAGCCACACCCACAAATTAGGCCATGCCCACAGAACCAGTTAGTGGTCCCTGGGATTTAAAATTATGAGTTTGGTAGTCCTTGAGGTCCAAAAGGTTGGCGACCCCTGGACTAGAAGACCTTCAACGTCCCTTCCAACTCTGTTTTTCTCTTACTTGGAGGTAAGAAACTACCATGCCAGGCTGTTAAGGATTTCTAACAGCTGCTCAGAAAGTTTTAGAACGGTGTTCATCAACTTCAGTCACTTTAAGATGCCCTGGACTTCAGCTCCCAGAATTCTCTAGCCAGCTTGCTAATTGCTGGGAGTTGAAGTCCAGACATCTTCAATTTGCCAGATCTCTCTAAAGCAAGGTTTCTCAAAACCAACAACTTTAAGCTGTGTGGGTTTCAACTCCCAGAATTCCTAGCCCTGCTGTGGAATTCTGGGAATTCTACCCATCTTAAAGTTGACTGAGGTTGAGTTACAAGGCGGTAGGAGGTGGGTAGGCAAATGTGAAAAAAGAAATGTTAAGAAATGTCATAAGTCTAGCACAATAATTCAATTGTTAGAGCTTGCTGGCAAGTAATCCAGAACAGGCTGGCCTGGTCGAATTAATTCCCTTTGGCAAGGAAACTCTGCTGCAGGAATTTGCTCACCTAACAAGAAAATTGGCATGGTTATTGCTTATTAAACAGGTTCATTGGGTAGGAAGGAGATACAAAACAGTCCTGTGGTCCCATCGCTGGGAGGCCTAAGTGGGGAGATTTCGGAATATTTCATTGGCTGGAATTGAGGATCATGCCATCACATTATTCTATTCATGCAACAATAAGGGGCTAGATCTGACTCAAGGAGGACCAGGAACTGTGTTTTCTGCTTGGTTTGTTGTGTGAATCAGTGGTGGGATTCAAACATTTTTACTATTGGTCCTATGAGAGCACGCACAAGGAAATATAGGACAGTAAATGGTGGGAGCGGGCAGACGGGGCCAAGCGGAGCAACCGGTTTGCTAAAATGGTTGCAAACCGGCAGCCTTGCACCACTGTTGTGAATCCCTTAATTTATGGATTCGTGGATCAATACAGGGGCTCCTCGAACTCGCCTTGTCTTAGGCTTCTAGCCCCCTTTCTCATCATAGCCTCAGCAGTTCCGGTTCAACCTGCTTGTTGTTGACTCATCAAACTTTATTTCTGACCATTGTTTGTTCTTCGGCTGTTTCCCAGGTAGCTCCTGATAAGATTTGCTGGTTGTTTTCCAAAATCGGAGTTGTGTGAAAGAGAAAGGGAAAGAAGGGGGACTGAAGGAGGAGGAGGAACACGTCTTAGTGCTGCGTTTTTGCAATCTTGGCAACTTTAAGAGGTGTGGACTTCTTCAACTCCCAGAATTCCCCAGCCGGCACGTGCCGGCTGGGGAATTCTGGGAGTTGAGGTCCCTGAATTTTAAAGTTGCCAAAGTTAAGAAACACTGTTTTAGAATGCAAAAAAAGATCTAGTCCCGTGGGAGAGGGAGAAGCTTGTCGCAAGAGATGCACAAAGAACTGGAGCGACCGCGTTGCAACAGGATGGGTGTTGTAGTCCTTGCAAGAGGAAAATAGCCAAACTGGACAAGAACAACTCTACACGCTAGCAATTCTGGAGCCTGTGCTCACAGAACATGCTTTATCTATTTTCCAGTTCAACCATTTCCTGGTTTCATATTGTGTCCATAACTGAATATAAACAGGTTTGATGCACCTGGCACATCAAACTATACACACACACACACACACACACTCCACAACTGATGTCAACACAGTCCAAGCTGGATAATTTAGGTGCATGTGGTTTCTGGGACTTGAACGAACCTAGCAAAAGGTTTTATGGAAATACAGACAAGTGGTACGCGGGAAAGGAGTCGCCCCGGTGCAATCCTTTCAAATCGAAATGAGAGAGATAGTTTTAAAGACACGTTCGATGCAACCAGAAAGGAAATTGAATCTGATAGCTGGGAAATTGCCCTCTCTGCCGTTCTTTAAGTAATCGGAATATGTGACTTTTACTTTTGGAGTGGGGGCAGCTTAGGAAGGTGTTTGAATGGTAGAAGAAGAGCAGTAAGGCCAGGGCTAAATTTGACTTAATTTGACTTAAATAGTTTGCAATCCACCGAAAATGAAAAACAGTGAACGCGGTTACTCTCCAGTCCTATCTTCAATTGTATTCAAAGGAAGGGACAAGGCATTGGTGATATCGGGACAAATCTTTTGATTTAATACATCCCAAAGCCATCCATCTTGCTAAATACATTCCACAGAGCCTGGAATAGCAAGAGCATTTAGACTTATATATCGCTTCATGGTGCTTTATAGCCAGGGGTGGGATTCTACTAGTACGACCTGGTTCGGGTGAACCGGTAGCTAGGAGGATCAGCTGTGAGCGAACCATTCGCTTCGACAATCAGCTATTGGGCCCACCTGCCTGCCCCGGTTCTAGTCTGTGCTTTATATCCTGGTTTTTAAGCTCACTGTCAGGATTCCGGCAGTTACCCCGATTAAATCATGAGTCTCGAGCCAAACTTCCAAAACTTCAAAAGGATTTATTGGGAGTTAACATGTCTGGCACTGCCTGGGTGTAGCTGACTCTGAGACATATAATTCATTGTCACCCTTGACCCTAGTTTTCCCCCACCTCCTGGGTGTATCGTAATTCATATTCTCCAATGGGACACATCCATAGCCAAGAGTCATGAATCATGTTCTCCAATTAGAATTTTGCGTGACAGAAACTTTGGTCACCTATTTACTATCTTTGAAAACATTTATGGAATGCACTTTTGGTTTGCACGCTGCCACACTGCTCCACCCTCCCTTTCTGTTGCCATAGAAATATTTTATGAGTTTGACACTCAGCTGATTCGTGTGGCGCAGCAGATTGCTGCGTGTCAGCTGTTTTACACATAGGGGCTTGCTGGAGAAGATCAGTAGCAAATGCTCTGCACGTGTGCAAAGCGCACACACTCACTCAACCGGTTGTTACACCGGTTGAATTGCGTCCCTCTTTATAGCACTCTCTAAGCAGTTTGTAGAGTCAGTATATTGCCCTCAACAATCTGCACACCCTCTCCCTCTCCGTCCCTCCTTCCCTCCCTTCTTTCTCTTGTATATATCTGTCTATCTATTTATATCTATCTATCTATCTATCTATCTATCTATCTATCTATCTATCTATCTATCTATCTATCTATCATCTTTATATCATGTCTGTTTGTCATCTTATCTTTCTCTCTCAAACATTTATACTGCCTATCTCCCTTATAAGGTGACCCTGTGCAGTTTCTGAATAGGTTGCAATGATTTTTTTCGGGAAGGGGGAAGGGGGGAATTAGATATTTAATATAAAAGCCAACCCAGGCATAGGTTGAATCCTAGTTCTGAGCCCCATTCTTGGGACCACCCAGTCCAGTGGTGGGATTCAAAAAATTTTTTTTTACTTTTGGTTATGTGGGCAAGGTGTGGCTTGGTGGGCATGGCAGGGGAAGGTTACTGCAAAATCCCATTCCTTCCCCACCCCACTAACCTGCTTTCCAGCTCCATTCTCCTGTGCAGGGCAACAAAAGAAGACCCAGCCGATCAGGTGGGATTCGGGAGGCAGAGAAGAGATGGGAGTGGGGCCAATCAGAGGTGGAATTTGATGGTTTTCTGAACTATTCAAAATTTCCGCTACCAGTTCTCCAGAACTGGTCAGAACCTGCTGAACACCACCTCTGGCCCAGTCTGAATGGAGACCTTGAAGCAGGAAAATATTATTTAGGTACTCGTGACCCAAAGGACTTGGGAGAACCGTTTAGTTTCCATTTCTGTTCATTTATCACTCTCCCATCTTAAAATGGGGCATGTTATTTCCTCAACCAGGATTTTAATTTACAGGTTGTACAAAACTTCACATTAATTGTTGTTGACCTTCCACCCAAAGCAATATGCAAATTTAGCTTGCGCATTTATTTGAGGCAAAGAATTCACTGCGTGATTTTTCTTTCGTTCTGCAGCATGTCATTTTCAGTCATACACAGAGTGACCATATTTTAGAATTAGAATTAGAATTCTTTATTGGCCAAGTGTGGTTGGACACACAAGGAATTTGTCTTGGTGCAGATGCTCTCAGTACACATAAAAGAAAAGATACATTCGTCAAGAGTTCAAGAAACTTCAGGTACAACACTTAATAATAGTCACAGGGTACAATAAGCAATCAAAGCATACGAGGAAACAGTTTCTTGGGCAATGTGAAGGACAAACCTGAAAAAGGGTGAATCTGAAAGAGACTTATCAGGATAAAATAAGAATAAATGCTTTGGGCTCATGGCTTTGCATTACCAAGGAACATTCAAGAGCAAAACCAACAAAAAGTTTATGAGCCTCCTATTGTAATAAAATTATCTAAAAGTCAAACTGTCTATTTTTTTTAAAAAAAAAAGACTATTCAATTTCCATACTTTTCACATGAACGGAAAAGTTGGGCCATTAAATGGTACAAGTATGAGAACAACCAAATGACCAGAATACAGGAAAAGCAGTTTTTGAAAAATGAATAAATATACAAAATGGCTTTTTGAAATGAAGGGCAGCCCTTTATAATAAACCATGTATGGTCATTGCAGTCACACACACACACACACACACACACACACACACACTGGCTTTTCCCATAAAAAGCTGTTATATAGAGATTTTCCTGGCAGATAACACCCCTAGCAACGTTAAGTCCAATGTTCACGAACAGATTTGAATCTTACCCTTCAAATGGTCTGTATATTCTCCCTTTTATAAAAACATGGCAAGAGAGGAACCTGATTATTTGCATAGCCGTGTTCAAACATCATGCTGAATTGGTCGCTGGATTAATACATTTCCTGGGTTAATATTTAATCCTAACTTGTTTCTTTTCCGTCGGGAATAAATACAGATCGCCCTTGACTTACAATCATGAGCGAGCCCCAAATTTCTAAGCGATGCTGTGATTCAGTGAGTTTTGTCCCATTGTGTAACCTTCCTTGCCACAGCCGTTCAGGGAATTTCCGCAGTTGTTAAGTTAATAACATGGTTCTTAAGTGAATCTGGCTTCCCCATTGACTTTGCTTGTCAGAAGGTCCCAAAAGTGGATAACATGACCCTGGGAGACACTGCAACCGTTGTATGAGTCAGTTGACAAACATCCCAATTTTGATCACATGACCACAGGGATGCTTTCATAAGTGTGAAAAACGTCATAAGTCGCTTTTTCCAGTGCCATTCTAACTTTGAATAGTTAAAAAAAATGAATGGTTGTAATTCAAGGACTATTCAAGGTGTATTCTCCAAGATAATGGTGGTACGGTGACCAATTTGCTGGCTCTCCCAGACTTATCTGGGGCAGCAGGTCTGGAAGGATTGCAATGATGTAATCCAGTGTTTCTTACGCATGGCAACTTTAAGATGGGTGGACTTAAACTTCCAGAATTCCCCAGCCAGAATATTTGTGGGGAATTCTGGATGTTGAAGTCTTCCCATCTTAAACTTACTAAGGTTGTTAGCTTCCATGATGGTTGGGGAATTCTGGGTGTTGAAGTCTTCCCGTCTTCAACTTGCTAGGGTTGCTAACTCCCATGCTGGTTGGGGAATTCTGGGAGTTGAAGTCTTCCCATCTTCAACTTGGTAGGGTTGCTAACACCCATGCTGGTTGGGGAATTCTGGACGTTGAAATCTTCCCATCTTCAACTTACCAAGTTTGCTAACTTCCATGATGGTTGGGGAATTCTGGGAGTTGAAGTCTTCTCATCTTCAACTCACTAAGGTTGCTAACTCCATGATGGTTGGGGACTTCTGGGAGTGGAAGTCCACCCATCTTCAACTTGCTAAGATCACTAATCCTCACGCTGGTTGGGGAATTCTGGGCATTGAAGTCTTCCAACTTCAACTTACCAAGTTTGCTAACTTCCATGCTGGCTGGAGGATTCTGGGAGTTGAAGTCTTCTCATTTTCAACTCACTAAGGGTGCTAACCTCTACACTTGTTGGGGAATTCCAGGCATTGAACTCTTCCCATCTTCAACTTTTAAATTGCTAACTCCCATGCTGGTTGAGGGATTCTGTGCATTGAAGTCTTCTCATCTACAACTTACTGAGTTGCTAACTCCCATGCTGGTTGGGGGATTCTGGGAGTTGAAGTCCACCCTTAAAGTCTCCCAACGCCGAGCAACACTGTTGTAACCCCTAATTAGCTGTGTGCATCTGCAGCCCAATGGATCCCAGCCTTTTCATTCCCTTGCTGAAATTCTGCAGCGATGGAAAAGAGAAGGAAGAAAGGAAGCTGTAATGAAAGTCAGGAGAGAATGTTACACTGCTCAATTTTGACTCAGCAAGCTGGGTGCTTACTAAGCCAGTTTTGCCAGCTAAATGGCTGCAAAGATTAAAGTGTTTTGGAAAGTGCTTTATACCAATCTCTCTTCAAAGGCACAGCCGGCGCTTTATCTTGAGTTACAGGGACAACAAAGGCAGGACCAGGCTGAGAAAGTTTTTTTCCATCTCTAGGTCTGGCCCGAGGAAGAATCTCATTTCTTAACAATAGCCAAAGAGGTTGTTGGCGGATGTCTGTGGGGTAGTGTGGGTTTTTGTCATATTCGTGAGCTGGAATAGAGCTTGGTAACAAAGTCAGTCAATGAATAGGCATAACAACTAAGTCAGCCAATGAGGACTGTTTGGAAACTGAAGCTAGAAGTACCCTAGGTGTGGTTCTATTTTAAGCTCTGCAGCTCTGCAGCTATGTTGAGCTCTGAGTCTGTCTATTGAAAATGAAAGTGCTTCTCTCCTGTGCTGTGTGACTTGCTGTCCTGCTGAACTAAAGTGAAACTGATGTCTGTTTCTTTGCTCCTGAAGTTGCTGCTCTGCTCTGTACTTGTAACATGTTTACTTCTGTTTGAGTTTGCGCCATGTTGGAGAAATCTACAACTGGTATTGTAAAATTTACTTCACATGTTTATAAAGCCACTATATGAGGCTTCACCCATCTGTGTTTACTTTTCTGGCACTGAATTTATTCTGCAAAACTCTGAATAGTTTCCCACTGTGATACAGGGGGTCCTCGGCTAATGACCACAATGGAGCCCCAAATTTCCATTGTTAAGCAAGAGAGTTGTTCAATGAGTTTTGCTCCGTCTTTTTGCCACGTTTGTTAGGCAAATCGGTGCAGTTGTTGAGTGAATCATGTGGTCATTCAGCGAATCTGACTCTCCGCCCCTTGAGTTTGCTCGTTGGAAGCCGATTGGGAAGGTCCCATCAGGATACCGTAACTGTCATCAATACATTTCTGGTTACTAAGTGCCCAAATTCTGATGATGTGACCTGTGGGGGTGATGTTGTAAGTGTGAGGACCAGCCATGGTAACTTTGAACCATCACTAAATGAATGGTTGTCAGTCAAGGACTACCTGTAATCATTTTGGATGAAAAGACTTTGGAGGTTTGGCCACATCCAGATATTTTATTCAAATTCCAGATAGGAGTCAATTGTGTGACTAATTTAACAACTGCAGTGATTTGCTTATCAACTGGGGCAAGAAAAGGCATAAAATGAGACAAAACTCACTTAACAACCATCTCACTTAGCCAGGGGTGGGATTCAAATTTCTTAATAACCGGTTCTGTGGGTGTGGCTTAATTTGTGGGTGTGACTGGGTGGGTGTGGTTTGCTGACTGTGTATGGCTTGATGGTCACGTGACTAGATGGGCATGGCTTGTATGTAAATATTGTAAATATTTAATTTTTTATTAAAAAAAGAGCAACTTTTACACAAAATCAGGCAAAGTAGGCAGGCAGATTGAGTTGCTCACAGAATCACAGATTCACTCAGAGATCTATCTTTCTGCAATCTGCTACCTGAGTCTGTACTGAAAAATAGAAGCTTCTGTCCTAAGGAAGGTTCAGCATCTCTGCTTTTAGATTAGCTAGAAAGCAAGAAATCCAACAATAAGGAGTGTGTGGGTGGGGCGGGGCCAGCCAGTGGCGCGATTTGCTGGTTCTCCAAACTGCGCAGAATCATAACAACTGGTTCTATAGAACTGGTCCGACCAGGTAGAATCCCACCCCTGAACTTAGTGATAGAAATGGGCTCGGTTCTGCTTGTAAGTCAAGGACTACCTGTAGCTAGGATTTTAATCAGCTGCTGAGTTGAGGATTGGGAAGGATTGGTTGCTTGACGTCTCACTACAGATTGGCAGTTGATTCCACCAATCCTGGTTGCAGATTGGGGTGACTCACTTCAGATTGGCAGTGGATTCCGCCAATCCTGGTTGCAGATTGGGGCGACTCACTTCAGATTGGCAGTGGATTCCGCTAATCCTGGTTGCAGGTTGGGGCGACTCACTTCAGATTGGCGGTTGATTCCGTCAATCCTGGTTGCAGGTTGGGGCGACTCACTCCAGATTGGCAATTGATTCCATCAATCCTGGTTGCAGGTAGGGGCAGGTTGACTTCAGGTCCTCTTCACATAAGCCCCACCAGCTATCTTTCAAAGCTAATGAGAAATAAGCTCTGCCATCTTCAAAAGATGCCTTCTATAGATGGACGGGCTGCCTTCCATAGGTGGAAGGGGAACAGTGATGGTGGAGTGCAAAGAGGCTGTGTAGACCAGACCACGAACAAACCTTGGCCAGAATTCTCTTGGTCTTTTCCCCTCCCCAGCTTCCTTCCAACTGCACACAACTGTCAGGTTCCTCTTATCTCAAGGTTACACAAGCCTGCTGGAGATACGCAGCTCACTTTGATCTCCTCAAAGGCTCAGGCATGTGGCCTACAGCTCAAAGACCATGTGCCTGAACTGCAGCGTTCTTGGAGTGATGGCTGAGGCCAGCCAGGGGGGATCAGCCACCTCGGCCGAGGGACTCTGCTGTTCAAAGTACAAGGAAAGTTGTTCCCTTCCAGTGTTTGGCCAAGCTTAGATCTTGGAAAGAGGAGAGGGGATGAAGTGGGAATCAGCTGGCAGCAGAGGCAGTGGGATCCCCACTTAATCCCTCTTGTCTGGGGTGGCAGACGGGGATGGGATTCAAAAAATTTTACTACAGGTTCTGTGGGCGTGACTTGGTGGGCATGGCAGGGGAAGGATACTGCAAAATCCCCATTCCCTCCCCACCCCACTAACCTGCTTTCCAGCACCGTTCTCCTGGGCAGGGCAACAAAAGAAGACCCAGGCGATCAACTGGGACTCAGTGGGAGGCAGAGAAGAGATGGGGGCGAGGCCAGTCAGAGGTGGTATTTACCAGTTCTCCAAACTCCTCAAAATTTCTGCAACAGGTTCTCCAGAACTGGTCAGAACCTGCTGAATACCACCTTCCTGCTTTACAGGAAGTCCTTGTTTAGCAACTGCCTTGTTTAACGACCGTTCCAAGTTACAGTGGGTTGAAAATAAAACCCCAGCTTTGTCACCAATCCTTGCATTTAACAACGACAACAACAACAACACAGTTCGAAGGGGCCTTAGAGGTCTTCTAATCCAGCCACTTGCTCAGGCAGGAAACCCTATACCAGTGGCCCCCAACCTTTTTTGTGCCACGGCCCGGTACCGGCATCACAAAATGATCCGTGGCCAGTTACCGGCATCAGCACGCATGACAAGGCAAGGCGAGCCGAGCGACCGGCCAGCCAGCCATCCCCCGCTTCTCTCCGTCACCTTCAACTCCTCTTTTGTACCTTTGTCGATGGGCTTCGCTTCAGGACGGCTTCGGTACGGTCGCTCGGCTCGCCTTGCCTTGGGTGCTGAAAGAATCCTCGCGTCTTAGTTTCGTTCGAAGACCGCCTCCCTTCAATGAAACTAAGGCGCGAGGATTCCTTCAGGACCCAAACGCCGGTTTCCAACCGGAAAAGCTCATCCGGAAGCACTTTCTCATCAAACAAGATGGCGGCGCCCAGCAAACCGGCGGCCCGGTAGGAAATGTTCCACGGACCGGGACCGGTCCACGGCCCGGTGGTTGGGGACCCCTGCCCTATACCATTTCAGACAAACGATTATCCAATCTCTTCTTAAAAGCTTCTAGAGTTGGAGCATCCACAACTTCTGGAAGTTGTTCCACTGATTAAGTCTTCTAACTGTCAAGAAATTCCTCCTTAGTGTTGGGTTGCTTCTCTCCTTTTGATGAGTTTCCATCCATTGCTTCTTGTCCTGCACCCAGGTGCTTTGGAGAATAGCTTGACTCCCTCTTCTTTGTGACAGGTCCTTAGGAAGGCTGCTATCATGTCACCCCTGGTCCTTCATTTCATTAAATTAGACATACTCAATTCCTGCAACCATTCTTGATAAGTTTTAGCCTCCAGTTACGACCATCACAGCATCCTATTCTCCAAAGCATCCTGTGGTTATGTGATCATCATTTGTGCCTTCCAACAAGTAAAGTTAATAAAAGAACGCAGATATAAAATCACCATTCTGGTCATGGGATGTCTTACTTAATAGTAACAGAGTGTTTCTCTTAACAACCACAGCAGAATGGATGTTGTAAGTTCATCACAGTCACATGATTTTTCATTTAGAGACTGAAGTGCTTAGCAACGGATTTGGGAAAGGAGGCAGAGGATTCATCATTTGATTTTCCAAGTCCTTTCGCTGTCTTGGCTGCCCCCATCCCTTAAAAAAAATAAAAAAATAAACGGACCCAGAATCCATCTTTTTCCTCTTCCCATCAAATCCCTGAGAATTAGATTTTGCTACAAGCTCCCGGATTTTTCCCACGGTAAGGAACTGAAATGGTAACTTTACTTATCTAGGTCAATTCATGAGCAAACACATATATCTTCCTTGCATCTGAATTATGTATTTCTTTTCAAACATGTGCCGCCTAGGCCTCTCACTCGTCCTATGTGAATGTCAGGCAAAATCTGAATATGTGACATTAGCCGACATTGGATGTTTGCCAGGGAGGAACTGTTTTCTCGAGGGAAATGCAATTTGCCAAAAACTCTCTGGAAATTAGAATTGGTCATAGTCTCGATATTTTCCGGAGAGCTTTCAAAAGAAGTGTGAAGTTTAGTACGCTTAAAATCTCCTTCCTTGCTAAATAAAAGTGAAGAGAATTGAGATTAGAGGTGTTATTTAGCAGGTTCTGACCGGTTCCGGAGAACTGGTAGCAGAATTTTGGAGTAGTTCGGAGAACCAGCAAATCCCACCTCTGACTGGCCCCGCACCCATCTCTTCTCTGCCTCCGGAGTCCCAGGTCTTTGGTTGCCCTGAGCAGGAGAATGGAGCTGGAAAGCAGGTTAGTGGGGTGGGGAGGGAATGGGATTTCACAGTAACCTTCCCCCAGGAATGGGGAGGGAATGGGGATTTTGCAATATCCTTCACCCACCATGCCCACCAAGCCACACCAACAGAACTTGGTAGTAAAAATTTTTAAATCCAACTACTGGTTGAGATGGCTTGTAAGGATGAAAAAAATAGATGCTTGGCATATATTGGCAAGACTAAAAGATCTTCAGGATCCCTTCCAGCTCCTATTCTATTCTATTCTATTCTATTCTATTCTATTCTATTCTATTCTATTCTATTCTATTCTACTCCATTCCATTCCATTCCATTCCATTCCACTCCACTCCACTCCACTCCACTCCACTCCATTATGTTGGTGTAACTATATGTCTTCTTTTCCTGCCTCTAATTTCTTTGGTTCGCTACAGGCAGTCCTCAACTTACAATCATTCATTTAGTGACTGTTCGAAGTTACAATAGCACTGAAAACAGTGACTTATAACTGGCTTTCACACTTACAACCGTTACAGAAACTCCATGGTCATGTGATCAAAATTCAGATGCTTGGCACCTGGCTCCTATTTAAGACAGTCACAGTGTCCCGGGATCAGGTGATCACTTTTGTGAGTTTCTGACAGGCAAAATGGATGGGGAAGCCAGATTTAAGGTCCAAGAGCCCCTTCACTTACAAACTAGAGAACCAGTTTGTCTGGTGGTTAAGCTACTGAGGCTCTAAGCCAGGAGACTGTGAGTTCTAGTCTCACCTTAGGCATAAATGCTGCCTGGGCGACTTTGGGCCAATCACCAGGAGACTGTGAGTTCTAGTCTCACCTTAGGCAAGTTAACTGGGTGGGTGGGTGACTTTAGGCCAGTCATTCTCTCTCAACTCAGGTAACTTCACAGGATCGTTGTTTTGTGGAAAATAGGAAGAGAAGGAATATTTTGTGTGTGTGTGTGTGTGTGTGTGTTACTTATAAAAACAATGAAGTCAGAATATAAATAATAAAATAAAATCCAAAATAAGAATAAAATAATAAAAATATAAAATAAAGTAAAATAAAATAAAATAAAGTAAAATAAAATAAAATATCAATCCAGGTGTGAACGCAAAACCTAAGGGTCCTTTTTTCCAGCATTTTTAAAAAAAATCTTGGACATCACTTCCAAACGCTGCTAAGCTACTTAACAATCATCCTTTGTTGTTTGCAACTTCTGAAAACTGCTGCCTCCTTTTCACCCAAGCAAGCCTGGCATTTCCCCATTTTTGCTCCAGCCCTCTGGAGCTTTCCTGGGTCATGGGAGCACCCCATTCACCTTGAGGTGCTGGCTTCGTCTCTCTCTCTCTCTCTCTCTCTCTCTCTCTCTCTCTCTCTCTCTCTCCCTCCCTCCCTCCCTCCCTCTCTCTCTCTCTCTTCTGCTTTCTGAGCCATTAGAAAAGCAACAGTTTGGGGAGACCGGCCCTGTATTTCATGAGCTTCCTTGCCATTCTCATTCAGCCAATAAATTATTGAACACAAACCCATCTTTGAAATCTAGCCAGGCTCTTAAATCTTTACCATTTTTTCTAACAGGAAGATTCTAGCTAATTTAGGGAAGATAGGCATGTCAGTCTCAGTGGGAAACATCATGGGTTTCTCTGGGTCTGTAGCAGGGGTGGGATTCTACCTGGTTGGACCAGTTCTATAGAACCGGTTGTTATGATTCTGCCCAGTTTGGAGAACTGGCAAATTGCACCACTGGCTGGCCCCTCCCCTCCCCACCCACTCATTCCTTACCGGGCATGCGTGCCATCAAACTTACCTGCTAAATTGCTATTTTTCTCCCCCCCCCCCAACCATCAGCTGTTCTGCTGTGCTGGGAGATTTCGTTTAGCTAGAAAGCAGGAAATTGTTGGATTTCTTGCTTTCCAGCTAATCTAAAAGCAGAGATGCTGAACCTTCCTTAGGACTGAAGCTTCTATTTTTCAGTGCAGACTTAGGTAGCAGATTGCAGAAAGGTAGATCTCTGAGTGAATCTGTGATTCTGTGAGCAACTCAATCTGCCTGCCTGCTTTGCCTGATTTTGTGTAAAAGTTGCTCTTTTTTAAAAAAATAAATAAATATTTACAATATTTACATACAAGCCACGCCCACCTAGTCACATGACCATCAAGCCACACACAGTCAGCAAACCACACCCTCCCAGTCACATGACCACCAAGCCACACCCACAAATAGACCATGCCCACAGAACCGGTTGTTAAGAAATTTGAATCCCACCCCTGGCCTGTAGCCAAACATTTAGTTAAACATTTAGTTAAATATTTGTGTGAATTCCACCCCAGAAGGTCTCAGTGTCAGGATTCCGGCAGTTACCTCTATTTAAATCATGAGTCTGAGCCAAACTTCGAAAACTTAAAAAGGATTTATTGAGTGTTTAACAAACCGGCACTGCCTGGGTGTAGCCGACTCTGAGACACATCATTCATTGTCACCCTTGACCCTGGTTTTCCCTCCACCCCCTGGATGTATCGTAATTCATATTCTCCAATGGGACACATCCATAGCTAAGAGTCATCAATCATGCTCTCCAGTTAGAATTTTGCACGGCAGAAACTTCAGTCACCTAGTTACTATCTTTGAAAACATTGATGGAATGCAGTTTGAGTTTTGCAAGCTGGCGCATTACTTCCCCCTCCCTTTCTGTTGGCAACTCTAAAAAGAGGCATATGAGTTGACACTCAAAGCCTCTCAGAAAGATTGACACAATTAAAGAAGAAAGAGAGATTTCTGGGAGACCCATCCACCTGTCCCACCTCCTCCCACTCTGCGGAAAATTCCAGGTACGGGTGGAGGCTGCAACATCCTCATCCAAAGTAGTTCTTGACCTCCCAAAAAATAACGGGCCACAATTTGCCCACTCTCCCCAAAGTAATCACAGGGGTGGCAGGAGAAGGATACTGCAAAATCCCCATTCCCTTCCCACACCCACTAACCTGCTTTCCAGCTCTGTTCTCCTGTGCAGGCCAACAAAAGAAGACCCAGCCAATCAGCTGGGACAAAAGAAGACCCAGCCAATCATCTGGGAGGGAGAGAATAGATGGGGGCGGGGCCAGTCAGAGGTGGTATTTGCCAGTTCTCCGAACTACTCAAAATTTCCACTAGCGGTTCTCCAGAACCTGCTGAACCTGGTCAGAACCTGCTGAATACCCACCTCTGTAATTGGCATTTATGATTGTCCCAGGGAACTTTTGACAAGGAAAATCAGTGAGGGAAGGTGAATTTGTTTAAACAACTATGGCAAAAAAGATCATAGAGTTGGTGTGACCTACTTAAGGACCATATCCTTTAGTGATAAAGGTTCTGA